>OX402045.1:38026267-38606267 GCA_947859365.1 Archips crataeganus
TTCGTTTAAAAGTACGTAATACTTAGAGATTGTCTAGTTCAGTGGTGGGCAAAGTACGACCCGCGGGCCAGCTCCGGCCCGCGAAAGGATTATATCCGGCCCGCCTCCGGTCCTTCGAAATAATTAGTATGTGGTCCGCGATAATTATATCTTGACCAAGACGTATAAAGTAATATGAAAGCATGAGCAAAAGAGCCAAACAGGGGCTAAATTCAGGAACGGCCCAACACGGTTTGCGAGCGGTAATTCAATCGTTTGCGAGAGGATAGGGATGAACTGCTATTCAGAAACGCCAAAAATCACTGGTTTGCGAGAGGTTTGGGCTGAGATTGGGATGAGCCTTATTTATTTAATTTAATTATTTATTTATTTATTCATTTATTTATTTACAAAGCGAACTAACAGGAAAATAAGGCTCATCCCAAGCTCAGCCCATCCTATCCTCTCGCAAACGATTGAATTACCGCTCGCAAACCGTGTTGGGCCGTTCCTGACTTTAGCCCCAGACTAGCCGCGTAGTGCATATGTCGCTGGAAGCAGCGTATCTGGTGGCATACAATTTTTAGTAATAATGTAATTTTTGATAGTCATAAAAATATCCCGTCTAAACCGTATTTTTTTTAGAATTTTTTAAATGGTCACCCGTAGATCTCTGTAGGTTAGGTTAGGTTTGTTTTATAGCAATTCTTTCCAATTAAGTAATGGATTCAAAGTAGAAAGAATTATGAATAACAATATATTATGACAAACATTACATTATAACCTTCAACAATTATGCGACTCGATATGGACGCCTAGAATTGCAGCAAAGCATAGCATAGCATTTTGATTTGAAACCGTTAACTAATGATATAAAACTACAAAAAAAAATATTTGAAATCATTTAATCCAGCGACGGGTCGTCCTCTGAAATTTCTTAAGCTTTCTGGCCTTCCGTGAAGAAAGTTCGCCCACCACTGGTCTAGTTAGTGATACGTATAATTATTATAAGTAGCGCTTACCAATAAGTACAGCTCCCGCGATCTCAAAGATGGTTGCAAGTATGCAGGCCTGCGTGAGAGTCAGGACCTTGGAGCCGACGCTGGTCCCGAAGGAATTGGCCACATCGTTTGCACCGATCCCGAAAGCCAATATAAACGCAACCACAAAACCAGCTATTACTATCCAAAGCATTTCGGGCGTGTACGGATCCATCTTAACCACTGGTTACTCTTACACTTAAAGCTCACGAATCAAAAAGCCGAAACTAAATTTTAATAAAAATAGCACCTACTAAATCATGTTAATTCGGTTAATTACTCAACTTGAAACCAATTTTAAATCAAAAATAAATGCCGTTCGCGGTTCAAATTAAACCCTTTCAAAATTAATTTTAATTATGATTGTAGGCATGTCCTGTAACATTAATAGCGATCCAAAAACATGTTTAAATGAATCGTAAATTTAAATGATGCTGAAATAATTTTATTTAATTGACTATTTAAATTATAAAATCGTTTGATGTTTAAATAGTCGTAAAAGATGACGTGGTCTTGTTAGTTTTGGCTTGATCATTTCTGAAAAAAAAAACAGTAAGTACATTTAAATTATCGTGTTGAAAGATCACCGTAAGAATTATTTAGTCGAGAATATAATAGGTGCAGGTATTTGGAAGCTAAGTTTAATAGTTTCAAGGGTAAGAAAGTTTAGTTTATTTAGAAAATTTTACCCCTTAATGTCTTATTCGATGTTTAATT
Source organism: Archips crataeganus (assembly GCA_947859365.1). Lineage (NCBI taxonomy): Eukaryota > Metazoa > Arthropoda > Insecta > Lepidoptera > Tortricidae > Archips > Archips crataeganus. Next base: position 38,028,004 of record OX402045.1, read on the forward strand.
AGATTTTAACTGTTTTTAAGCACTTTCTAAGTTTTATAAAGGAATAACAAAAAAGTTCTGTTAACGTTGTGTCGTGTTTTAATTCCTGATAGTACGTTTTGTTATTTTTTTTTAATTAATCTTTGAATGTATATTCGATTATATATTCGTTTTGATAATGTGGGGTAGATACTTATTTTAATCAAAATTAATATTTATTTGCGATATCTTATTCGTGTTCAGAAACTATAAAACAGCAGGCTGTCAAACTCTAAACAAAATCTGTGAACGAAGTGTACCTAATGAGTAGTTTCAAAAAATGTACATATGTAATTAAGGGATTTAATTAAAACAAAACTTAATTGATTCCTTTGTGTAACGAAAAGTACCTACCCCTATAGTTTGTATGACGAACTTTCGTTACACAAAGGACGCGATCGTAATTATGTTTTCAATAAGCCCTTAATTATGTAAAAATAATTGAAAACGATAGGGTCAGTCAATGTTTTTAATTAAACGTGTACCTAGAAAAAAATATGATTGAACTTTAAACTACCTAAGATAAAATTTATACAACGATCTTGCCATTTTTTGGAGCGGGAAAACAACCGGTTCATGTGTATCTTTTTACTTATCCTGAAGCATGTTTACATGCAACAATGTCAGTTTCAATATTTTTCTCTGTTCCATCATTTTTGTACTCATCTACTAAATTTGCGCGAAAATAATATTTTATATTTTAGGTTTTATTTTTACTTTTGATTTTGTTTAATGTTCCTCCGCAGTAATTAATTCAAGCACCTAATCAGAATATTCAGTTCAGACATATTAAAGCATATTATGACAAGTGACAAGCAAGTGACGAAGTGACGAATTCTCAACACATTTTACATTAATAGCCAAGTGGTTTTCTAGAAAACAGCTGTTCACCATCACCATAGAAGCTATCACGATAGAAGGAGGGCCCACGAACTTGTTCAAAGCGTTTGGAGAAAATGAAATACGAATTTAAACATTTTATCTCTTTAACCTTTATGTACTTTTTGATTGTAAGAAGCCGTTGACCGTTTATTTTCATTTACGAAATGATGGATATAAATGTTTCGGAAATTATAAAATACTTAAGTTTTATAAATTTTACCGCGACTTAAAATGGCATGGTAAATCTTCTCATGCGGAATCCTCGGCGGGCGAGTCTGACTAGCATTTGGCCGGTTTATAAAATACGCGGCCAAAGTACCTACACGGAAGGAAGCACGTGAAACTCGTCCATAATAACACGTACATTTCGTAAAAAGGACAAAGGTTTACAATTATATCTACACGGTTTATACCGATGTAGGTATATGTTATGCCTGCAGTGTATGTTAGATTCATTTAGGTATATTTGAGGGTCCATAATGTTATTGCGAAAATCTAACAGGAGGTTTTAAAATGACAGTCATTTTATCTTGATTCTGGCACACAGACCACATGGCATTCGGTGTTATCGATTGATGTGTCGAGAAGGTAAAAACCACTTGTCACTTTCCCGGTAAAATACGTAACGTTTAGCGGAATTACTTCATCGATATCGGAAGCATTTACCTGAGTCGAATCTTTCTGTAAATAATAAAAGTGACAAGTGCAGTGATTGGTCAAACTTTATAAGAAAAAGGAGTTAATTACGTCGGACAGTTTTATCCATTGAATTGAATTTTCCGTCGATATTGTAAACAGTTTCACTGTTGGCACTGATGTTCTGCTGTCACTTTTCTCTCATCACGGCCACGGCCGCCGTGCTCGTCTCGAGTAAGTATTTATAACGCCAAAATCCATAAATTATACACGTGTCCGCTTGACATAGTCTCCTATTTAAGGAATGGCACCAAATTTACAGTATCAGGGCAGCGTAAAGCGCTAAAAAATTTGGTTTACTTACTTCAGGAATCGTATATGATGTTATGGTGGCAAGCGCGGTATTTCGCTGGAAGCACGACTCGTCGCTTTGAGCTTCTCAACGTGTACTGGATGGAGTCGTAACTAGCAAGGGTTGCCGTGCCTGGGACGGCATCTGAATGGGGCATGCGCGGCGGCCGCCACCCCGCTCCTGCAACCCCCCTATTATGTATTAAAAGTAGATCGCGACTCGAAAAAAGCCCTTCTGGAATTGGCCAACAATTGTCCAGTCCTTGTGACCTTCAAGCTGCTCTCCCTCCTTGACATTATTTCAATTGCTCAGCCGGTTTTAAATACTAAGATTGTTTTCATATTATTAAGTATTGTGTGATTAAGTTTTCTGATGAATTGGTAAAAATAAGTACGAATATATCCGCTAGGCTATGTCATTAGATTCGCGTGGTAAATGTTTGATAGAAAAAGTATTTTTTAGCTTTATGATAATTTGATACTGTAATATAATATTACTTAGTTAAATGCGCAATAGGGTTTAACGTTGTTTAGCAGTTTTGTCCTGATAAGACAGAAAATGCCGACTCCAGCAGACAATCAGATGCATACATTTAACATTGATGAAATTTATATGGACTGTTTTAGTATAACTTTGCTGAGAAAAACATTACATTTTTATACTTATAAGTACATTACCTGCTCTTTATACTTATCTAGAACTCCCTAAACTACCAAACTTGTCAGTGTTCCTCGCATAAGCAACTGCTAAAGCGGTGCTGAAAGTGCTGAAACATTAAATCAGCTTTACTTAAGCATTACTTACTAAAACCCTATATCCCCTAACTTAACAGAAACTTGGCTGGAACTAACACAGAATGTAATTTAATGTAGTAATTACGTAAAAAGTTAACGAGTGCCTTTTTCAGAGAGTCTGCAGCAGGTGACGGGTCCTTCACGATTGTTGAAAGACCGGCCAAGAGTGTACCGGACACGCTCGGGATAGAGTTCCGTAGCCGTTACGAAAAAAACCTTGCATACATATACAGGGTTATTTTTAATTCACTGACATCCTCTTAACCCTGAATCCCTATCACACAAACAAATGTTTTTTGTTTTACGACTTTTTAAAATGAGGCACTTTACACAGAGTATCGTAAAAACAAGAGGTAATCTCAAATTTTCAAAACGTTATTACACCAAAAATATTAAGTTATGACAAAAGCCGTAAAACAAAAAACATTTGTTTAAGTGGTAGGAGTTTAGGGTTAAAAGGATGCTAGTGAATTACAAATAACCCTGTATTGGGCACGAACCGTAATCGTTTCCACCAAGCGCTGCACGCTCCAATGTGTTGTTAATTGAACGTCAACTTTGTTTATGATTGCTATTCATCATCATTATCATCATCATTTGAGCCAAAAGACGTCCACTGCTGAATATAGGCCTCCCCCAAGGCTCGCCAAACAGATCGGTCCCGTGCCATCCGCATCCAACGCGATCCCGCAACCTTAACCAGGTCGTCGCTCCATCTTGTTGGAGGCCTACCTACACTGCGTTTTCCAGTCCGTGGACGCCACTCGAGAACCTTTTTACCCCATCGGCCATCAGTTCTACGAGCGATGTGCCCTGCTCACTGCTACTTGAGCCTGGCGATTCTTCGAGCTATGTCGGTGACTTTAGTTCTTGCGCGATTTCATCCTTTCTAATGCGATCTCACGAGATACTCCGAGCATAGCCCTCTCCATTGCCCTCTGAGTGACTTTAAGCTTCCTTATGAGGCCCATCGTCACACTGGTCAAAGACTTTTGACTTGAGACATTGCGGTATATTGGATGACAAGATATTGCGGAGCTTCCCGAACGCTCCCCAGCCGAGTCGGATTCGTCGATTGACCTCCTTCTCGAAGTTGAACCTACCTAACTACTATCTCATACAGTACTTATTATATAACATTCTAGAATTTAATCGCATAAAATATCCAAACCTATTTAATGTAATTAAATTAATAACAAAACCTCAGCCTAAGTATTGCACTTCCGATCTTTCTCGCTGTATGTCGAGAATTTCAGAGTGACAATCGGGTGAAATTAGTGCGGATTGGGAACTTCACGCACACCACACACGTACACATAGGGCGTGTAGAGTTGGGAAGCTTGGCTCTATACACCGTGAAATTTTAGTGGTTGTTTTCCCGAAACGAGGTGATTTAGTATCGATTGTACAATCGATTTATAATTACTATTTTGACTAGATTCAAAAATCCAATTGTGAATAACGAAAGTCGAAAATGACCGCAAACCAATAGTAACGCTTCGTTGGTACCTAACCTATCGTACGATCGTACGCTACTTATACCAACGAAACGTTACTATTGGTTTGCGGTCATTTTCGACTTTCGTTTTTCACAATTGGATTTTTGACTCTAGTCAAAATAGTAATTATAAATCGATTGTACAATCGAAACTAAATCACTTCGTTTCGGGAAAACAACCACTAAAAGTTCACGGTGTATATGAGATCTGATAACTTTTTGGCAGTGTAAGTACTTAATATTGGCAACATTTTACATAAAAATGTTTTTAATGAGATTTCACTTCTTTTTGTTGTAAGTTACATATAAGTTTTATAATTTTTTTGTTGTTTGTGTACTTATATACTAGCTTACATAAAAAATTTTAGGTTTCTAGGACTTCAGAAAATACCCTAAAAATATTGATGATCATCAGTGATTCAGTGACGATTTCGGGGTTTTTTAGAATATCAATACATTATTAGGTACAGCGATTGGTGCTTTTGCAATCCTCTCCACCTGTCTCTATGTGTTGGTCGGTTAGCGAGCGCGTTCTGCCACAGAGGAATCTTGGTGACAGATTTGATGGTGTCATGAATCGTGGGTGATCGACCACGGGGTCTCCTGCCTTCAACTCTGCTCTGAATCACTAAGCGGTAAGATTACAGGCAACACTCGATATCATCCTGCCGCCCAGTGTCGTCCTATATTTAGGACTTATTGTATGACATCGAACTCTCTCAATAAGTGACATAAAGTTAAAAGTTAATTGAAACAAAATTTGAAGTGGGCGGCAGGGGGATGGACTAAGTAATTTTATTTATAAATATGGTTTGTTATGGTTCATTATTTTATTATAAGTACTGTTTAGTCGCCCTGTAGTTCAACTTGAATAATAGGTAGGTAGTGCAGAAAAACAGTTTTGTTTTGTCTAAGAGCAAGACAAGCAAGACCAAGTTAAACATCAATTTGTTCTTACTTAGCTTTGAGTTTTTTATACTTTCTGAGAATTTCTATTTTCAGAAGTTTTTGTTTTTAAAAGGCTGACTTGTTTTGTCTAGGAATCGTTTACCTACACCCTCTAAGGGATGATGTCAAGAACAAAGTCAAACAAGTAGATAACAAAAGATCTTTTCACCTCAGCACCTCAAACAGGCAGGTTTTGCTACTAAAAAACAGTGAGCAAAATCCGATTTTGCTCACTGCGTGAGACAAAGTAGCTTTTTAATTATTTTTTTTAAAAGTCAAAGACAATGATGGTTCTGCTTACTGAATTCGAAAGATTTGAACTTCAGTTTGATCTGTCACTTTCATTTCGATACGAAAAGAGCGAGAGATAAGATCAAATCGATTCGAATTTCGATTTCAAATTCTATCCCAGTAGACCTAAAAATGAACGATTGAACGTTCGGATACTCATAATAAGTTCTTAACCTTAAAATTGTAATTCGTCTGTTAAGGTTTTAAATTAAATTATTGTAGGTACTTTTTTAATAATTGGATTATATTTTTATATAATCAAATTAATAGTAAAAATGTGGTTGAAAACAAAGTTTAAACATGTATCTATATAATTATTAATAATTTTAACAATCTTGAACATCGTGGTAAATACAGCGGATGCAGCATCGGAACGCAGCGGGTGTAGTATCGGAACGCATCTTTAAAAAAATAGCGGGATTCAAATTTTAATTCTTTTCTTCTGTTTCTCTAGCTACAGAGTTCGACATCTATGAGTTTGGTACACGATCAGAGGCAATTTGGAAATTATTAGAATAGTAATAAGTACTTATTTAATGTATTTTTGAATATGATATGAGTGAATTGAGTGAGTGCAGTGACGAAGTCAACAATTGAACACCAGACGAATTAATACATAATGCAGAGTAAGTTTCTTACTTGAAAAGTCTCGCGAAAAATATTTAAAAGCTTATGATATTTTTAAACAATGCAAACACTTTTTCGGAGACTGTACCTATTGTTAGGTATATATATAATATGAAGTATTTAGTCAATGTTGAAAACCACATATACCTTTAATAATTTATTATGTTCTCGCTGCTGAGGTGAAAAGTTGTATGTGTCACACGAGACCAAAGTTTTTTTGCATCTCGTGTATTTGAATCACTCGCGCACTCAGGATTCTAACTTAGAATCACTCGCTAAACGCTCGTGATTCAATTATAGAATCCTTCGCTAACTCGTGATTCAAAATCAGCACTCGCAGTAAAAAACAACTTTGCTCTCTTGTTGCACAAATAACTATTTCAGTCAATATTTCACCTAATGTTGTCGTTGACCAGGATTTACTTAATTTAAAATCATTGACATAATGGAAACTTTGCACGTGATGCGGTTTGCGCCAACTTTTACTGAACCGCAATACGCGTTCATGACATACGTATAGTCGACCAAGTAAGTGCTTTACCATTTTTTGTGACAGTTCCTTTGCAGTTCCTACATCAGAATAAAAACAATAAGGCTGATTGTCACATTGACTTGTAAGTGAAAATAGCCTTTGATGTCTTAAGTCATACAACTGACTTTAGTTCAACTTTAGGGTGGTAAAGGAGTTTCTTGGTCGACTATACAAGTCTGTGTTCATGTCATGACTACAGTACCACTACTTACCATGAGTTTACAGTGACGGTACTCGATAGCGACAGCGTAAATGATTTGTATGGAGTCTCCATACAAATCATTACGCAGTCGCTATCGAGTACTTACGGTCATTGTAAACTCATGGTAGTGGTACAGGTGCAAAACTTAAACCTAAACTACTTTGAGCTAAACTACGATTTTTAATTTCGTGGAATTCTGACATTTCTTAGTGTTACCAGTCAAAAAATATTTCCCGAAAATTTAAACGACATAAAACAAAAACTAGAAAATATAGAGCACAAATTCCTTACTATACACATTAAAATTTGACATAATGTAATAAATCATTAATTAATAAGTAGTTAGAATAATTTTTGACCTAACTGTTAGACGTAATAAATTATTTAACCCTTTTATGAGTAAAATATAAATTGTCTCTGGTATCATTGCGATGATTGACATATATCGCAAACTTTCGGACTTAATTATAATTAATAGTAACTAAGTTTCAATTGTCGTCTCAATAGGTTTGTAATATATCAGTCACGCCGACAAAGTGATTGTATAAAAAAAAGTAAAAAAAATTTTTTTAGGGTATCTCCAATAGACGTAAAGTGGGGGTGATTTTTTTTTCTCGGCTAACCCTATAGTGTGGGGTATCGTTGGATACGTCTTTTAAAACCATTGCGGGGTTCCTAACATGATTTTTCTATTCAGTGATCTGTTTGCGAAATATTCAACTTTAAAGTGAAAATTTTCATTAATATCGGCCATCCCCCCCCCCTCTAAAATCTAAACTGTTGGGTGGAAAAATTTGACAGAATGGTAGTAAATATATCAAATTTACTAGGAAAATTATAACGGCTAAGATTGCTTGGAAATTATTTGTAGTTTAAGAGTAAATAGTAGCCTAAGGTATAAAACATACCTAAACTTGGATGATTCCGTACACATCCGAAATCCTTAGAAAAATCTTACTTTATTTTTTCGTAATGGCTACGGAACCCTACCTTGGGCGTGTCCGACACGCTCTTGGCCGGTTTTTTCTAAATTGGAACGCCAATTCGTTTAAGTATACCAAACAACTGATGACGAGGCCGAACGGACGAACCAGGAAAAAAAAAAGGTTTATACCAACACGTCACTAGGTACTAAATACAAAACAGGTCGTTTACTTATTTTTTTCCCAAACCATGTTAATTTCTAGTTTTTTTTTACAAGCTATTATTATAAAAATTATGCCAATGACGAGTAACGGCTCTTTCACCCGGGCAACGTCCCGTTTTTTGCGGGTTCGATTTTTTGCAGGATCCCGTTTAGTAGTATAGTGCTACTGTGGTAACATTCACACGAGCATTCGGTTTGCAGGACGTTGGACATTGCCTGTGTGAAAGAGCCGTAAAGGACAGTTTTATGTATACTCCTAAGTATGTCTGCAGCCATTTCACGGCAACGCGAATTTCGTAACTACCTGATCCATTTGCTATTAAATCGTTGAATCACAAAGACTAGGTGAAATGGTTTGCCCCGTGAGTGACGGATGAACAGACAGTGGATCTTTATTTTATGTAACAGAATCCCGTTAGCATATGGGTGCGGGACCCTAAAATTGATTAATTACTAGTTAATAAAGATAAAAACATATAAATATTTCGGCGTGATTCCTGGAATAAGCAAAGCGTTACTTTGATAAGCGGGGAGGGGATGGGGGTTGCCAAACATTCCGCAGTGTCTTTTGCGCTTCCGCTGTGAGCGTGGCCTCAGAATACCTATCACTAGAACTGTTAAAATCACCTCCACGTTTCGGGAATTAAGCGGCCGTGGTCACGAGTAAACGCCTAGGCGCTTCCACGTTCCCGAATGTGTCAGGAATTATGATGTGTGGTATACTTAACTAGTGTATAGTATATCAAATTTCGAGACAAACATCCTGCAAATCAGCAGACTATAAAAACCAGCAGACGAAGTAATTTATTCCTACATAATAATGTATCTGCTTTCATCGGGTCTTTATCTAAGGAAGATTCTAGCTAAACAAGTGAGTATTTATTCTGGTCCAATAAACATTCTGTCGTCAATAATGTACATTAATGTGGATAATAATAGCTAGAGATGAAATTGTTAAATACATAAGTATAAATCTTATAGAATATTCATAAGCATAATAACAATAAACGTTCACGGAAAAATCCTTTGACAAGTGTGGGTACCTTTTAGGACAGCACTCCACACTTAAGATATACGAGGGGCGTTCAATATAAAGTGAGAATGAGATGCAAACTGTTTTAATATTACGAAATTAAATACTGGCCGGTAAAGCTAATCTATCTAGCTGATTGCTATGAAAAAAAAAACTAACTGTCTTTTGTTTAAAAAAATATACGGTAATTTCTTTGCAATGCTATTGAGTACGTTAGCGAAAATGGAGAAAATTGAACTGCGCGCCGTTATCAAATACTTGTGTTTGAAAAATTTTTCTACGGACCAAGTCCATTTGGATTTGCGGGACACTTTAGGGTCTAATGCTCCTCCATATTCGACAGTCGCACGTTGGTGCGCCAAATTTAGACGTGGAAGAACATCGACAATGGACGACCCCCGCTCCGGACGCCCTACTACAGCAGTAACTGAAGTAATTGTGAAAAAAGTCGAAAACTCAGTTTTGGCGGATCGTCGTGTCACGGTTCGTTTTATTGCTGAAAATGTAAAGATTTCAACGGGGAGCGTGCATAATATTTTACATGAACGCTTGGGTATGAAAAAGGTATCTGCGCGTTGGGTACCAAGAATGCTTACTGACACGCAAAAACAAACTAGAGTAGAGATTTGTCAAGAAGCTTTGAACCTGATGCAGCAAGACCGGGAACTTTTTTTGGCGTGATTTATAACAATGGACGAAACATGGCTCCATCATTACGACCCAGAAACGAAACTGCAATCTATGACATGGAAAAGGCCATCATCTCCAACTCCGAAGAAATTCAAGATGAGCCCATCTGCCGGTAAGGTCATGGGCTCTGTTTTTTGGGATGGTAAAGGGGTATTAATGATTGAGTATCTCGAGCATGGAGCCACTATTACGGGCACATTATACGCCAAACAAATAGCAACATTGCGCAATGAGATCCGCGAAAAACGGCGAGGTAAACTCTCGAAAGTTGTGCTGTTCCACCAGGACAATGCCCCGGCACACAAGTCCGCCGTTGCAATGGCTGCAATTCGTGATGCTGGGTCCGATATCCTTAAGCATCCTCCGTATTCACCAGATCTCTCTCCCAGTGATTTCTACCTATTTCCGAGATTGAAACAATACCTGAGAGGCCAGAAATTTGAAGACGACGACGCGGTAGTCGCTGCAGTACAAGATTTTTTAAGTACTCAAGATGAGACCTTTTTTAAAAATGGAATTTTAAGTTTAGAAAAAAGATATACTAAGTGTATTATGCTAAAAGGTGACTATGTCGAAAAATAAAATGACATTTAGTAAAAGTTGTTTATAACATACTCATTCTCACTTTTTATTGAACGCCCCTAGTACAACAGGTCAGCTTTCGTGCAACTGCAATGTAGTGCCGAATCAGCAACAGTGCAGCTGCACGAACAACATGTTATGACGACGTTGCATTGTTATGGTCTAGATTATGTCGCAATGTTAATGTTTAGATTATGTTACATTGGCGATGTTTACATTTTAATTTCTAGGTACGTAATCTAAGGTAACTTAATGTTTAAAAAAATAATAAATTGGAATTATATTTTTTTTGAAAAAGGAGGGGATTGCTGTTGGGGACATAAGTGCATAGTCAGCGACATGCGGCTCGTACGACTCGAGACATGCACTTCAGTCCCGCGCCGCAACTCACTACCGACACTCGTCCCTTAATACTTGTAATATCTAGTTGGTAGTGAATACACGTCTTAAACTAATATTTGTTTCCATCATCTCTAGTCGCAACCTTTCCGCATACTTACTAAGGAGTCAGATCAGTAGTACAGTACTACGTTAGTTAACTGCATACTTACGTACGCCCGTACATTGGTGACATCGTATATATATCCCAACATAAGTATCTCTACACGAGTAATAGCAAGGAACAGGAATAGATGATAAAAGTATGCTAGGATGATATAATGCTGTATATTATTGTTTAGCATACGTAAAATTTGTATAAAATGTAAAATAGATAAAATTTTAGCTAAGATACTGTTAAGTAAATAGAATTATATAAGTTAAATGTAAGATAGATTAAGAAGTATATGTAATGTACCTTCATTTTGGTCATGTATTAATAAAAGAAACTGTGTTTTGGCGAAACCACCCATTCCCGAACTATTATATAAGTTGTAAATAAGAAAGATGACGAGTGACAAAGAGGACGGCATAGTACGAGGGGCGTTCAATATAAAGTGAGAATGAGATGCAAACTCTTTCAATATTAGGAAATTAAATACTGGCCGGTAAAGCTAATCTATCTAGCTGATTGCTATGAAAAAAAAAGTAACTCTCTTTTGTTTAAAAAAAAATACGGTAATTTCTTTGCAATGCTATTGAGTACGTTAGCGAAAATGGAGAAAATTGAACTGCGCGCCGTTATCAAATACTTGTGTTTGAAAAATTTTTCTACGGACCAAGTCCATTTGGATTTGCGGGACACTTTAGGGTCTAATGCTCCTCCATATTCGACAGTCGCACGTTGGTGCGCCGAATTTAGACATGGAAGAACATCGACCATGGAGGACCCCCGCTCCGGACGCCCTACTACTGGAATAACTGAAGAAATTGTGAAAAAAGTTGAAAACTCAGTTTTGGCGGATCGTCGTGTCACGGTTCGTTTTATTGCTGAAAATGTAAAGGTTTCAACGGGGAGCGTGCATAATATTTTACATGAACGCTTGGGTATGAAAAAGGTATCTGCGCGTTGGGTACCAAGAATGCTTACTGACACGCAAAAACAAACTAGACTAGAGATTTGTCAAGAAGCTTTGAACCTGATGCAGCAAGACCGGGAACTTTTTTTGGCGCGATTTATAACAATGGACGAAACATGGCTCCATCATTACGACCCTGAAACGAAACTGCAGTCTATGACATGGAAAAGGCCATCATCTCCAACTCCGAAGAAATTCAAGGTGGGCCCATCTGCCGGTAAGGTCATGGGCTCTGTTTTTTGGGATGGTAAAGGGGTATTAATGATTGAGTATCTCGAACATGGAGCCACTATTACGGGCACTTTATACGCCAAACAAATAGCAACATTGCGCAATGAGATCCGCGAAAAACGGCGAGGTAAACTCTCGAAAGTTGTGCTGTTCCACCAGGACAATGCCCCGGCACACAAGTCCATCGTTGCAATGGCTGCAATTCGTGATGCTGGGTTCAATATCCTTAAGCATCCTCTGTATTCACCAGATCTCGCTCCCAGTGATTTCTACCTATTTCCGAGATTGAAACAATACCCGAGAGGCCAGAAATTTGAAGACGACGACGCGGTAGTCGCTGCAGTACAAGATTTTTTAAGTACTCAAGATGATACCTTTTTTAAAAATGAAATTTTAAGTTTAGAAAAAAGATATAATAAGTGTATTATGCTAAAAGGTGACTATGTCGTAAAATAAAATTACATTTAGTAAAAGTTGTTTATAACATACTCATTCTCACTTTTTATTGAACACCCCTAGTAAATGATGGAATTGAATGACAAAGAGAAAAAGAATGAACGGATTAAGTGGTATAAGTATAGTTAGATTAGCTGGTATAGAATAGGGGCAATGACCCGAAAAGACTAAAAGAGGAAGGAAGCAAGAAAGATATTGTATGTAGCATGGCAGTACGAGCAGTAGCACATGATAGAACTGGACTGAAAGATGTAGCTAGCTAAGAAAGGACTCCGATTATGTTGGAGGTAGACGAATATAGGGAAAACAAAAAAAAAAATCATACTCCACTTGGCCATCAACCAGGGGCTAAATTCAGGAACGGGCCTTCACGGGTTTGGTAGCGGTAATTCAATCGTTTAGGTTGGGTTTGGTTTCAACTGCTATTCAGGAACGCCTAAAATCACTGGTTTGCGAGAGGTTTGGGCTGAGTTTGGGATGAGCCTTTTTTTTTACAAAGCGAATTAACAGGATAATAAGGCTCATCCCAAGCTCAACCCATTCCTATCCTCTCCCAAACGATTGAATTACCGCTCGCAAACCGTGTTGGACCGTTCCTGAATTTAGCCCCAGGTATCAGCTTTGCTCTTCGTTCTGTTACATACTGTACAACCGTGAAATTTTAGTGGTTGTTTTCCCGAAACGAGGTGATTTAGTTTCGATTGTACAATCGATTTATAATTACTATTTTGACTAGAGTCTTAAATCCAATTGTGAAAAACGAAAGTCGAAAATGACCGCAAACCAATAGTAACGCTTCGTTGGTACCTAACCTATCGTACGATCGTACGCTACTTGTACCAACGAAGCGTTACTATTGGTTTGCGGTCATTTTCGTCTTTCGTTTTTCACAATTGGATTTTTGATTCTAGTCAAAATAGTAATTATAAATCGATTGTACAATCGAAACTAAATCACCTCGTTTCGGGAAAACAACCACTAAAATTCCACGGTGTAGGCTTGCGTTTGACCACAACCACGCCTGATGGAAAGCGAAGATGAGGCCTACGATGGAGCATGCTTGCCTAGTAAAAGCTCATTCACCCTAGACTTGAAAACGGCTAGATTGTAGTGCTCAGGGAATACAGTCGCAGGTAGGGAATTCCACTCCTTATGATATAATATATTATACGTAACCAACCAACACGACACCCATGTTTGTCAGCCGAATCATCGCCGACGATGTTGGTAGCAGCCGCAGAGAGGGTGAGAGCTACCAAAAAGAAAAAAACACAACGTGTCAATCATAGTAAACCTCGTACCTACTATATGTATATGTATATGGGAAAAGTACACTTAATTATTTATGAGCAAATCTTAGCAAACCGATATGTTTCGCGGTTACGCTAATTTAACAGTTATCAACGATTTGAAATTTAAGTTAGGTAAGTACTTACTTCAATTCAACAATAAAATACTTACTAAATATTACATATTCCTATTGAATAGGCATTAATAGGTACATTGATACCGTGAAGTACAATAATAGCCATGACACAATGGGGACAACTATGTGTGAGTATAAATGATGAAAAACAATTCAACAGTCTATTTTCAAACAATTCTAATCAGTAAAATCATTTGCTTCTTTTTTTTTAATTTATTCATGAAAAAAGAAAATTAAGTATACATATTAATTATAAACAGCGAGCGAAAATCGCGAATGATTTATCTGTCGCTGATTGTAACACGCTTCCAGTGCATCATCAACATCATATGGCTAGATAGTAACATACTTATATTAAGGTGTTATTCTAAATACTGTTACTTAAATAGGTACATGAAAATAAATATCAACAAGATTTAATTTAGGTAAGTACTACCTACCGTGTTTTATTTCAGATAATGGTGAGCCTCGCTTGGGCTGTTCACGGAATTACAAACAAAACGTCTATTTCAACGGAAGTTACGAGGTAAGTAAACTGTGATTACAATATACTCGCCTATTTAAATTTTATAAAAGCTGGTACCTAACATTGCCATGTCTCTGAGGTCTTTGTTAGCGTTTACCTATCGCCGACATAAGATTTCACAAACGCAGAATGAATAGAAAAAGATAGTTTGCTTCTATCTAATTAAATAGGTAAGTATTTCCTCAGAGTACCTATACTTATTCTATTTCCATCTTGAAGCCTAGCGTCCTTGCCGATTTATTTTGTTTCCAACTTTTGTTTCAGCACCAATGCTAGCCAAATAATGTCTTCGTCTATCGGAACTGCGCACTACGTCATGATACCGAAGCGTAAAGGGGTGTTGACTATTCTCAGTAATGACACTCTTTTACGGTCAAAAAAGCCAACCAGTTCAAAAACCGTTACATGTCTCAAATACGAAGAGTACGACGACGACGGCAAATTATTAAATTCAGTGTTTATGTATAATTTACAGGAAGTTGCGGAATTTTTTAAGGTGTATCTTGATACCATAGTTTGTAACCAGCAATGTAATAATTGAAATATCTTTCTTCTTTTGAAGCAAATAGCGAAGAAAATTTAGGTTTGACAATATATGTATGCTAGCTGTTGCCCGCGACTACGTCTGCAAAGAATTCGTTTATCGCTATCCCGCTGTAAGATGTACCTACCTAAGTATTTATGTGCCATTCAAAACGATCCGTACGATCCAAAAAGTAAAAAAATAATAAAACGTACAGTCGAACATAGAAACTCCTAATTTATTGAATCAGGCATTACTTTGCGGAGATCCATACTAATGAACTGAAACAATTAGCGACCTTTACCTCAATTTTTTTTAAAGTCGGTTAAATTACATACACGCGACACACAAACAGGTACGTACGCCGAAAAGCTTCCAGAAACGGATAATCCAGCAGTTGCGTCTCGCGCACGACTTGGCAGGACCACTACCATGCCCGCCAGATTAGGTATTTTTGGCTGTCGTAAAGAGATAGTTACACGGTTACAGGTACTACTTACTGCAGTGGAGGTCCTCAAACTTTTTGTCTCAAATGTGGTTTCAAGCAAACAAACAAACAAACTCTTCAGCTTGATAATATTATTACTATAGATTGTCAGAAGGCATACAACAAGGCACTAAAGTGTAAAGATATCTTTGAACTCGACTGTACGTAAGGATTTTTGATTGAGCAAACAAAAATGAGATCCATTTGAGGCGTGAGGAGGCCCCCCAGACCGCGATGCCGTGGACGAGGGCCCGCTTCGCCCACGCCTAGCTACGCCTCTTTCTAAACGATTCTATGTTCCCCAGATCAAATCCATAACAAGACTAAAAATATTAATTTATGCTTAGTTAAGTACTTACCTATACCCTATACCTACTTACCTGTAAGTAGTACGTCAAAAATATAAAAAAGAACTCGGTAAAAGCACAGAATAACTAATAGTACTTACTAAGTATCACTGTTTTTGAGAAGTTTAGATTTTTTATATTTTTTTTTTTCAAAATATCCGCTAACACCTAATTAATTAGAGTTGTAATATTCGGAATTAATTATTTTTTGCATTTATTTTTAGTGAAAGCGCTTGAATGATTGTGTTATCAGATGAAAAAAAAGTCTGTTTTAAAAAGTTTTTATTGATTTCAATTTCAATTTTGCTTCTTCTAAACTTTGGTCAAGAATTGATCTATATATTTATCTAAAAAAAAACTTACTAACTAGTTTGGCTCAGTGACCCATCTATATATCTATCACAGTTTTAAAAAATACATGACCGCTATTTAGCTTGCTAGCTTAAAAACATATCCATTTAATGGACATTCAATAATGACAAATAGCTATCACAAAAACATTTAAGAAAAATATCTACACACAGCATTATAAGTACACTATAAATCGCGTTTGAGCCGGAGCTGCTAAATTTAACCATACTTAGTGCATTCTGATCCACTTGGCACCTCAACTTAGATAGGGGGTGGTAGTACCTACTGGCACTGGCTTAACGCGATTTGTAGTGTACTTAATGTTCTGTGCAGATTTTTTCCTGTAGATGTGGTTTTAATAAGCTATTTACAATTTTTTTATGAAATGTCCATTAAATAGACATGTTTTTAATGAGTAGTTTTTTTTTAAGGATTTTCTGCATCTGATAACACAACTATTGAAATTATTTTTCAATAACAATAATCGCAAAAAATAATAAACTCTACGTATTACCTACAGGTCAAACTCTTAAGTGCGTGCGGGTTTACAGATTTCATAAAATCAGAAAAGTTGAAATTTGTCTAAAAAGGTGAAACATTTACTTAGGTATTTTTTATATTTGGTAGATGGGCTCCCGGGAGCCTATCTCCCCTTAAAATTTGTTGTAGGTACGTTAACTATGGGACAGCCTCTATACTTATATTTTTTATGCCGGGGCTTTTTCAGCTTTGCCGCCCCGGGTCTCTGACGGGCTTAGTAAGGACGCATTCAAATTTGCGGCAAGGTGCCGCGCGTCTGCAGCGCTGCGTGCAGCCGCGGCCGCGCTGCTTTTTAGGGTTCCGTAGTAAACTAGGAACCCTTATTAAATCCATATAAATAAAAAACGCGCGATTGCAGCGCTGCACCCACGTTGCGGCCGCGCATCAGAGGCGCTACTACGAAATTCGAAAATCGAAGTTCGTATCGTATTATCCCTCTCATTCTCGTGTCAAATCATATTAGCGTGAGCGGGACGGCACGAAACGTAGTTCGAATTATGCACTTCGTGGTAGGGCCTCAGTTCATCGATCGACTAGTGATGTGCAAGAGCAAGAGAAGAGAGCAGTGTTTCTTCGTCAGAGTCCATCGTGAAACTATGTACAACACTACGATTCTCAAACCTATCTACAGCAGCGCGGCTACAGCAGCGCGGCCACAGCGCTGCAGACGCCCTGCCTACGCGCGGCACTTTGCCGCAAATTTGAATGCGCCTTAAGGCCACCACAAACCGGGAGCGCGGGGCGCCGACTAGTGTTGTTGCGATAGCGATAGTCTATCGATAGTTCGAGCGTTTTCTCAGTTCATTGCGCGGCCGAGACACTCTCCGTACAGTGATTATCTGGCGGCACACGCAATAAACGGAGAAAACGCTCGCCGCTGCCGTCGGTTGCACGATGTCGTAGCCGGGCCATTAGTCCGCCACTGAGCGTTTGTTCATATGTATTTTCAGCGGGTGTGTCTCATCTTAGTAGGCCTTTCCAACCTTTGTTCTAAAATATACCATGTAAGAATCGAATAATTCGCAATCAGAACAGGAACTTAGAATGAACAGAAATGTCAATATTATTTTTTTCTTTAAAAATTCATTTTTGTATGGTATACCACATCGTCGTTTTTATTCAAAGGTAAAACATGCCTGAAACAACAACCTCGACAGCTGTCAAGCATCACCTCAATCAAATGTCAGCTAAATCCAAAGTAGTCATTTTTTTTCTGACAAATTCATGGTAGTCCCAAGCACCAAAATTTCATTAACATCATACCAAAAAATAATGTAACTTAATCTCATTCTTAGTAACACACAAATTATGTTTTTTAAAAATGTTCGTTTCGCTGCAGAGTTGACAAACAGTTGGTAAGCGATTACATTTAAAATTCTCATTACCTTAGTAGTACTTAGTTATAGTATTTTAATGATCAGTGTTCCTTCAGTAGGTCTGTTCTGCTGCAACCCAGTCACAACGTTTATAAATATGGGCGACTTGGTTGCCGAACCGCATACAACTCGCGCAAGGGCGCCCGAAATGGTTTTCAGGCTGACCCTTTGGAGAATATACGGATAGAAAATGGCCCTCTTCATGCCAGCAAACTATTCAAGCCGTTTGTGTTTACTATCGGGGTATGTCAATAATAATTTTGTCCAAGTTAACACAAAGAGTAAGTAAATAAATAATGTATCATGGGTTGATTGACACATTGAGTTAACTTTACTTTCTTGATGAAACTAACTAAGGTATCATTTCTATTATGTTTTTAATAAACAGCCTAAGTAACAGTCGCTACCTTGTTTTTATATTATGTTGAATCAATCACATGAAAATTAAACAATTACTATTAATAAAGTTATTGTGTCATCACATCAACCTATAATTTTGAACGCCAGCATCAGCTATAGATGACATTACGGTAATAGAAAAATTAACCTACCCACATCCGCATAAGAATCAATTTTGTTCATAACAAAAACAATGTGTGGTGTTCACAAGGTTAAAGTGATGCAATGCAATGAAATTGATAAAACTCATTATTGCAAAGGTATCTGCAGCTAGTCTCGCTGGCTGTGTCATCTGGGAGTATGAGAGCTTGCGCTATCATGCCAGCAATTTGCTGCGGAGACCTGGCGCATGGCTGAGCGCCCAGCAAAGGAGACTTCTGGCACAAAGTGTTAGTATTTTGTATATAATATGCTTAACTTTCTCAAGTTCTAAAAATTCAGCTTTATTAAAAAAATATTTTATTTAATAATAATTTCTTGTAGAAATCAGACCCTGGACCAGCAAGAAAATGGTGGAGCTCTCTGAAAGACAGTGAAAAGGTGTTTTATCCTATTCTTGCTGCCAATGTTTTGGTTTTTGGTGCCTGGCGTTTGCGGTCCTTGCAGCCAATAATGGTCAAATACTTCTGTTCCAATCCTTCTGGCAGTAAGTTAAGACTTGACATTGATTGTACCATAGGAGTACTTTTACATTTCTTAATAAAATTGTTTGTCCTTTCCAGAAGCTGTGTGCTTGCCAATGATCCTGTCCACTTTTAGCCATTATTCCACATTGCATTTGGCTGCAAATATGTATGTCCTGTATAGTTTCATGCCAGGTACAATACATTTTCTAATAATTAAATTGTCCTCTAATTGTCTTTTACTAATAAAAATAAACAGGAGAAAAAGTTTAAAAATAAAATGCTTACTATGAATGTATTTGTTGTATTATAAAATAATTATTTAATTTTCAACAGCTGCCATAGCATCTTTAGGCAAGGAGCAGTTTGTTGCTATGTACCTGAGCGCTGGAGTAATTAGCAGTTTTGCCAGTTTCTTGTACAAGGTTATTGTGAATCAGCCTGGTCTCAGTCTCGGAGCAGTAAGTTATCTACCTTGTGTTGCACTTCAGTACCTCTTTTAGTTAGAGCCATAGCTAATGGGAGGCAAGGTGCCTACTCAAAGAAAAATCTAGTGTTTAATTGTTGTTCAGCTGGGCTATGTCAATGCTTTTAGTGACAGCAAAATTAACTATTTCACTTTAACCTTTTAAACACCAGCGTCTGCTATAGATGACACTATGGTAACACAAAAATTAACCTACCCACATCCACATAAGAATCAATTTTATTTGTAACAAAAATTATGTTTGGCATTCAAAAGGTACTATGCATGAGCCAGTGGAACATATGGGGGTGTATGGGAGCCCTGGCACTAGACAGCATCTAGTCCCATACATTGACTGGCTGCCGCAGCCATTCCGCTCAAGTGGCTTAGCCTAAGAATCACAATAGACTTGTATTAAACTGATTTGTAAGGTCCTTCTAATTTACTATTTGTTTATTTCTGTTTTTCAGTCAGGAGCAATTATGTCAGTGCTGTCATATGTATGTCTGCAATACCCTGACACCAGGTTGAGCATCATATTCCTGCCTATGTATACCTTTGCTGCTGGCACGGTAAATAATATTACCTATTTTTATTATTTTTCCAAGACTGTATGTGGCTGTATTGATGTTGTAAATTCTAATATGTATTTATGATTATAAAGGGGATGGCTGGGACTATATGGGCCTGGGGCAGATAAGGCTGCTAATTGGCTTTTATTAATAGTCCAACTGTATTAAGAGATTGTAGCGTGTTTCCTTTGAGTTTGAATAGTAACACTTGGATTCAATGTTAAGCATCTACATCAATCAGCATGTGTATTTAAACATTAAATTATCGGTCATAAATACATATCTTGTTTTAATTTTTTTTTCTTTCAGGCTATTAAAGTAATAATGACGGTGGACTTAGCTGGCGTTGCTTTGAGCTGGAAGTTCTTTGATCATGCAGCTCACCTTGGTGGAGCTCTATTTGGAATGTATGTATTATTTTTATCATTTTGTGGTAGTAGTAGTAGTAGCAACATTAGGACGTTATGTTACAATGTAAACTAAATAACATGCGACGAAATCATAACAAATAAAGCCTGTTTTTACAACCCAGTGCTGTATATGCTGCCACATAAATGGTCGTTAGCGCCTCTGAACCTATGTACAGAACAAAAAGTATATTTTATACTTTTCCAGGTATTTGTATGCATAATTTTATCAAATCTATTGTTGTTTCTGTAGTTTCGGTGATTTTTCTTAGTCTCTTGTTGTTTATACTTTGTCAGTTCATTTTAGAGGATTAGGAAAATTTGGTTTACTAATGGTGTAAACTGTGTAAGGGATTGATTTAATAACTCGATTTAATTATTACTAACCGACAATACGTGCCGCGTGTTAAATGGGATCAAATGGTAATACATATTAACTTTGAGTATTTAGACTGAAGGGAGGCGCCTTGAAGCGCATTTCCCCTCTGCCAAAGGTATGAACCCGCCGGGTATAACCGTTATACAAAACTGTTTCGCTCTCCTCTCGTGACATTTCAAAACGGCACGCGTCAGTGAATGAGCTCCCACAAAAATGACCAAAATGCAAAGAATTCGGGCGTGAAAAAATGTCTGACACGTCGAGTCTACAAAAAGACAACGTAACTTTTCATCTGGAAGTATTTCGTAAAGTAGGTAATTATTGTTGATTAATAGTAAAAATACGTGAAGTTTACTTTGAGTATTTAGACTGAAGGGAGGCGCCTTGAAGCGCATTTCCCCTCTGCCAAAGGTATGAACCCGCCGGGTATAACCGTTATACAAAACTGTTTCGCTCGTCTCTCGTGACATTTCAAAACGGCACGCGTCAGTGAATGAGCTCCCACAAAAATGACTAAATGCAAAGAATTCGGGCGTGAAAAAATGTCTGACACGTCGAGTCTATAAAAAGACAACGTAACTTTTCATCTGGAAGTATTTCGTAACGTAATTATCGTTGATTAAAAGTAAAAATACGTGAAGTTTATAATAACATTAATGTCAGTCAGTGTGGCCAACTTTTTGTAAAAATAGCCACATTGGCCATTTATAATTTTTATAAATCAATTAATTATTAACGAGGTAAAATATAAATTATTTTGATTGATCTTATACATTCATTTAATTGTTTGATTGACTTCATCCATGTAGGTTTTAAGGCCAGGCGCTGACTGCAACTTTTTATCACCTCGTTTGATTGCTATTGATTTTTGTGCTGGAATTATATGAAAGCGCGCTCACCATTCAAAATGCCAGCGCTGCTACCATCAACACAAAAAATAAATTTTCATCTCTCAATTAAAAATTCCTAACAATTCTATAGCACTCGACTCGAACGAAGCGACAAAAAAGTGCAGTCGGCGCCTGGTCTAATAATCTAGGATCCGTACTAGAACTAACTCAGTTTTGTTTTGTATGCGGTTATACCTATAAGATATAAGTGATTGTGACACTCAGCTCAACATGTTTATACAAGCAACAATTTCTGATGTAACTAGTGCTAACAATTGTTGGTAAACCTTAAATAAATAAATAATAATAATAAAGAAGAAGCTACCATCACCCATCTGATTAACGGATTAAAATAATTTTATATCAAATTTAATACAGTAAAAAATATATATCAAGTGGTTTGGCAAAAAACTACTGGCCAGACAATTATTAAATAAAAACCGGTCGTACAGTGTGGAGGTGGAGGAACTGCATGAACGCACATTTCTTGCATAAACGTAACTATTGTAAGGTCGCGGGTGAGCAAAGTAATTGTTTTAGTTCATTAATATGGACCTCCGCAAAGTAACGCCTGATTCAATAAATTATTTAAAAACCGGTTGTCTGTAAAGTCGGCTTACGGACGATAGTTTAACGTGACAACGTCATAACAAAACATTCAAAAAACAAAAATGAAACCAGGCGGTCACCCATCCCCGCGCCCGACGTTGCTTAACCTCGCTGATCGGACGAGAACCGGTGTTTTGTCAAATATCTTGAAAACGGTGCATCCTACGGCAAAATCAATGAAATTTTCATCCCCCCTTTGAAACTCCCGCACCTCCTCCCCCCCCCACTCCCCCTCACTCGTAAATTAAATATTGGACTAATGAGATTAACAAATAAGTGAAAACCACATCCTTATAGCTTAAGCCGCTTCGGAGATTACCACGAATAAACGCACAGATAAACAGACAGTAATTCTAAGAATCGTTACTATTTTAATTGCTATTTTTATTTAACTATGGACGAAGCTTCGTTCTCTTTTTTATTTTTCTAAATAGATTTAGCTATTTTTTTTATTTAAGTGGTATTTCACCGACCACTAGTAATATTGGCTATTTTTACTTACTAAATAATTGGCCACACCGATAACCGGACTAGTATCGACTAGAGAGGGGACACACATATTTCCACAATCGATAAACTATTGAGTGAATGAATCAGTGAATGATTTGTCTTATCATGGTTTCATATTTTAAAGGTTACTAATAAAATGGAAATGTATGGTTAGTAATAAACGTATGTTTAAAGTATCCATCTCGTTAAAAAAATTGACGTGAAAGTATTAACAAATACTTTTTAATGATTCAATACAAGTAACAGGCAGTGATTCGACTTCATACTAGAGCACCCGAATCGACGCACGCACACAGCCATGCGTCTTACACGGCCGCTAACCAATCTTCGCCAGACAAAACTACGCAGTTCCATGCCGCACGCCGCGCAGTTCGGTCGCTGGTTGAGTGAGTGCTGTGACGCGCCGCCCGCTCTATTCGCCCCCGTTTCGATTTCGTAACGTGGCTATAAGCTCTCGGTACAAAGTAACTAGGTACATACTATGATATTTTATTTAATAATGTCGGCGTAACGAGAACGTGTGTATGGCAGTGTTTACGGGTGCCTAAATTCAACGGTGATAAAATCAACATTGTAATTTTTTCAACTTCCTGCTGATGCTGAAAGGTTAAATTAGTACCAACATTGGGATTGATTGAACGACTGAATGTATAAACGAGTGAATGCTTATCGACATTCTTATCGACATGGCCCTAACACTAGTTGTTTCTAGATTGTTGTCTATGTGTGACGTACGTG
Source organism: Archips crataeganus (assembly GCA_947859365.1). NCBI lineage: Eukaryota > Metazoa > Arthropoda > Insecta > Lepidoptera > Tortricidae > Archips > Archips crataeganus. The sequence goes on from OX402045.1 coordinate 38,051,549, forward strand.
TGACATGTATAGACGAGATGTTTTCACTGTGTGCATGGCGATCATTGTTGTGTTGACGAACTCGGTTTGTGTGCGTGTGTACAAACATTGCTCTGTTTTCATTTGTAGTTAAATTGCTTGTGTGTGAGTGCATTGCCCCCCCGCGAGTTTTGGCAGAAAAATTTCTTAGCAACCTACGGGGCGATAACATCTCCTTTCAGTCTAAATACTCAAAGCATATTAAGAATCGCTGAAATATTCGACGCCAATGCCTTTTAATAAGATTTACTAGGTGTTCGTCGGGAGTCAACATGTCGCGTTTCAAGCATCTTTCTCACAAGCCCACTGTATATGTATTTAAGTATGTATCTATCTATATAAGTATTGTTACGAGCCGTAGGGTTCGTTGGATAGATAATACGCCTTTAACGTAAAACTAATTTAATTGAACAAAAAGGAATCTCTTTCAAACTTATTCGCTTAAATCACTTAGTAATCACTTTGATCTCTCTTCGATGTTTATCTCTCGGTATCTCTTCGAAAACTCACTTTGTCGCAACGTCGTCTGCCTTTATATAGGTCCAGCGAATCGGTCCACAAAGTTCGTGAACATTCCAGCTAGAACTCTCTGGCACATATGTCTAGAACATTCCGGAAACAGGATCATCTGTCTGTCTCTTTCACGAGTACGCTATGCTATCTCGCTCGCACACTTTCTAGAATGTTCCGGAACAAGATCGCCTATCTCTTTCACACATATAGGCTGTCCTTGTCACACACCTTCTAGAATGTTCCGGAACAAGATCGTCTGTCTCTTTCACACATATAGGCTATCCTTGTCACAAACCTTCAAGAATGTTCCGGAAACAAGATCGTCTGTCTCTCTCACACATATAGGCTATCCTTGTCACACACCTTCTAGAATGTTCCAGAGACAGGTGGACTGTAACTTGGCCTGAAACGGCCTGAAAACGGGTTTTCAGGAAATGGTGCCATGTGACAGTTAGTGTCCTAAAACGGCCTGAAAACATGTTTCAGCCAGCTGAAAATGACTGCAAGTGGTACTAATTTTATAAAAATGTTTTTGCGGGTTTCCCGTTGACCCATCTCCGTAACAGTATGTTTATCCGTTGCCTAGTACCCATAACACAAGCTTTGCTTAGCATACTTTGGGACTAGGTCAATTGGTGTGAATTGTCCTGTGATATTTATTTATTTTATATTGAAATAAATTAAAAATAGTACATTGTTGTAGAGGCTAGAACGTAAGCAATAGATGGACGAGTTAGTTTGAGGGCCAAAGCGTAGCGGAGACCCTCGAAAGTAAAGAGTCCATCTATTGCACTTTTGGCCGAGACTAAACAATGTGCTTTTCACGACTAATACGAGGAAATAACAATTAAACAATCGAAACACTGCGTTGCTCCCGCCGATTTTACTTTTTCTTTTGTGACATAATTTTTTTTTTTAAATGAGCGAGGCCATTCTTAATGGCCAGTACCCAAAACCACATATTAAAAAATAAAAACCTTATCCTCGTCATGTCCGACCGGCGGCAGCAAGTCGGGCATGACGAGGATGTATACTCGCGCACTGAGCAGTCTGGCCAGGGGGGGCACACTTACATATATCACACTTTTCATGCGACTACAGCGATCTCTGGTTGTTTGGTAAATAACTAAATTAGCGGCCATCTTGGTTGGCTTGTCAAACTTGTCAGTTGTCATTCATCGGCCATGGCCATGGCGTACCAAATTGTACGGTCAAGGACTTTAATTGATAGGCCACTTGCCAATGTTCGTATTTTAGCCGTATAGTGCAAATCGGGTTTAGCCGCTTATACTTCGTATATGCTGATTTGAATTAGACGGCTAAAATACGAAGAGTGGCAATTAGCCTATCAATTAAAATTACGCGTAATTATAGCTGTACATCACTACCAACATATACATATAGATAGGTATACATCTATAGATACGTCACATTAGTTCTTCACCAGGGCGTAGGGCAGCAGCACCTTCCATACATGCATATTTGACCATAGAGTTGCCACTCTTGTTCATATAATATTACAATACTCTTTTGAGTCTGGCTGCGGCAGCACGATGAACATGACGAGCCTGGCTGTTCAGCCAGTGCAGTGCAGTGTGCAGCAGGCTTAAAAAGTTGATGCTGTGGCGTTTTTTCATACTTAGAAAAATTAAAGCATTTTGTGCATATTATGCGTTTAAGGAAAAAAACGCCTCATTAAAGTCATGAATGACGCATTCTCATTGGTCAATTTAATTTCACATGCATGATGCAGCAGACGATTACTTTTGATTGGTCCAATTGTCGTATCGTATTATTAAATAGATAATATTGATAGTCTGGCCAGTATAACTTGTCACAAGCAATGTAAATCAAACCTAATTTTGGCAACCCCAAAAATCAGTTCGGAAAGCAGAGGCGCTACTACGAAATTCGAAAATCGAAGTTCATATCGTATTATCCCTCTCACTCTCGTGTCAAATCATATTAGCGTGAGCGGGACGGCACAAAACGAAGTTCGAATTATGCACTTCGTGGTAGGGCCTCAGCAATGTACATCAAATTAAATACTGGCAACATTTTTATGCCGTCAAAAATCATCGTTGTTATTTTTGTACTGCGCTGGTTTGTTCTTGATATTTATAGGTAAACTAGCTGCTGCCTGCGACTACACACAAACTGTATCAAACCTTGATGATTTTGACATTTCCGCTATCAGGAATAAAATCAATGAGTTTTACATAGTAAAAAAACACGTTCTTACATTAAGAACATTACTTATAGAACTCCGAGAAGCCATTGGATTTATGGGATGTGGAGAAACTTTAAGGTCTGCTAAAAAATGTATTTAAATTTAAAACCAATCAAAATGAAAGAGATCAACACTTATTGAGCGGTTTGAAATTAAAACAAGTATCAAATTTATTTATTCCATTCATTCACAGGATTACCAGTGTTAAAATTAATTGTGACGCATTTAATTTTCGTTAAAATGTGGGTTGCCAATCCCATATTTTTTTAAATTTTCCGCTGTTTTCCATTGCCAACTTATGCTGGCCAGAGTCTACGTCCTGTTTTCGTAATGAGTTACATTGTTGTCGTGCTTTGCGCGCCATAAATGATATACAGGGTGTTAGGTAATGAGTGGATAATCCTTGAACTACGGATAGAGGGCACTTAGGACGTTATAATAAAGCTAATATAGGTTTAGTAAAAGTGGCACGGTTTTCGAGATATTTGGACTTTTAGGTTTTTTTCGAAAATGAACACCCACCCTTGTGCAATGTTTTGATCATAGCACCATTTTAAGCTAATTTTTTAAAATTTTAATTTTTGCTCAATATTTTTGAATTCTTGTGTTATCAGATAGGCTGATCACCATTTTTGTGAGACTACATTGGATTTTTAGTAAAAAAATCGCAAACATAATTTTTGTGTTTTCAATCGTACATTGATCTAACTTTCAGCTCTCATGTTGAAAAAAAAATACACTACCGTCTAGTTGTCAATAAGCTTAAAAAAATGTCAATTTATTGACAATTTAAAAATAGTAATTTAATTATAATAATATGTACCTACTTAATAATAATAAATAATGTATGCATGTATAAACTAACATAGTCTAGTAAATTTAAGTTTATGTATCTACTAACAATTTTATGGGTCAGCTGGCCTGAAATAAAGGATTTTTATTATTTTTTTTAATTACCTTGGGCACATTTGCGCCTGGTGCGATCCGGGGCGGTTTATTTGACTGACTTTATATTTTGATTTTGATTTTATTGTATTTTGTGTGTATTGACAATTACCTTTTGAATTTAAAATCAAAATGCCAAGATAATAAAAAAAAGATACGCTCACCCACATTTTTCCCAGTGTACTGTTTGTATCCCGGGCGTAGAATCCAAAACTTTTTCTTGCAAAAATAACATTACTGGCCACTAATTTAAATGCCATTTAATCCAAATTTAAGAAACAAGCCGACTACTCTTTTTTTTTAATTTGATTTTGAATATCAGTATTATTGCGTAATTTATGGTGAATTGAGTGTTTAGATGTGTTAAGGTTGTCGTGTTTTTTGTTTGTTTTTTTTAGTTTAATATTGTTTCGAACACAATACACACCGTCAGAATATGCTCAAATGCATTACATTTCTGGTGAGTGCCAAGGCAACGCTAGTGCTGCTGCAATTTTGTACGCTGAACGCTACACAAACATAGGACTTGCACACGTTGGAAATGAAAAGTGTGCAATTTTAAGAGTTGCATGCCCTTTCCACGTTGTCAGTCCGAGAATATTTGCTATGTCCCGTATGGACAAAGGATTTGCCGCTATTAAATTGAATCCAGAACATTTTCATGGTCTGCCCTCGCTATTTCCTCCTACACCCTGGCCTAGAACTCTGCTTGCACTGTACGCGTTATGGATCCGAGGAAAAATCCGGTAATCAGAATGGCGTCTGTTTGGGTAGCGTTCAGCGTACAACATTGTAGCAGCACTAGCGTTGCCTTGGCACTCACCATAAATGTTATGCATTTGAGCATATTCTTTCGGTGTGTATTGTGTTCGAAACAATATTAAACTAAAAAAAAAACAACATAACAACCTTAACACATCTAAACACTCAATTCAACGTTAATTACGCAATCATACCGATATTAAAATCAAATAAAAAAAAAACAAAGAGCAGTCGGCATGGTTTTTAAATTTCGAATAAATGGCATTTAAATTACTGGCCAGTAATGTTATTTTTGCAAGAAAAAGTTTTGGATTCTACGCCCGGGATACAAAAAGTACACTGGGAAAAATGTGGGTGAGCGTGTCTTTTTTTTTTATTATCTTGGCATTTTGATTTTAAATTCAAAAGGTAATTACTATTTTTAAATTGTCAATAAATTGGCATTTTTTAAGCTAGTTGGCAACTAGACGGTAGTGTTTTTTTTTTCACCATGAGAGCTGAAATTTCGATCAATGTACGATTGAAAACGCTAAAATTAAGTTTGCGATTTTTTATTAAAAATCCAATGTAGTCTCATAAAAATGGTGATGCCTATCTAATAAAACAAGTACTCAAGAATATTAAGCAAAAATAAAAAAAAAATAGCTTAAAATGGTGCTATGTTAGTCGTTTTCAAAAAAATTGTACACAATTAAGGGATTAATTAAAAACAAAATTTAATAAATTATTTTTGTGTAACGGAGTTGCCCATATACTTTGTATGACTAACTTTCGTTACACAAAAATAGCGATCGTGATTTTTGTTTTGATTAAGCCGTTAATTATATACAAATTTTTTGAAAACGATCCATGATCAAAACATTGCACAAGGGTGTTCATTTTCGAAAAAAACCTAAAATTCCAAATATCTCGAAAACCGTGCCACTTTTACTAAACCTATATTAGCTTTATTATAACGTCCTAAGTGCCCTCTATCCGTAGTTCAAGGATTATCCACTCATTACCTAACACCCTGTATAATGATGTACATACATATGTATACAGGCAGTTTTGGGTACTGGATTTAGGTTATCTATGGCCACATTTTCGAGCAGTGTCGTGAAAATGATCATTAATTAAATACGTAAAATAAAGTTAGTGTAAATAAATTATTTTGATTTTGATTTCATTTTTGGTCACATAGTGGATGATTGTACAAGAATTAAAATGAAAATAAAAATTCTAAAATTGTCTGACAAAGTATAACTTGGAATCATAAATCTTACAAAAAAATCTAAGATATTATTATGTATTCATGTATTGATAATTTCCAGGTTTTGGTGCAACTGGGGTCACAGTCAGATATGGGGAAACAAAGACAAATTCCTGCAGTATTACCATGTTCTACGGAAGAATGACCCTGGACGGTAGCAATATCAACAAATGAAAACTTTAATGTCAGTAAAATATCTATATGTATGTGTGTGTATAGGAAATCAAAAGTTATTATAGTCATGTGAAAAATATTATATATTTTAATTTCATTTGAATATTATCCTAACCTTTTCCAAAAATATTAAATAATTGGGATGTACCAATTTTTGACAACGTATAATAAATCGAAAACCATTTGGAGAAATAGGCTTTGTGAAACGTTTTCAGAAATCAGATTCCAAAAATATGATTAACTGAATTAAATAAACAAAATTTAAGTAATGACCTTCATTTGACCCCTGCAGCGAATTGTCACAAAGGCAGATATAATGCAGGTCTACACTCTAAAGCAAATTGACAGTTTAAAATGTTGCTGTCCTGCTTGTAATAGCATAGAGTGACAAAGATACAAGTTTAATCACATGATGCGCACCTGGCTTTAAACAGTTGCCATTTATCGTAAAGTCCGAAATGTATACGAGTATTTCCAATGTATTTTTACAAATTTAATTATTAAATGACTACGTCACAAGTAATTATACTTAAAAGACTTGAAATATCAGAATTTAATAAAAAATAACTATTTAGTATCACACCATTAAACAAACAGGAATAATCGAAGCTAAAAGAAGAGATATAAATAAAACTATTTGTCATGGTTCATTTAGGACCCTAAGCCGTGCTTGTATTATTGATAGTGACAAGACAAATCAGAGGCCATACCACAAAGTGCAAAATTCGAACTCCGTTTCGTGCCGTCCAGCACACGCTAATAGGATTTAATACGAGAGTGAGCGGGACGGTCCGATGCGAAGTTCGATTAAGGAAATTCGTGGTAGCCCTCCCCAGTAGTGCCACAGATTATGTTATGTATGACCTGAATTTTTCTAGACAATGGAACGAGGCTCTCTCACTGTGACGTCATCCAGCGTATTTCTTAAAAAAAATATAAAAAATTAAATACTCAACCAAATTCAAAATCGATGAAAATGGTATCTTAAAATATCCTATTCTTTCCAAAAAAAATATAAAACTATAGGTTATTTTTTTTGGTGCATCCCAATTTAATTTTGTTGTTTACTTAGAGTAAATAAAGGTCAAGGTTGCCCAAACTTAGGCGTCCAAGGTCCGGTAAATATTTCAACGCCCAATGGGCGGTATAACTATGTTATTAATAAATAAATATTAGTGAAAGGCTTGGACATCCTTGCTACAACTTACATAACAATACAGAATTTAGCACATTCAAACATTTTGGTTCTTAAAAAAAAACAAAAATATAGTGGCTTAGGCCTTCAGTATTTTTGCATGGAACTCGAAATGCTCGTTGAGGTAAGTAGAGATGTAGTAATAAGAGTGGTCATATCCCTCACGAAGATTAAGAATCACAGGCACTCCCACAGAGCGGCAGGCTTCCACTAAGTTTTCAGGAAGAAGTTGCTTTTGAATGTAGAATGTATCAGCAGCACCCTGCAAACAAATGGAAAGGGTAATTCAACACACTATCTTTGTCTTAACTTACTATTGCACCACACTGCTTATTTATTCCCAACAATATTGAAGAACTTAGTGAGAAAAGCCTGCTTTTTTGCAACCATCTTAAAGCAAGCAAACTGAATCTATTTCTTAATTAAATTCTTGTAAGTAATGTTACTTTTGCTATTGTCTAAAAATAAAAAATGAAATACCTGGTCAATAAGCAATGTCAGTGGAGGTCCATCGTACTTCTTGACTAGCTCAGTGGCATCCCATTCTACCCATTTACTTTTGTCTTCACCCAAGTACCCGGTTAATGCTTTAACGCCCCATGGGCATGCCATTGGGTTGCAAATGGGCGAAAAGGCACTGACAGACTTGTACAAACCAGGGTTCCTCAGTGTGGACACCAAAGCTCCATGTCCTCCCATGCTGAAATCAAAAACATTACACAACATTGAGAAAAAATATTAGCTATAAGGGCGACTGTTGAGCCATAGATTTTGTATGGCAATTGCTAATCATGGCATAACTTCTATTCCAGTTCAAACAGCTAACTTATTTTTACTGAAGTTGCATCTTTAAATTATTGTTTTATAGTGTCATCATCACTATACCAACCTGTATTAAAAAACAAAAATTTAAATAAACTTGTTTCATACCAGCTAGTTAAGAGGTATAATGTATTTACCTATGTCCCATGATGCCAAATCTTTTAGGGTCAACTACATTGCTGAAAGCTTGTTGGATCAGTTCATACAGCTCCTTGTTGACATAGCTAGCCATTCTGTAGTTTGTAGCCCATTTTTCTTGACTAGCATCCAGGTAGAAACCAGCAGATACTCCAAAATCCCATGCTTCATCATCTCCCTCTACTTTCACCCCCCTGGGGGAGGTATCAGGGCCCACCACTATAATGCCATGCTCGGCAGCATACCTGTAGAACAATACAAACAATATAATAGTATGTACTGCCACAATTGGGTCACACTTAGGCATATTTTAAAAATCATTACTGTAATAATAAAGTGTAGCATGGTCGGTCACAAGCTGGAAAGTTCTAAAAAAATCATGATTGAAAATAGTAAATTTAATAATTTTTCATATAAAATATAGACATACAGAGACCACTTACTTTTATCAGTTGGTTGAAGAGACTAACGAGGTTAACAAAAACATCTTGATACAATTCAAGTTCAAGTGTCATGATAAGAGATTATTACATAACCTAGCCATTACTACCATATTGATTGTAATAAAATGTGGCAACTGTACCTTTGGAAACCTGACTTAGTGATGAAGTTCTGTTCAGTGCAAGTAAGTCCTGACAAGTAGAAGATGACGGGCAGCTTAACATCGCCACCCTCCACCTGCGGTGGCAGGTAGATTGAGAAGTTCATTTTACATTTTAGTTCCGAGGACTCATGAGAATAGACTTTTTGAAAACCTCCAAATATTTTGTTGGATGAAATCTGCTCAAGGTTATCCATTTTCAGTTTCTGCAATTAAAGATTACCAAAATTTAGTTAATTTGACACTTTTACTACACTGCTTGTTGAAAACAAATTGAAGAGGTAAATTGTTACAAAAGTGGTAGGTAAGTACTAAATAAATGTTAATTGAATTTCAAAATGTCACAGGTTATTTTACTAACAAGTTTTGCATAACTTTACTTTGGCCTTGAACATAGCTTGGATGTTGGGCGTAGGTATTATAACACCTAAAAGTAATTACTGGTTCTGGAGCCACGCTAAGCTACTCACTTGATGAAAATCCTCTTTGATGGTCTGCATTTTGTATAATTAAGTTAGAAATTTCACAACAAGGCGATTTGTTATTGGCTGGGGCACAGAACAAAATGAACTTATCCAATGGTTGACCATGCTTTTATGCGGTCACATAATTAGTTTTCATAAGATAATAGTTCTTAAAAAAATGGTGATAATGATAAGGCATCGGTATTGGGGAGATTTTCTCACTTAATACATGTAACAACGAGGTTAATAAAACAATCTTTTTTATCTTTAATGTCGTACGCATCTCGTGAATTTAAAACTGTAAAGTTTCCAGTTTTTAAAAATTATATTCTTACATATTAATATCAAAAAATATTTAAGTAAATATGACAGTTTACCGAGCCCTAAACCAACAATGGTATAATAAGCGGCTTACCTGTATTAAGAGCTAATTAAATGACTATCAACATACGCCAAGGGCTGCAACTAAAGCCGCGAAACTGAAAAATATCGGATAAAAAAATAGATAATGATAACAAACCTTCCTGCGTTCCTGATTATAATTGATAACCTAAAGATAACAATGCAATAGTTTTCACTCGCGCCACACCGCACACCTACCAGCGCCTTGTGGTATTCACAGATAAGAAAAAAATCCAATCAATTATTTTCTCGTTTAATGTATTAAGAATATGGGGAAAATAATAAATAAAACTTTGAAATAAACGTATTTAAATACAAGTTAAGTATGAAGTATCTTTTTCTATTTATTTTTTTATTTTCTTCAACTTCATTTTTTTTTATTACTTTTACGGTCATCCCGTGAAACCATATATTTCAAACTAAATACAAACTGAAATATAGATGCACAGAAAAAACCCCAGAAAAAAGACCAATGCTGGGAATCGAACCCAGGTCCTCAGCGTTCCGTGCTGCGTGCTTACCCCTACACCATCACTGGTCTAGAAGTTAGCGACGAATTAGCTCCGAATTGGTAGCTCCGAAGGAGTGTTGAAGTCTCTCGGTAGAGGGCATAACATAGATGCGCTTTATCACTGCCTAAATGTGATTATAACAGACTGAAGTGTACGATGTATGGGAAAGATTCGTCGCTAACTTCTAGACCAGTGATGGTGTAGGGGTAAGCACGCAGCACGGAACGCTGAGGACCTGGGTTCGATTCCCAGCATTGGTCTTTTTTCTGGGGTTTTTTCTGTGCATCTATATTTCAGTTTGTATTTAGTTTGAAATATATGTATTTAAACACGTCACACGGGACGACCATTTCCATTTATTTCATTTTTAGGGTTTTATCTATGTATGACTTAAGCTTTTTATCCTAGGTTAACCTTGACCAGACCCAATGACGTACGCCTATACCGGTAATAAATAGTTGATGCAAAAATACCGCGAAATACTCAATTTACTCAAAGCCCAAAGGCGAAACATGATTCAATAAACTTGACATGCTTATAGTATAAGTACAACATATAAGTTGTATTATTGGATAGTCAGGTGGTGTGGTAGTCAAGTAGAAGCTTTCTTTATGATAGTCCAGGGATTCCCAATCTTTTTTATACTGCGACTCTATTTACTTGTCTTAATTTTTTTTTATGACGGCCTTATAGAAGAAGAAAAAATTAGCGTGTAGCTTTGGATACGTATGCAGGCGACCCAACTGTAACATTTCGGGACGCACCTAAGACTGCCGTGCGTGACGCCCCGGGGCGTTGTGTTGTGACGCACAATCCTAAACTGTGCGTCACGCACATTCAAGTTTTGTAAATTGTACCTATTGAGACGACGATTGAAACTTAATTACTATTAATTATAATTAAGTCCGAAAGTTTGCAATATATGTCAATCATCGCAATGATACCAGAAACAATTTATATTTTACTCATAAAAGGGTTAAATAATTTATTACGTCTAAACAGTTAGGTCAAAAATTATTCTAACTACGTATTAATTAATGATTTATTACATTATGTCAAATTTTATTGTGTATAGTAAGGAATTTGTGCTCTATATTTTCTAGTTTTTGTTTTATCTCGTTTAAATTTTCGGGAAATATTTTTTGACTGGTAACACTCAGAAATGTCAGAATTCCACGAAATTGAAATGTAATTTCGCACATAAATTCTGAAAAATACAGAGGTGCGAGCCGGGATTTCAACCCACGAACGAACCTTGCTTGAGAGGCCATTGGTCAAACCGCAAGGCCACCAGGTGAAGGAAAACATCTTGAGGAAACCTGCATACACCTGTGAAGAAATTCAATGTGTATGTGAAGTTCCCAATCCTCACTGGGCCCGCGTGGGAAATACAGCCCAAGCCCTCTAATTCTGAGAGGAGGCCTGTGCCCTGCAGTGGGACGTATATAGACTGAGATGATGATGATTCGGGCATTTAAGAAAGTGTAACTACCCTTTGCTTTTTTCAAATGAGGAAATTTTGGGATTTTCTTACTCACAATCAGAATCAGCAGAGCATGAATGATTTTTATGATTTAAAAAATGTCCCAATTTTTTTTTTTCGGTTTTATGACGTTTTTTTCATATTTATAGTTTAATGGCTCGTCACAAAACTGACACAATAATAACCCTCCTTCGACAGTCGGGTGAAAATTGCATGGAAAATTAGGAATATTTTTTACGAAAGGGGTAGGGTAGGGCTACCTACAAGTTTTTTTTAAAATGCCATTCACGACCGAAATTCCGTCACTCCCTTGTATTGGAAATTATACCTAAGTGTAACGCAAACATGCATTGGAATCGTATAGTTCAAGTGCGAAATGTTTTTCAATGATAGCGCCTTTATGACATTGTAATAAATAACACTATTTCGCTTGGCCTGTGGAAAAACATTTCGCACTGGAACTAGGTATATGCAGGTCTTTATGAATTGCTGAGGTAAATATAATTAAAACAAAAATATTACATAAAATCATTTATTAGACACCTACTACAAAACGTTTAAAAACAATTTTATTGGAAGCACTGCTAAAGCCTACTTAAAATAATAATATTTTAGGTAAATACCTAGGAACAAATAAAACAAGTCCCTAACAACTCATATAATACGTCCGTAATCGACGCAACTGTAATAGAAGACATTAGTCTTATTATTTGTACTTAGATATTAGTTCAATCCTAAAATTTCTCGCACCTCTGAGTTTTTCGGATTTTATGTGCGAAATTGTTTGAAATTTACTAAGAGCTTTACGGTGGTGGAAAATATCGTGAGTAAACCTGCACACACTAGTGAAGTAATTCAATGGTGTGTGTGAAGTTCCCAATCCGCACTGGCCCCGCATGGGAACTACGGCCCAAGCCCTCTTAACCTGAGAGGAGGCCTGTGACCTACAGTGGGACGCATATATATGGGCTGGGATGATGATGATTATTAAGATTTCTCAGTCTGAGGTCCAACTAACGGCTAATTTAAACTTTCGTTTTGTTGCCAAATAAATCATCTCGTACCTACCTACATAATTTTTTCAACTTAGATTCAGCATTATCGTGACCATAAAAGTCTAAGTTAACAAATATGAGAAAGCCTGTGTCTGGCAAAGGCAAACGTCAAAGTGGCAAATAAAAATACCAAGTTAAAACACTCCCATACATTTAGTATGACGACTTACAGCCTCAAAGAATGTCGGGTGTAGTAAGAGATAAAACTGTTTGAGATTCGTTATTTGTACGAATACATTGTAATAAAATAATAAAACTGCCGTTTATGAAATAATTAATCGAACATTTATTTTTAAATGAACAATTATTTTACTTACAACAGTTGCTCGATGTGACGTCCTACTAAATGTATGAAAGGTTTGAAGTTAATATTTGGGATATTTCTGCTTTTATTTAAAAAAATAATTAATGTAATTTTACTCATTGCGTAACGCACTTTCGATATCAGTTGGAAGTTTTCTGATATCGTTATATTTACGGAATTATGGCCTGGCCACACTTAACGATTACAGCCAGAGGCGCTACCAGGGGGGGGTTCACTCCGCAGTTTAGGTATGTTCGGCCGGTGCTCCGCCCGGGCGGAGTATGGCAGTAGGTTGTCAATTTGGCCTTCAGTTCGCACGCTAGCCGCGTCGTGCGTAATTAAGAATCTTTTTTTTTTTTGTGATTTTTGCAACAAACAATGACTTCTAAACGATCTTATAAATAACTTACTTACTTACTAAAGGTGGTTTACTGAATTAATACACACTGTTATCTTTCTTGATTTTTATACCTACCAAACATCGGCGAGTCGGAACCCTGTGCCCTTGGTTTCGGATCAGCGGTGCCCAACGGAATATGAACGCTCGGATCACACGATAAGTTTCAATTTCGCATGCAAGCAGTAAGAATAGACAAGTTTTTATACCTAAAGTTGACTTTTGTTCGAGAGTGATCCTTCTGTACGTTAGTACTATTACTTATTCTGTGGCGCTACTACGAAATTCGAAAATCGAAGTTCGTATCGTTTTATCCCTCTCACTCTCGTGTCAAATCATATTAGCGTGAGCGGGACGGCACGGAACGAAGTTCGAATTATGCACTTCGTGGTAGGGCCTCTGTATAATATTTTGAAGTTTGGTTCTGTCCGTTATTGGACAATTTTGCCAGAGTCGAGTGTAAGATCAAGTTGTTTAGTAAAAAAAAACTAGGAAACAAAATACGAGAGGTAGATATTACTTGCCAATATTTCCGGAACGCAACTAGTAGCGGAATGAAAAGGTTCATCACTTTTCGATCTAAACTCGTTGAAAAGTGACGAACCTTTTCATTCCGCAACTGTACAATCTTAGTTTTACAAAAAAACGAGCCTACTCAAAAACTAGACTCAAAGGGTCGGCAACGCAACCGTAAATCCACTTATGTTATGGGTGTCCATAAGCGGCAGAGGATAATGGCTCTTCATCAGGTAACCCGACTGCTTGCTTGACTCTCCCTATATTTTAAAAAGAATCAAAGTCCAGCTTCCAAATAACACCATAAAATCGAGTAAATTGCATAAATTTACTGAGGAGCAAAAGAGAGTCACGTAACCCTTGGACTATCCTGTACTCTTCACCCAATTACATCATTATTTACAAAGGATTGTTAGGTTTAGTGGTTGAAGGGATACCAGAGTTCAAACGATTGTTAAGCTTCTTGTTATTTTTAAATTCGTTTTTCTTTGTCATCTTGATATTCGCCTTTGCCAGATGACATAACATTCAGCACAAACCCACAATAACCAATCCATTTTTTGAAGGGCTGTCTTGATTAATCTATCTATGGTATGGGCATTTTAAAAAAAAAATGTAAGTACTAGTTTACTTTTTAAGAGTTAATTTTGGGGTTTTTTATACAAAATCACAAGTAGAATTAATTTTTATAAAGAAAAACAGTTCTCTTAAACTTGGGTCAGTTTAAAACATTTTTTTCACACAGCACAGGCACCCACAGGTCGTCACAAAACTGACACAAAATAATTGTATGGAAAATTAGGGACATATTTTTTAATCATTAAAATCTATAATAGCGCCTTTGATTCTGAGTAAGAAAAACCCAAAATTTCCTCATCTATATAAATAATATAAATATAAATAAAAATGAATCACCGAGTATGTACGCGCATAACTTCCGATCGACTGCACCAAATTGGGGATGTCTATTTTTTTGCAATGTATAGTAAATCGAAAACCATTTCGAGATAAATGCTTTTTAACTCGTTTTCTGTAGTTATTTAATTTTAATATTATGTAATGAATCTATAATATAAGAAATAAGCAATGATCTTCATTTGACATTGGTGTAAATTGTGTGATCGGTTCAAGTCGTACTTTATTCTGTGTGGTTAGAATTCTTCAGAATTTACGCGTTTACGGAGTTTGATTTGGACCCGCTGTCTGACATCTAGCACTTTGACAGTGCCAGTAAAGTGACACAGTGTATAGTGTACCACTACGCAAAAAATAATTAAAGGGGTTGCCTTATCGTACACATTTAGATAGATTTAGAAATTTGGCATTGTGGGAGCCCTCAATTATAATCTGACGCCATCAACTAAAATAGTTTCAATAATTAATTTTTAAAAAAGTAGAGAACTAAATGACGAAATATTGAAATTAGTTTCTTATAATTGACTTTTCTATACAAAAAAAAATATAAAAACCACTGGTAATTTTTTTTAGACATTCCCAATAAAGAGTCATTGTATTGTATTGTATTGTAACCCGGGGCGAATCCGCGAGCATCAGCTAGTTTAAAATAAAGTAAGGGGTACACTTTTTATTGAAAACGCCCCTATACATACACCGTGAAATTTTAGTGGTTGTTTTCCCGAAACGAGGTGATTTAGTATCGATTGTACAATCGATTTATAATTACTATTTTGACTAGAGTCAAAAATCCAATTGTGAAAAACGAAAGTCAAAAATGACCGCAAACCAATAGTAACGCTTCGTTGGTACCTAACCTATCACACGATCGTACGCTACTTGTACCAACGAAGCGTTACTATTGGTTTGCGGTCATTTTCGACTTTCGTTTTTCACAATTGGATTTTTGACTCTAGTCAAAATAGTAATTATAAATCGATTGTACAATCGAAACTAAATCACCTCGGTTCGGGAAAACAACCACTAAAATTTCACGGTGTATACCTATTAATGCAATTATGTAAACTTAGTTTGTTTCTGTAGGGAACCAGAGAATCAAGATCTAACTAACATAACGATTCACTGACCCTTATTAACATAGGCTACTTCTTTCTCGAGAAAGTGCTGTTCCCCCGAAGCCCAGACAAAAATGTGGTTTACAGTAAGAGTTATATACTTACTACATAAAACGGATCTAAGTAACAAGCAAAAGACAACTACATAAATAAAGTTTAATTTAAATACACTCAGAATATCCGTGATGTCATGAAACATGAATTATATAGGTAGGTAGGTACATAGGTACATTACAATTGTTATAATCTTGTACATATTAGATGAGGAGATCAAACAGTGCTTGTGCTTTTACATAACTGCCTTGTAGAAAAAGGTTTAAGAGACCAACTATTTGAACTGGTACATATAGTACCTATGATTGCTACAAAAGTAAGTGTAATACAATAGTACCAAATCACTGCATCTATTATATTTTTGGTTATGGATATGGAATATATTTAAGTTATAATATAAACATGGAATACTGATTTTTTTTTATATTTTCATTTTAACAAATTATTGTTACCACAGAAATGGGCAGGGGAAGGGTTTAATATTTATTTAGCAATTGGCAAATTTGTATCTAAAGATAGATATAAGGATAAAGGCCCTCGTAAGTGAATCTCCTGCAAATGTCACATGAAATTAGAAGCACCTAGTGCTTTTATAATGACACATAGAAGTGTATGTGTAGGTAATAAATAATATACAGGGTGTTAGGTGATGAGTGGATAATCCTTGAACTACGGATAGAGGGCACTTAGGACGTTATAATAAAGCTAATATAGGTTTAATAAAAGTGGCACGATTTTCGAGAAATTTGGACTTTTATGTTTTTTTCGAAAATGAACACCCTTGTTCAATGTTTTGATCATAGCACCATTTTAAGCTAATCTATTATTTTTTTTATTTTTGCTCAATATTCTTGAGTACTTGTGTTATTAGATAGGCATCACCATTTTTATGAGACTACATTGGATTTTTAATAAAAATATCGCAAACTTAATTTTAGCGTTTTCAATCGTACATTGATCGAAATTTCAGCTCTAATGGTGAAAAAAAAATACACTACCGTCTAGTTGCCAACTAGCTTAAAAACATGCCAATTTATTGACAATTTAAAAATAGTAATAGGATACTTTCCTAACTAGTCAGTCTTTTAGATTATCAAAAAAATATTGGACACGTATTTTTTATTTTGTCAATTAAACAAAAAATTACGAAGATATGGCGCGTTGAAGTTTCGCGTGACGTCACTTGTTCCTACACTTTGTATGAGCGTTTTAGGAACAAGTGACGTCACGCCTCGTCACGCGGAACTTCAACGCGCCATATCTTCGTCATTTTTTGTTTAATTGTCAAAAGAAAAATTACGTGTGTAATATTTTTTGATAATGTAAAATACGGACCAATAAGAATTATGATTTTTTTACCTAGGAAACATCCCTATTACCTTTTGAATTTAAAATCAAAATGCCAAGATAATAAAAAAAGACACGCTCACCCACATTTTTCCCAGTGTAATTTTTGTATCCCATGCGTAGAATCCAAAACTTTTTCTTGCAAAAATAACATTACTGGCCACTAATTTAAATGCCATTTATTCCAAATTTAAAAACATGCCGACTGTTTTTGTTTTTTTTTTTAATTTGATTTTGAATTTCGCTATTATTGCATAATGAATGGTGAGTTGAGTGTTTAGATATGTTTAGGTTGTTGTGTTGATTTTTTTTTAGTTTAATAATGTTTCGAATACAATACACACCGATTGAATATACATTATGGTGAGTGCCAAGGCAACGCTAGTGCTGCTGCAGTGTTGTACGCTGAACGCTACCCAAACAAACGCCATCCCGATTACCGGATTTTTCCTCGAATCCATAACGCGTATAGTGCAGGCAGAGTTCTTGGCCAGGGTGTAAGAGGAAATAGCGAGACCATGAAAATGTTCTGGATTTAAGAACGGCAAATCCTTCTTTGTCCATACGGGACATAGCAAATATTCTCGGACTGACAACGTGGAAAGGGCATGCAACTCTTAAAATTGCACCCTTTTCATTTCCAACGTGTGCAAGACCTATGTTTGGGTAGCGTTCAGCGTACAAAATTGCAGCAGCACTAGCATTGCCTTGGCACTCACCATAAAATGTAATGCATTTGAGCATATTCTGTCGGTGTGCATTGTGTTCGAAACAATATTAAACTAAAAAAAAAAACAACACAACAACCTAAACACATCTAAACACTCAATTCACTATTAATTACGCAATAATACAAATATTCAAAATCAAATTAAAAAAAAAACAAAGAGCAGTCGGCATGTTTTTTTTACACGCTTTATATTAGCTTCACCTGTATGTTTGTATGTATGTTTGTATGTATGTTTGTATGTTTGTTTGTAACCGACTCCTTAGGGCGCGATTTTGACCCACTTCCCGGTTTCCGATTGAGCTGAAATTTTGCACATATGTGTAAATTGGATGACAATGCAATATTATTGTAACATGGAGCTGATCTGATGATGGAGGTGGATGGTGGCCATAGGAACTATGTAATAAAACAACACAATCCCGTCGAGTTTGGGCTCGTTTGATTCGTCTTGACGAGCACTTTGATCCCAGATGGTAACCAGGGTCTGATGATGGAGCTGGAAGATGGCCAAAGGCACTCCACAAAAAACGACACAACCCCATCGAGTTTGGGCTCGTTTCATTCGTCTTGACGAGCACTTTGATCCCATATGGTAACCAGGGTCTGATGATGGAGCTGGAAGATGGCCAAAGGCACTCCACAATAAAACGACACAACCCCATCGATTTTGGGCTCGTTTGATTCGTCTTGACGAGCACTTTGATCCCATATGGTAACCAGGGTCTGATGATGGAGCTGGAAGATGGCCAAAGGCACTCCACAATAAAACGAAACAACCCCATCGAGTTTGGGCTCGTTTGATTCGTTTTGACGAGTACTTTGGTCCTAGATGGTAACAAGAGTCTGATGATGGAGCTGGAAGGGGGGTAGGTGGCGGGTTGGGGGGGGAATGGGGTATGGGGTAAGGGGGTCGGGGGTTTAGAGGGTTGGGGGTTAGGGTGTGGCGGTTGGGGTTAGGGTGTGGCGGTTGGGGTTAGGGGTTGGGGGGGGGGGATACGGGAAATAGGGTGGGGGTGTTGGGGGGTTCGGGGGTAAGTGATTTTGGGGGGTTGTGGGAAATGGGGAGGGGGTAAGAGGCCTAGATGGTAACAAGGGTTTGATGATGGAACTGGAAGGGGGGCGGTAGGTGGCGGGGTGGGGGGTGTGGGAGGGGTGGGGTGGGGGTGGGGCAGGTGGCATGTGGGGGGAGTGGGGGTGGGGGGGAGGGTGGGTTTCCGGGGGTATGGGGGTTCGGTGTTAGGGGGGTTGGGTTTAGGTGGTTCGGGGGTTTGTAAAATGAGGAGGGGGTAAGGGGGGTTTAGGGGATTGGGGGTAAGGGTGTGGGGTTTGGGGGGGTTTGGGGAAATGGGGTGGGGGATGTTGGGGGGTTGGGTTTAGGGGGTTTGGGGGTTGTAGGTGAGGGGGTAAAGTTAGAAAGAAAAAAAATGCAACTAAAAAATAGAAAATAAATAATAGTTTAAAAAAACTAAAAAACACGCTTTAAAAAATAAAAAATAAATTTTAATAAATTTCAATTCACTGTTCTTATAGTGCAGTAAAAAATCTTAATAAGCAATTATTATATTGTTATATCCAGATCAAAATTTGTAAACAATTCTAAATATTGATAAAATAAATAATAATAGTTTAAAATATTTTATTGTAAAAAAAGCGTGGGGTGCTTTTTAAGATGTTATCAAAATGATAATCCTTGACAATTGACACCATGCACCCCACGCTTTTTTTACAATAAAATATTTTAAACTATTATTATTTATTTTATCAATATTTAGAATTGTTTACAAATTTTGATCTGGATATAACAATATAATAATTGCTTATTAAGATTTTTTACTGCACTATAAGAATAGTGAATTGAAATTTATTAAAATTTATTTTTTATTTTTTAAAGCGTGTTTTTTAGTTTTTTTAAACTATTATTTTTTAAATTTGGATTAAATGGCATTTAAATTAGTGGCCAGTAATGTTATTTGGATCGTTGTCAAAAAATTTGTACATAGTTAACGGCTTAACAAAAATCACGATCGCTATTTTTGTGTAACGAAAGTTAGTCATACAAATAATATGCGTAACTCCGTTACACAAAAATAATTAATTAAATTTTGTTTTTAATTAATCCCTTAACTGTGTACCAATTTTTTCAAAACAACTCATTTTTGCAAGAAAAAGTTTCGGATTCTACGCCCGGAATACAAAAATTACACTGGGAAAAATGTGGGTGAATGTGTCTTTTTTTTATTATTTTGGCATTTTTATTTTAAATTCAAAAGATAATTACTATTTTTAAATTGTCAATAAATTGGCATGTTTTTAAGCCTACTGGCAACTAGACGGTAGTGTGTTTTTTTTCACCATGAGAGCTGAAAGTTCGATCAATGTAGATCAATGTAGGATTGAAAACACAAAAATTAAGTTTGCGATTTTTTTATTAAAAATCTAATGTAGTCTCACAAAAATGGTGATGCCTATCTGATAACAAAAGTACTCAAGAATATTGAGCAAAAATAAAAATTACTAAAAAATTAGCTTAAAATGGTGCTATGATCAAAACATTGAACAAGGGTGTTCATTCTCAAAAAAACCTAAAAGTCCAAATATCTCGAAAACCGTGCCACTTTTACTAAACCTATATTAGCTTTATTATAACGTCCTAAGTGCCCTCTATCCGTAGTTCAAGGATTATCCACTCATTACCTAGCAGCCTGTATATGCTTAGGTCTTTATTACTAGGAGTTACGAGTACAGCACATTTACTAGTAAAAAATAGTCGGACTCGTGCATCCAGAGTTCTATACAAATTTGTAGGTATTTCAAAATATACACTATGCTATAAATGTCCGTATCTATAAAAATCCAGTGTTAGAATTTCTTATTGCAGCAGTGATAGAAATACACATTATGTGTATATCTATTACGATTTTTGAAATACAACCCTGTGACGGTTAGGCAGACAAACCGACAGAGTAGCAACATTAATAGGGTTCTGTTTGTCACCCTTTGGGCACGGAACCCTGTAAATTATTAGTAACTGTCATGTACAGCTCACAACCAACTGCATACAACTGTGCTTATAATGTATAATATACTGTACATACACCAATAAGGAACTTACTCCACAAGCCTGTTCCTGTTGGTTTTCCAAGACAAATATGTGTTCCAAAACAGTGCCACTGACTGCACAAGTAGCACTTGATACTGAAGCGGTACATAATAAAAATTAACAAGCTGCACCCACGGCCAAATAAAATAATTTGTCTTAAGAACATCAAAATAGTTAGCTTCAATGTCATTTTGTACGGCCTTCCAAGGCTTCCCCTGCATTGTGCCAACTGCGGCAAGAATCATAACCAAGAATGATGGTGCAAATATGAATTGGTCAACAAAAACTTTTTTTATAGCAACAGTCTTGCCCTGTGTTCCTATATATCTCTGAAGTAGTCCATACCACATTCGTAATGCTGGCCCCTAGAAAAAAATTAAAAAATTAGTAGTTTATTAGGGCTCTAATTTTTGTTTTCTTGCTTCATTTTTTAATCCATGTGAGAAATTGTTAAAATAGAGAAAGAAGATGCACCAGAGTTTCCTCCAAATATAATCATACAATTGAAAGTTCAGTTGTACTCTTACATTGGCAGAATCAATTAAATCAACATAACAAGGGGCATAATCAGCATTTGTAATTATAGTTTACATATCTTTATTTTGTATGTCCTATTAACAAACCATACATCACATATATAGCCCTCTGCCCCTAGTAGTAGATTCTAACCTTTACCCTCTATGTTGCTGTTGGTTCATTAACAAGGCTTGGACAAATGCTTGTCATTACGAAAACATAACCCTGTTCCTTACAATAGAGACTTCCTTATATTGTTAGTAAAAAATATTATTATTTCATAGATTTATTATACCATACCCTCTGCGAATGCGGCGAGGAGGCTCAAACTATGGAGCACATTGTACAGCGCTGCCCTCTACACTCGTACACGGGCTCCCCTGGAGACCTGTACAATCTAAAACCTAACGCAATCTCGTGGCTTGGAACCCTGAATGTGGATTTATAGCTAGTTTGTAGTTTCTTTCTTTAGTGTAATTGTTTAATGTTTTACGCCATACGATTAAATAAATATACCATAGTTTATATGTAACAAATATTCATCGTCAATTCAATAACACCGGAATGGCTGTGGGAAAAAATTACTTTAGCAAATAAAAAAGAATGACTAAATTTTTTCAGGTAATGAGAAGGCTGACGAGCTAGCAAGGGAGGGAGCGGATACGGGATTCATTGGTCCTGAACTGGTACTTCCAATATCTGCAGAAGTCACCAAGGGGGTAATAGATACAATGAAGGAACAGGAAGCAAACAGTGAGTGGAAACAGGCTATAGGGTGCAGACAATCGAAGATGATGCTGGATGGTATCAACCACAGAAGAACTAGGTATCTCCTAAATCTAGGTAAGAGTAGCTTAAGAACTATAACTGGCATAATTACTGGCCATAACTTGTTAAATAGACACTTAAGCGTAATAGGTATAAAAAATGACCCCTCCTGTCCACATTGTGGGAAGGAGGAAACGAGTGAGCACATCCTAGCCGAGTGCGTCATGTACGCGGCAGCGCGGCGTGATGTATTCGGGAGTGATGAGCTGAGGGAGGAGGAGCTAAAGGATGTCAGTCTCAAAGATGTCCTTATGTTCAGCAGGAGAACAAGAAGATTCGAGGAGAGATGCTGTGTGGGAGCGCTGCTGGGACAGTAACCGTTGGCTCCAACCACGGGGAATTGGGCTGAATGACTGTACAAAACGATTGACAGCCCGCCTGACTCAGCAAGGCGTCCCCATACATCATCATCAATGTTTTAGCAAAATTTTCTGTTGTGAGTGCATAACAACTTGAATTACCCTTGAATTGAATTAGGACCCATTTATGAGTTGAAAATGTTTGTTCACAGTCTATGGACATCATTGAGGCATATGTAATTGTTAGTAGGTATATTCATTATGGTTTAATAAATCTATAAATTAATAATATTTTTTATTAACAATACATATAAGGAAATCTCTGTTGTACGGAACAGGGTTATGTTTTCAAAATGACAGGCCTGAGCCTTGTTCATTAAACTTTAATTTGTTTAGAATATACACATGCTTGGCAAAAGTATGCTAAAATCAGATTTTCAACCAAAAATATGTGGTTAAAAATTTGCTTTGAGTAAGACTGAAGTGTTGATTGACTTTAAGCAATTGCACTACAAATAGGTAAGTATATTGTTGTCAGGACTGGTTTATAACTTCTATCTAGTTGTATGTTAAACATAAATAGATGTTTAAATTAGTCAGGTGGTGCTTAAATGGATTGATTTTTGCGAAGAATTATTGATAATAAATTAGTACTACAACAATGTATTAGCATGTCCTGCATGCATGCATGTGCATGCAGCTACTAAGCGCATGTTTGATTTAATTTTGTATGAAATCGTGGCTAATCAGGGGGGTTATGTTTCGCTGCAGCTGTCAATCCTTTCTCACACAAAAAAAAAAGACTGATTGATATAAGTACTTACCCCAACAAAAAGACCAATGGATGAAAACTGGAGGGTCCTCTTGTAATCTAAATTCTTCCAAGAAGTTTTTTCAATCAATGTCTGTGATATAATATCACCGGTGCCCATTAAAGCTCCGCTTTGAATAGCTTGCATTAAATACGGTCGCCGAGATAGAGCATTTTGATAAATTTTGAACAAACTGCGAATCTTCATTTTGAACACCACCACGTTCATGATAAATGTGTTAACGCTCAATATATATGCATTATATGTCCATAAATATAATTTGATATGTAACTGCAGATATTACTTTACGAAAGTAAACCTCTTACTTTAGTATAATGGCTAGGAAACTAATACATTAATTCATATGCGGTACATAATGTAAGAAAGAAAGAATCCAACGTACAAAGCGCCGATAGAAATTAATTACAATTGACAAGTCTCTGTCTGTCTGTCATTAAAGTATAAAATAAAGAAAGTTATGTCATAGAGAGAGAGAGAGAGAGAGAGAGAGAGTTGTCAAACTTGTGTCAAACTCAAACGCATATATATATATATTTTTTTTGGATTTTAATGGCCAGAGGCGCTACTACGAAATTCGAAAATCGAAGTTCGTATCGTATTATCCCTCTCACTCTCGTGTCAAATCATGTTGGCGTGAGCGGGATGGCACGAAACGAAGTTCGAATTATGCACTTCGTGGTAGGGCCTCTGAGGCGCTACTACGAAATTCGACAATCGAAGTTCGTATCGTATTATCCCTCTCACTCTCGTGTCAAATCATATTAGCGTGAGCGGGACGGCACGAAACGAAGTTCGAATTATGCACTTCGTGGTAGGGCCTCTGGTTTCAGAGACCTTTAAGCAAAAAGATAGTCAAACGCATAGAGTCAAGTCCTCTACAGATTGCAGCGCAGAGCGTGCGGCGATGTCTAGCGTTGCGGTCTGTGGAGGGCCTTAAGTGGTGAAGTTTAAGTGAATATGCATTGAAAATCAAAGTACCACAATAATAATCCATGTGATATTTTTACATTCAGCTTGAGTTTACACATGCGCACTAATAATTGTCGAGAAGATCCAAAAAAACAGGAAAGGATATGAATAAGCTTTGATCAATTATAACTGTAGATCCACAGTCGCGCGCCCGAAAATGTCCGAGCCAAATGAGCGCCACTTTGATAAAAGTGGCCCAAAGAGTATTGTAATATTATATGAACAAGAGTGGCAACTCTATGGTCAAATATGCATGTATGGAAGGTGCTGCTGCCCTACGCCCTGGTGAAGAACTAATGTGACGTATCTATAGATGTATACCTATCTATATGTATGTATATCTTGGTAGTGATGTACAGCTATAACTACGCGTAATTTTAATTGATAGGCTAATTGCAACTATTCGTATTTTAGCCGTCTAATTCAAATCAGCATATACGAAGTATAAGCGGCTAAACCCGATTTGCACTATACGGCTAAAATACGAACATTGGCAAGTGGCCTATCAATTAAAGTCCTTGACCGTACAATTTGGTACGCCATAGCCATGGCCGATGAATGACAACTGACAAGTTTGACAAGTCAACCAAGATGGCCGCTAATTTAGTTCTTTACCAAACAACCAGAGATCGCTGTAGTCGCATGAAAAGTGTGATATATGTAAGTGTGCCCCCCCTGAAGTGGCCTTCTTTTTTCTCAGTACGTTACGTGAAATTGTCTAGTTTAGCTGTTATGTGTCAACCGAAATTCGACTGTAATGCAGTAAAGACTAGGTTCAAATTTCTGTGTAGGTGATGATTTTAATTGTTACGCAAACAAATAAAAAAGTTCGGACATTCTTTGAAGGGGATTTTGTTCGGCAATGTGTATCTTCAGTTATAATTGATCAAAGTGAATAAGTTAGCTATGAAGTATCTTTTTGTATTTATTTTTTCAACTTCATTTTTTTATTACTTTTACCACAGATTACTTAATAGTTACTTCGTAACAGATACTGCATCCCGTACAAAATCTTGGTACTTACCGCGATTGTAGCCACAGATTATACTACTCCGTCTCCTTAAGAATATGTGCGTGCCGACAGTGACAAGGGCTGGCAGTTTGGATTAAATTGTTTTTCTCTACATGTTGTTTTACCATTTTGTCGGGATAATTGCTATATTTTTTTTTTTTTTTTTTATATATAAGAGGTGGCAAACGAGCAGACGGGTCACCTGATGGAAAGCGATCACCGTCGCCCATGGACACCCGCAACACGGGGGGCATCACAGGTGCGTTGCCGACCCTTTTAGGAATTGGTAGGCTCGTTTTTTAAAGATCCCTAAGTTGTAACGCTCCGGGAATGCTGCCGCAGAAAGCTGATTCCAGATCTTTGTCGTGCGAGGAAAGAAGTTTCGCTTAAAACGCACGGTACTAGAATGCCAATCATCAAGATGGTGAGGATGGAAAGACAAACGGTTCCTCGAAGTGCGGTAGTGGAATTTAGCCGCAGGCAGCAATTCGAACAGTTCGTCAGAACACTCCCCATGATAGATACGGTATAATATACAGAGAGACGCCACATCCCTCCGCAAAGCCAAAGGATCGAGTAGGCCAGAAAGTGCCTGATTACCGACAAATCGAGCAGCTCTACGTTGGATGCGGTCAAATGGAAGAATTTGGTACTTGGGTGCCCCAGCCCAGAGATGAGAGCAGTACTCCATGTGCTATATATTATATCCATGCAAACTTTCTAGCACTAATATTCCCTAAGCTAAGCCACGGACGGACAAAGGAACAGACGGTCATGGCGAAACTATAAAGGTTCCGTTTTTGCCATTTTAGCTCTGGAATCCTAACAAAAAAGGATATTTATTGTAATGCGCAGAACACATTCCCTTGCTCATAGTACCCTAGCGTTATACTAGATACGAAGGTCAACTTTCGAACTTCGCATCGTGCCATCCCGCTCACGCTTATAGCTTTTTATACAAGAGTAAGAGGGACAGCACGATACGAACTTCCAAATTGTTATATTAGCTATTAATTCTAGCATAGTCATATTAAAATTTGCCCCCTGTTTCACCATTCACTTATTAGGCGGCATATTTTTTCCGTGACAACTTACTAAAATTTCGATCCCAGGAGATCGTCCCCGTGGTAGGTATATATCGCGCGTAAGTACATGGCATGCACGAGGCCTGACATTAGTATCTGAGAGTAAGCGTTATTCTCAGAATAAAAGTTTGGTAAATCCAGCCTAAAAGTGTTTCTCTATTCCGAGGGGAGGTCTCTGCCCAGCGGTAGACGTTTAAAATCTAAAGATTTTTCAAAAAAAAATGTCTTAAGACATCTTATATTAATACCTATTTATTTCACGAAAAAGACGTATAACTCAAGACTATATATTGCAATATGAAGTACTTATTTTTTTTTTAAATCTATTAAAATGGTTCAAATTATGTATCTACTTTCAATTTTTACACGGTGACACAATCCTCAGTGCTTGTCGTGTTCTCTGTCAAAAGCGCGACAGTTTTCCTTCAAATACAAGTGTTATTTAGGGCCAAAGCACACGGCGTTTTTTTACCGCGCCGTCGACGCGCGTGTACAGCGCGTTTTTCATTCCATTAGAACATCCTTAGGCCCCTAACACAGCGTATTTTAAATAACGCGCCGTGTGTTTAGGCCCTTACAGCGCGTTTTTCATTCCATTAGTAACAGCCTTAAGGCCCCTAGCACACGGCGTTTTTTAAATAACCCGCGTGCGTATCGCGCACATTTGTATAGATGATACAAACGCGCGTCGACGGCGCCTTAAAAAACGTCGTGTGTTTAGGCCCACAGATTTTCTTGGCTATTTTTATTGCTTTCTGTCTGTTCTGTTGTATAATCTGTAGCGCAGGAAAACTGATATTGGATTGGGTTGGGGCTAATTTTTATATCTACTTGATAAACTGTTTTGTGCAGGAAAACGAAGATTGGCTTGGGATTTATTTAAACTTCTAGACAAAGTGTGTTGTAGAAATTCTGATTCTTGTAATTTCTACATTACTTACTTCAGATAACATAAAATTATATTAATTCTCTCTTGTAATCGGTGGCCATCTAATTCTGGCAATGGATAAAAGAAAGCTTTCAACAGCCGGAGACAGTCTCTATCAAATACTTCAAGTACCCAAGACTGCAACAGCAGAAGATGTCAAGAAAAGTTACCGAAAGTTGGCGTTGAAGTACCATCCGGATAAAAATCCGAACAATCCAGACGCGTCGGAGAAGTTCAAAGAAGTGAATCGTGCCCATACTATACTTAGCGACGGCACGAAGAGAAACATTTATGACAACTATGGATCGCTGGGATTGTACATCGCGGAGCAGTTCGGCGAGGAGAATGTCAATGCGTATTTCGTGGTTACGAGCACCTGGTGCA
Organism: Archips crataeganus; assembly: GCA_947859365.1. Classification (NCBI taxonomy): domain Eukaryota; kingdom Metazoa; phylum Arthropoda; class Insecta; order Lepidoptera; family Tortricidae; genus Archips; species Archips crataeganus. Next base: position 38,079,447 of record OX402045.1, read on the forward strand.
AGGCGCTTTTCATCGTATGCGGCATTCTGACGGGCTGCTACTTCTGCTGCTGCTTGTGCTGCTGCTGCAACTGCTGCTGCGGCAAGTGCAAGCCGCGCCCGCCGGAGGAGTCGGGCGACTACCACACGCTCGAGCGCGACGACTCGGACGGCGTGGCAGCCGTGACCGTGCAGCCCGGCGGCGAGGGCCGCCCGTCCGGCGAGCAGGCGCCGCCCATCGCCATGCCGGCGCCGCCGCCCGCCGCGCCCGCCGTAGCCATGCCCATGCCCGCGCCCGTGCAGCTCGGAGTCTCTGAGAACACCGGCCTCAACACAGGTGGGGTCAATTATGGAATTACACATTAACATAATTAATACAACATATTCATTCAATTGCAACAATCTCTCCATTCCTTGTTGCCACAACATCAATAAAATTCTTATTTAGCATCATGCAATGGTATTTGAGATGATTCACATCAGAAGTATCACTCATGGTATTGCAGTTTAAAGTCAGTCTTTTGTTGATAGGTAGTAATTTGGAAATATTTTGTAAAGTGTTAAAAATCATAGCTTTCTGATGGTTAGTAGTTCTTGAATATTGAAACTAAGGCTGCATTCAGACCAAACCGACTGTCGGCCGCCGAATGTGAGCGCGCGTTACGCAGTTTATTGTATTTCCATACATATTCACTGTTTCGTTCCCACCAAACCGACAATACGCCATTACGCTATGCGTAGACGCTGACATTCGGCGGCCGATTAATATAGCGCGTCACTACGCTCCGCAAACGCTGATTGGCTACGTAGCTGAACGTCAGCGTATTGGATCCAGTTCGGCCGGCGGACTCAAGTCAGCCTACCCAAATTCTTTTATTCCTTTCTTCATCTTCCTCTAGAGCTTCATGAATGGCCAATATCTTAACGAACATTATTTAGTTAGCATCCCAGTCACCAGTCTTGAAACATGAACTAAGATATACTGCGAGAATTTCAAACCACTGAGCTCTTTTATGTGAAAAATAGTCAGCCGCTCAGCGTACGCATGCGGTGTGAATGTATACAAGCCGACTGTTTTGTTCACACCATTGGCGTATTGTGAGCTATAGCTTATTGTCAGCATACTGTGAACGAAAAATACCGTTTATTTTCACGTTCACACTGGGGCTCACAGTGAGCCTACTCACATTTGGCGGCCGACAGTCGGTTTGGTCTGAACGCAGCCAAATTGAAGACATTTGTTGAACTTAATATTGAATATGAAATTAAAATTTGTAAAATATTGAAATGACCATCCATAATCATTCATAAAATCATTTTTTGAGATATTAAGTCTCTGTAAATTATTTTTACAATAGCTATTGATAGTTTATAAGACATTGAAGACCCCATCTATAAGTTTTTATGTAAAATATTTTTATTATCAAATTACTCAATATCCTGGATACCTTATCATCATTATGATTCATATTCTCACAGCTTGTTCTTAGAATAAAAGGTTGCACATTAGGTACAAGTCATATAAACATCAAGTTGTGTCTAAACTGCAGTGGCGGGGCGTGAACATTTTCGCAAGTTAAGCCGGAGCAAAAAAACATAAAACCCATTTATCCTCTTCATGAAAGTTTAAAAGAGACGTGTTTGGTATCTGTGAAAGTTTAGTGAACCCAGGAGGAATCGGGTTGTTAGTACCCTTCGCCACTGCTAAACTGACAAAAGACACTAGAAAGGTATTTGGGGGTGTGGTTAATGTATGGCTGCATATCTGTGGACTCCAAATGTACAACAATAATGCACAACCTGATAAATCATGCTCACATCTAAATTCCCATATGAGCATGAATTATCAGGTTGTACATTGTTGTTCTTCATTCTGGGTTGATGATTGTAGACCTTACATTAACCACACCCTGTGTTTAGGTTAATATTTATAATCAATTTAGCTTCTGCTATGCTTAACATACTTTTTTGCTCACATAAATCCAATCCACTTTTTGTAAACTGTACAATTGCAGTTATTCAAAGAAAAAAGAGAGAAAGGTGATTATTGTTGCAGCTGCTAATTAAGATCCATTATTTAACATTGTCTTGTCAGAGGCAAAAATCTATAAACAGCTAACGGCAACATGGATGTTAACAAGCTTCATAAAAATGTTTGCCATTGACTGTATCTACTATGTGGGTTAACAACCAAGTGTAATAATAAATAATGTGGTTTATGTGTCATCATTAAGTAATTTGCATAAGCTTATAGGTATCAAGTGCTTGAAGTGATCAGTAGGTATCAACATTATTTTGGTGAGGCCAACATAATTGGCCTTTAAGTAAAAAAAATCTCAAGTATTTTTGGCAAAGCTATTCCTCCCAATTTGCAGTAGGTATCACAAAAATGCTACCCCCTTTTTATTTTTACCATTAGTTAAATGTACTGTTTAGCTCTCTGTCATAAACACTTGCACTAGCACTGTGTCTGCAGGTTTGTGCAATATATGTATTATGTACCTAGTGCCATTTTGTTGCGATTGCCTTGTGTGTATGTTTTGTGTGTAAAGGCTCAGTACATAAGGACTATTGTAATAATGACTTTGGTATTATTTTAACTGCTACAACAAAAATTTACACAATCATTAAACTTGTGTTTAACACATGTCAATTTGTAGAAAACTGTCAGTTTAGAATTGTGACAATGCCTTAAGGCTGCGTATCCACCGGAGCTGTGCAAGGATGCGTTGCGAGGGATGTGTTTGTCATGAACCAATAGAAATACTTGATTTAAAAGGTCCTAAGTGAATGAAGTGTTTCTATTGGTTCATGACAAACACATCCCTCGCGACGCATCCTCGCACATTTCTGGTGGAAACGTTGCCTAAGTGTCTATTTAACACATTCATGGGCAGACATTCTTTATCATTCGAATTTGGAACCCCTTTTTTTTTTTTTTTTTTTTTTTTTTTTTTATGATATAGGAGGCAAACGAGCAGACGGATCGCCTGATGGGAAATTTTTGTGGGACACATTCTATAGCAGTTGTTATCATTCCCTCTTTCCTCGTCACAGATGTTGGAGAAAGTGCTGTGCCATAGTAAATTAGATAGTACAGTACACTAGATATACTGTCACATCATACAAAACTTGGAAGCCCTTACTGTCATGTTAAATGGTTTTCGCACACAAATAAATTTCCCTGCGACACTGCACCCCCGAAGGGTTGTTCAGTCATCACCAAGATCAAAGTATGACGAACCTGTTATAGCAGCTCCAGAATATTCATACAAATTTTTAGTACCCAAATTGTGTGACATCCTAACATTTTAGTGTCCATGAACATGTTAATTGTCAATTTTAGCTGTTCATTAATAGGGTTGTAACTCTGCTTCATTTCTGTAAAAAATAATAGTTTGTTTTAATGTTCTCATGTAGTTAGTGTAGGATTATCCCATTTTAAATATTATTTGATGGTATAATAGGGATGTTTCCTAGGTAAAAAAATAATAATTCTTATTAGTCCGTATTTTAAATTATCAAAAAATATTAGACACATAATTTTTCTTTTGACAATCAAACAAAAAATTACGAAGATGTGGCGCGTTGAAGTTCCGCGTGACGAGGCGTGACGTCACTTGTTCCTAAAACGCTCATACAAAGTGTAGGAACAAGTGACGTCACGCGAAACTTCAACGCGCCATATCTTCGTAATTTTTTGTTTAATTGACAAAATAAAAAATACGTGTCCAATATTTTTTGATAATCTAAAAGACTGACTAGTTAGGAAAGTAGCCTATTCCTTTATAGAGTGCAGAAAGAAGAACTTAGGTTTCTTTAACCAATGCTATAAAAATGCAAAGTCCCCTATCATTGAATACTTGATTGGCAGTGTTTAGTAAAACATTATTATTTTGTGTAAAAGACTTTTGACTGATGGGGTAACTTTATACTTATTAACATTTCAATAGCTTGTAGGTATGCATAACTCACCTGATGGGAATGTAATATGTACAAATCCATCTTCTGCCTGCCTAGCAGCCCTTTTTTAACTTATATATATATTTCATATCAACAATACATAAAATAAAATAAAAACAAGAATTATTAGAAGTTCCCATTAACAGGTCTTTTTTGCCTTTCCCAATGCTGGGCCAACAATCTCTCATTATTCCTCAGCACATTCTATTTTTAACAGCCCATGCCATTATTTCCTTTTATTGTTAGTGTCAACATTTAGACTCTACTTAAGATTAGTCCAAATCAGGGCAGATCATATTATTATTCTGACTCACACCAATAGAAGTGAATAGACTTGGATTAAGTATGATTAGATCATTTTTTTACAGTAAAATAATGTGAATTGACATTATCTAACAATTATATGACTTCTATATGACTATTACACATTAAAATCATTGCTTGACAGGATACTTCGTCCAAAGTGAATTTAGTTGTTGAAGTTTAATTTTACTTAGAATTATCATTAACTTAATTTTCAGTATTTCCTAACACAAAAATTGTGCTAGTTAGTTGTATTTTATTTATAAATTTCCCATTACCTTGTTCAATTTATACAGGGTTATTTGTAATTCACTAGCATCCTTTTAACCCTAAACTCCTACCACTTAAACAAATGTTTTTTGTTTTACGGCTTTTGTCATAACTTAATATTTTTGGTGTAATAACGTTTTGAAAGTTTGAGACTACCTCTTATTTTTACGATACTCTGTGTATTTGTATGGGAAAAAAATGCTTAATTTTTAAAAGTCGTAAAACAAAAAACATTTGTTTGAGTGATAGGAATTCAGGGTTAAGAGGATGTCAGTGAATTACAAATAACCCTGTATATTTTTTATTGTTGTAGTTTGATTTGTGAGTGATGGATTTCCCTATCACATTTTTATTAGTAAATACTAGGGGCGTTCAATAAAAAGTGAGAATGAGTATGTTGTAAACAACTTTTACTAAATGTCATTTTATTTTTCGACATAGTCACCTTTTAGCATAATACACTTAGTATATCTTTTTTCTAAACTTAAAATTCCATTTTTAAAAAAGGTCTCATCCTGAGTACTTAAAAAATCTTGTACTGCAGCGACTACCGCGTCGTCGTGTTCAAATTTCTGGCCTCTCAAGTATTGTTTCAATCTCGGAAATAGGTAGAAATCACTGGGAGCGAGATCTGGTGAATACGGAGGATGCTTAAGGATATCGAACCCAGCATCACGAATTGCAGCCATTGCAACGGCGGACTTGTGTGCCGGGGCATTGTCCTGGTGGAACAGCACAACTTTCGAGAGTTTACCTCGCCGTTTTTCGCGGATCTCATTGCGCAATGTTGCTATTTGTTTGGCGTATAAAGTGCCCGTAATAGTGGCTCCATGCTCGAGATACTCAATCATTAATACCCCTTTACCATCCCATAAAACAGAGCCCATGACCTTACCGGCAGATGGGCTCGCCTTGAATTTCTTCGAAGTTGGAGATGATGGCCTTTTCCATGTCATAGACTGCAGTTTCGTTTCAGGGTCGTAATGATGGAGCCATGTTTCGTCCATTGTTATAAATCGCGCCAAAAAAAGTTCCCGGTCTTGCTCCATCAGGTTCAAAGCTTCTTGACAAATCTCTAGTCTAGTTTGTTTTTGCGTGTCAGTAAGCATTCTTGGTACCCAACGCGCAGATACCTTTTCATACCCAAGCGTTCATGTAAAATATTATGCACGCTCCCCGTTGAAATCTTTACATTTTCAGCAATAAAACGAACTGTGACACGACGATCCGCCAAAACTGAGTTTTCGACTTTTTTCACAATTTCTTCAGTTACTGCTGTAGTAGGGCGTCCGGAGCGGGGGTCGTCCATTGTCGATGTTCTTCCACGTCTAAATTCGGCGCACCAACGTGCGACTGTCGAATACGGAGGAGTATTAGACCCTAAAGTGTCCCGCAAATCCAAATTGACTTGGTCCGTAGAAAAATTTTTCAAATACAAGTATTTGATAACGGCGCGCAGTTCAATTTTCTCCATTTTCGCTAATGTACTCAATAGCATTGCAAAGAAATTACCGTATATTTTTTTAAACAAAAGACAGTTAGTTTTTTTTTTCATAGCAATCAGCTAGATAGATTAGCTTTACCGGCCAGTATTTAATTTCGTAATATTAAAAGAGTTTGCATCTCATTCTCACTTTATATTGAACGCCCCTCGTATATGGTCCTCCTCACAGTTACGCCTGAATCAATCAATTATATGTATCTTATTAGTTATTAAATAACTGTTATAAATTTACAGAAAATGGTAAATAAGTGGATAGTACATTCCAGGACAGACATCATTCTGTTCATTTATATAAAATTAAAGTTTACTTTAATATATGTAGGTACTTATCAAAGTAATTATTTAACCCAATTACCTATCAATATTTTCCAATTCAATAATTTCTTTTTGAAATCTATTTCTCCATGTCTACACATGTAGTTTGGTTATCTACCTAATTATGTCCTATCTTATCCGTTTATGCTTACAGCATTATCTATGTGAACCATATTTTTTTCGTAGATTTAGGATGGTTTCAAATCAGTTGATAATACATTATTATATTAAACATTGACAAGCAAATATATAAGTTCTGACGCATGGACCATATTCAATTTATTCTTTAATTACGGTTTGGTAGCTTTGTACAGCTTAGACACATGTAATACGTGTTATACTCGTAATAGGTATGGGATAGATTGGTCTGGTATGGCTTATTTTTTTTTATATTGTAAACCAAGCTCCGTCTACCTACAGTCGACACTGTTGAAGTGATGTAGAAGCAAAGCGTATTAAAACCGGAAAATAAATACGATTACGAGGTGAGGTGCCATCGTAAAGGTACCACCTACCGCGACCGTTAATGCCGCCCGAAAACATTCGTAGAAGACCACAACCTCATGCCGATCTGGAATTACAGAATTTGAAAGAGTAGAACAAATTGCGAAAACATCTTATTTATTACTTAATATTTTTTACCCCTATCGGTTTTGTTCCTAGAGATTGAACCTGTGGGACCAACTATGATAAGGTAGATTGTTTTATTTTGCAAGCTTTTATTTAATTAACATGACTGTATATTTTTATTTTTCTTTGTTTTTCTGCTGTAAAGCAAGCGAATTACGACCCAGTTCCCGTGGTCTGATTGTCTTGAAATTTGGTTAATTTGGTATAATGTCAACCAGAGATCGGAATTTTCACGGAAAAATATAAGACTGTCGAAATCAAGCTAGTGTTAGAACCAATTTTTTATTGATATCGATAGTTGTGCAATAGAAGCAAAAAACGGTCCAGTAAATAAAAAAAACATATTTAATACAGAATTTTAGGTCAGGTGATAAACGAAACAGGCTATTCCCAGAGAATTTTGAGAAAATGATTATCTACTCCTATCATTATCATTATCACAAACCAAATAAAATGTCATGTGCTGCTGTGTGTACTGACGCGGACTTCGAAGAAGAAATTGCATCTGTCTCTATATAATTTTATTTTATACAAACCTGACCTAAAATTTGGTATTAAATATGTTTTTTTATTTATTGGACCGTTTTTTCTTATATTGCACAACTATCGATATCGATAAATATCTGTTCTAACACTAGCTTGATTGCGACAGTCTTATATTTTGCCGTGAAAATTCCGATCTCTGAGTCATCTATGACAATGCAGTAATCAAGTATCTTCAGCAAAAAAGCTTTTGTTTAAACATTTTTAGCAGATTTTTTTATGTATGTGGGCCTATTCTTTTAGACAGTGCTGTCTATGCTAATTATTTACGATTTATTTAAATTTTGCTATAGTGCTTGGACCTTAGTTGGTTCTAAAAAGCTATTAACCGGCTTAGAGCCTGTGTAACAACTTTGATAAGTTCCTGATATCTTATTTGACATATCTGAAATAAAGTCTCTGTTTGTTCGAACAAGGTAGACAGAGACTTAGTCATAGCTATCACCTGTCACATAACGGTGAAATGGGTTCTATTCGGTTTAAGCGAATTGGCTAAGTAAAGTTTTTTTAAGAGGTGCTAATTATACTTTTTTCGACAGTTGGCGTTCTGAAGATCGAGAAACTGCAGCTGTTTTATTTTTAACTCCTATTGTTTACTGAAAATATTTTTTTAAGTGTTCAAGATGGCATTCGTGAGATTTAATGGCTGACAAGCCGTTCGTGCTCAGTACTTAGTAGAAACAGAAAAAAAACGAAGTCATCTGTCACTTTTGTCCATGTCAAACCGTTTGCCATGGACTTAATACCTAACCAGGACTGAGTACTTACTACCTTTTATTAGTCAATCAAAAGTGACCCATATTACCAAGCTATAAAGTTTAATAATAGCAACTAGAGACAGCGGTCCGAGAGATTACATACAAACTAGAGAAACTAGAGAACTGTGTCCCACTCGCACTTGTACTTGATCACCCTAATTAGAACGAGATGCAATTCTGTGGTTATTTTTTTATCGGCTTCACTTTTTTGTCGCAGTACTCAGTCAGTTTTGGTGTGTGATCAGTGTGATTTTTGGACTATTTTTAACGACCTCTTCACAAAATCCGGATTTTCAATTTTACCGCATTTCTCCACGACCTATGCACGATAATTGAATCACGATTGAATATTTTCGATCACTATTTTGGAACTGCTTCTTGGACAACGCAAAGTAAACGAAACGCAAAACGGTTACATTTCATTTGACATTGACAATTGACTTCGTTTTTTTTCTATTTCTACTAAGTACTGAGCACGAACCGCTTGTCAGCCATTAAATCTCACAAATGTCATCTCGAACACTTAATAAAATATTTCCAATAAATAGTAGGAAATAAAAAAAAAAACAGCTGCAGTTTCTCGGTCTTGAAGACGACTACTGTCGAAAAAAAATATAATTAGCACCTCTTCAAAAAACTTTACTTAGCCGGTATAGCTCACTGAGTAAGTAGTGGTCTTCTATGAAATATTTTTCACGCAACATGAGCGGCTTAGGGAGCTACCATTTTTTATACTTTTCAGTAAAGCGTGTAGGTATTACTTGAACTGCTGATTGTTTAATTCTTGTTTATAATTCGTTTTTTTAGCTTGAGAAATAAGATAAACAATCCTGATGAGTCTTTTTATTGAAAACCGCTTTTAAAAAATAGTAACTGTTACTTATGAAACCAAAAGAATGATCATATTTCCATGCTAATTGTTAAGCTGCGTACGGACTGCGCGCACTGGGGTACGCGTACTCGGGCTTGCGTGTCTTGGAACGCCATGTCCGTACGCCATGTACGCGTACACTGTACACGTACACTGTACGCGTACATGGCGTACGGACATGGCGTTCCAGGACACGCAAGCCCGGGTACGCGTACCCGAGTGCGCGCAGTCCGTACGCAGCTTTACATATTTCCTGTGATTTATTTTCCAAAAGTGCTTTTCTATGAAAAGACACGCCAAGATCGCTTACCTTCTTTCTAATGCTAAAAAAAAGAAGTATAGACCGCGACAAATGAGAACGAAAACTACTTCTAAGCAGTCACTGCTAATATAGTATATGTAGAATACTGTGTACTTATACGTTTAGTATTTTTTAAAGGTATAGGTAATGGAAATTAGAAATCTAGTATGGATGTATAGATGGATACAGGTCGAGATTAAATTACATTTATACTTTTAACTACTTAAATATTATAGCGTCTCTCTCTCTCTCTCTCTCTCTCTGTCTAGCGTCGGCAGTTTATACATGTGGACTGTAGACAGGTGGTTTTGACGCTTCACCGGCCTGTGTGATCTTAAATTAGTCTCAGGTTAATTGATTTTTTCTTTTACTCTTTATTGATTAAGTCAACTGTGTGATACTTGTTTTATGCAGCAAAGACACAGCTGTAAAGCTATAGGCACTATGTTATGTAGTTTTTATATTTCTTGGGATCTTTATAATTCCCTTTGTTACTAGCGTACACGTAAGCCGCTAAACTAAATGTACTCGTAGCAGTGTCGCATCGTAGATAGACTGGTGATCATTTGACTTACATTAATGTGCGTCAAAATATATCACCAAGTTCTATCGTTGCAACAATGTTTTGTGGTTTACCTGTAACTCTGCACAGATTGTTAATGACCAAATTCGAAACTTATGATGTAATTAAATAGAAATTATATACTGGTTTGATTAGTAAGCTAGGAAACAGCATTGTTATGGTTATGATGTTATCACGTCAATTGTGTTTCTGACAATCTATAAGCAAGGATTTGGATATACATTAGAATTCCAGCTGCATAATGTAATAATATTCGTTTTTGTCCACTTATAAATAATTAAGGTTAATTCTAGTTTAGTAAGGCATTAAATTTATTATTTAGAATGGAAGGATATTGTTAATGATGATCACTGTGCTGAGTTATGATGTATTATAGTAAAGGACTCCATAACTAGCTAAATATACGAATATTTTAGTCACAATTATGTCAAAGTAATTCCTACGTTCACGTTTCAATACACTTATCTTATAAATTTAAATCTTTTGAAATATTTATAGTCAAATTGTTTAAGTTTTGTGGAAAGTTGAATCTTAATAATAATCCTGAAGTGTGTCTGCTTGTCACCGCCTAGTTATTACAGTTGTTCTTTCGTGTTGCAACGGGGAAAAGCTGTTTCAAATGGGTCTTAATTGTATTTGCTATTAGTATACATTAATAATAATTTAGGTACCTAAAAGAATACAATTGTTCGCGTAATATGACTGACAATGTCATAGCTGCATTCGATGGTCACTGGGATTGGGCTACTGTTATTGAATAAAGTATTTAACATTGTGTACTAGTCAACGACTACATTAAAATAGTAGGTACCTAATAAAGTTTCTTATATGTAATTAACGTACTTGAATTCAATAAATAACTGCATTACGAAACACATCTCTATCATTGAACATTTGTAGTGCCCTTTGATTTATTATTTTATGTTAGCTTAGTTTCAATTTTCCTTAACTGATAGGTACATTATGTTTGTTTTCGTTATAATTATATAATCGTAACCCTTGAAATTTTTCTTATTTTCAGGAAGCAGTATTCCAAAGTACACGTGAAGTACCTATTCTCGGCTAGTCTAACGTATATTTTAAGAGTAACGAAGAAATAAATTAGCCATCATTTCGTACTGTTGCTAAATATATTTGAGCCTAAAATATTTACTGTAAGTTATATTTTTTAAGTTTGTACACTTCAATTAAAATATTTTTTGATTTTTATACATTACTTTCATCACTGTGACTACTTTTTGTTTTACGTTGCTTGAAATATACAAATGTCCAAAATTAACTTGGCTCTTATTGGCTAATAATATATTGTTTATTTAGTCTGGACACAGAGTCCCACCAGGCATTGAATTAACGCATTCTAATAAAGTTGTAATGCTACTAATATTTTAGTTTAATACAGTATAATCACGATGTAAGTTAATTGTATGCTTCAACTTCACAATAAGAACAGAATACTAAATTTTTTCATGTTTTCCGCAGAATATCATAAACGCCTACCTAATGTCTAATAAATAAGCGACGTCCACGTTACTTGTAACTCCGTAGTGTATTGTTAATGTAGGTAGCTTTACTCTCGTGACATCGCGTTAATTTGGGCGGATATGGCTAGGTTAAGGTTAATTGGGAGTTAGCTATGTATAATGCCGTACTATATCACCACTTATTATTGGTCACACCTATACTAGATATTCAAACACATTTTAAGAAGTATTATATTATTATTTTATTTTATATTCTAATTTTAAGCTGCGGTATTGGTTAATTATAGGTAATTGTGTTTTGTCAACTCATGGGGATTCTGTGTTCGAGGTCTAGCAACTTGCTGGATTTGTGTTTATGTAAGACTTTTATGGATTTTTACTGGCACTTTGACCGTTTGAGTTGTGATATTGTGAGGTGAATTTCTAAATGAAACTTGAAACTAGGAAACTTGTTTGGGTACGGTTAGTGTACAATCCCTTTATGTCGACCCGGAATGAACGACTTTATCGCACGCCCTGATAATGCAAACCCTAATGACTAACATAAGGGTAGAATTATCACCCGTAGGTACATTATTGTCATTCATTCCGGGTCAACAATTATAGGTCGTGTTTTAACCGCCCTCGCTTGTTTTAGTTAGCACGCCTTGCCATTACCTCATAGATTTTGAATATTCAACTAAAATACAAATATTCTTACAGCACTACATAACTACTGCTCTACAAAAGATTCAGAATAAAGTTTACTATAGTTTTGAGTTAAGTAAATACGTTATTATTATTTTTATTTTGCTATACTTAGGTACTCATTTAAAATTATTATTATTTATAAGATAAGTTGAAATTCCAGGTTTTATCACACTACTTGACAATTTTAGTAAAATATATTTTTGGAATTGGTAGGTACTAGATTATTTTTTATAATGAAGTGCACGTTATTAAGTGGCATCTTATTTAACTTTCTTCGTGATTTTTTATTTATGATAATTATTAATATTCGTAAAATATGACGTAACTTAGACACTATTATTTTAACAGTTTATAATCCACTATTTAAATTACCGAATACCACGAAATTTACTGTGTGGCTGTGAATACTCTTAGCCATGTTGTACGTACGCGTAATTTCACATAATTCTAATTAGTGTTGAGTTGACTAACTTATGTTTTTGCAATGTCTAGTTCACGCTTGTCACTTCCCGTTAACATACATAATAAACACTCGCTTGCTATGTTCATGTTACTAACTTTGTAGTTTGTAAGAATTGTATGTCTAGTTAAGCCGACACCTTAACCATATGTAATCAATGTATGTATATCTACTTATAATCTACGTATTATTTGAGGAATCAATAAATAAATCACTTAAATTTCAGCCCAAGAATGATTTAATTCCTATATTTCGTGATAAGTTGGATTGGGCCATAGGCTATATGACATCGATACCGGAAACATGTGTTAATTCATTAACTTATAGTAAAAATAATATATTTTACAAAATATATATACCTATTCACCATTTTTCTGTGAAACATAAGAAATTATTATATATCTAATGACTGCCCGTTGAACAGGGTCTAGTGACACGTAAATGCGACCGAAATCGTTAAGAACTTTTAATTTAGAAATAATTAGGTGTACTTAGTGATAGTTTAACTTGTTTATTTAACTCCATTATAAGCTATCTAAGACGGTATGAACATTCATTCTTTTTATGAATCAGGTACTACTTTACTTTGTAAAGTAAGTGCACCCCTTTTTGAACCCATCTATTCTGATAACTTCATGTGGCTGTGTGTTGACTCGACTCATTTTGTTCTCAACTGATGTTTAAATAATCATCGGTCAAACGTTAAGTACTTCGTTTTCGTTATGATTATGAATGATCCAATGTTTAAACATGCGAGACGGTGCTTTGTTTTCGGACTCGACATTCAGCTTGATAAAGATCTCTTCAGAATTCACTCTGTCTTAGTTCGGAGGCACGGTTGCTCGTATAAAAAATATCCACTTGAACAATATGTATGGTATATCGTTAATATGTTTTAGTTGTTTGATACTGCAAGTTATTCTGTGTCCTCACTACAAAAGCGGGCAAGTTTTGCATGTCGAAGCATTGGTCGGCACCTGGCTGACCGTCTACTCTCAACCAAAGAGCGTAAATTGTTTCAGTTTGCAAATTAGAGCTACTACAGAGTTGGTAAGTAGTTTTTCTGATAATTTTGGCCCATGAAGTGCAGTGCATGTCTACTTATATTTCGAGAGTTGGTAGACGTTTTAGTGTAAGTAGTTGTTTGAAGCAGCGTACCTACTAACTTGTACAGTCAAGGATTTTAATTGTTAGGCCACTTGTCACTGTTCGTATTTTAGCCGTGTAATGCAAATCAGCATGAGTATAAGCGGCTTCACCCGATTTGCATTACACGGCTAAAATACGAACAGTGGCAAGTGGCCTAACAATTAAAATCCTTGACAATGCTTCCTTTATGATAGGTATACCTATCGATAAAATACAAAAACAGATTTGGCTGTAGGGTTGAGGGGCTTTACTGACTCTTTATTGCTTTATCCCTTGAGCATGGGTGGTACCTTGAACGTAAAGGTAACTAAACATGTCAATTGTCAGTATCACCTCATTATAGTACAGAAGTTAAGCATTCCTACGTTTACCTACTACCTACTTGTGCCAAATTTAATAATTCTATGTCAACCGGTTTTGTTAGCCACGCATACTGTATGTATAGGTAAGTACATAATTACTTTAATTTCAATACTACTTAATTCCCGTTTCCGCGGGAATTCCGGAAAAACATATACTTACCTAACCTATGTCACTCTCGGAACTGAGACGAATCTAATGACACCTCACACTTCAAAATCCATTGAGTCGTTTAGGCTGCGGGGCGTGCCAAAGAATGATACATAAGTAAGTACATATAGTCATACATATGTACCTATATATTTATGTAAATATATAGGTACCCTCGAAAAACATACCTCCTTCGACAGCCGGGTGAAAACTTTCAAAAGGCAGATAAGTACCTATTTTTTGACAGAGTAGATTTAGAAACTTTATCGGGGTAGGAGTTATCAGTACCACTACCATGAGTTTACACTAGTTTACAGTGACCGTACTCGCTAGCGACGGCGTAAATGATTTGTATGGAGAATCGTACTTCCGTAAGTGACCGCTAGAGGCGCTGCACAATTCTCCATACAAATAATTTACGCCGTCGCTAGCGAGTACGGTCACGTAAAGTTGTGTAAACTCATGGTAGTGGTACAGGGACCGAGCCCTCATGACTATATCTGTAGGTAACTATCGTCTCGTGTATTATCATGTTGTCATTTCAATCCATAAGAGGGTAAGTACGGAAATTTCAATGCTGCTCGTCTCAGTACCGAGGAAACTCGCGTAATAAATGCATACAAGTCAAAAACGAAACAATAGAAAATAAAGTTTCAACGTTAGGCGCATTGTATTCGTGGTTAATTGACACCGGAGCGTCTTGGTCAGTACCTAATAATAAAGCAGTACCTGGGCGACCGAGCTCCGCTCGGGCTGAAACTCGGTACCAAACGTTTTCCCAGAGATAAGACCAAGCTAGATCAATTTTTCATCCCCGAAAACCCCCACATACCAAATTTCATCGAAATCGTTGGAGCCGTTTCTGGGATTCTGATTATATATACCTATAAGTAGGTACATGTATGCAAGAATTGCTCCTTTAAAGGTATTAGATAGATAGATAGATTAGATTAGATAGATACAACAACAACTGATCCGTAACAAAATGGCATCCGATATTAAGTAGAACGAATATGGTCCAATATCCCAGTGCTGCCAGACGTTGTTTATTTTCTCATGAGTACTTAATGAGTAAAATATACGGGATAAAATAAGTAGTGTTCGTATGTACCTACTTCGGTACTTTATCCTCCTGAGACCCAGAAAAATCATTGTTAATGCTACATTATCCCTGAGTAACATAGTTTATAAAGTACTTTTTACAAGAAAAAATTAGGGATCCGTGTTTAAACTTCAATAATTTAACTTAAGATGTAAAAAAAATAGTCATAAAAATTCTGCGGATGCACTGCGAAAACCATTGATAATAGAACAAAAAGTTCGCAATACCATATGTCCAACTATTGTATTGTAGTTAAGTCACTAGTCACTACATATAAACACTAACTATAATTTAAAAAAAAAAATAGAACCGCCTTCAAAAACACCCATAAAAATATCTTTCTACTAATCTGTTTGAAGTCGGGCCTCAGCACGAGCAAGCAGGGCCCAATTGCAAAACAAAATACAAGCAAATAGTATTAGTGAATTTCAACACAAAATAGCTAATACTGTTAGCTTATATTTTGTTATGCAATGCAATTGGGTCCAGGAGTGGTAGAAGCCCATTGCCCAATAGATAGTAGGTATGTATGTAAGTAAGTCAAATTACTACTATAAAGCTTGAGGTCCCAGGTTCGATTCCTGCATTGGGTTGGGGCAGATATTTGTATGAAAAATACGAATGTTTGTTCTCGAGTTTTGGGTTTTAATATGTATATATTTATATAATTATGTTTATCCGTCGCCTAGTACCCATAACACAAGCTTTGCTTACTTTGAGACTAGGTCGATTGGTGTGAATTGTCCCGTGATATTTATTTAATTACTAGGTCCCCGTGGCGTAACTATACCATCTGAGGCCCCTGGCAAATTCTTTGGTTGGGACCCTTCCAGTAAAAACCATCATTTTGGAATTTAATTTTAATGTTTCTTTGGAGCTCGCGGCCTCGTGGGCCGGGGTCCTCTAGGGTCGGGCGCCCGTGGTATTTTGCCAGCCCTGCCGCCTATAGTTACGCCACTGCTATAAGGTCCACTCCTGCTGGCTCGAGCTGAGGCCCGACTTCAAACAGATTAGTAGAATAGTACATTATTGTCGTGGCCTGGAAGTAGGCAATTGCTGGCTGAGTATGAGTACTAAACGGACGAGCTTGCGAGTCCGTTTAACTAATACGAAGCCAGCAATTGCTATTCCAGCCGAGACTAATATGAAGCATTTCTCAAAAATGGTGAAGGGAAAAAATAGAATAAACTTTTATTAACTTAAATAGGTACAAAGAATTGCATATCACTTGAAATTAAATGTCATTAAACCCTTTCCCGCCTTTTTCCATAAAAAAAAGTGTAGGTGTATTTTTCTACCGAAAACACCACAAGCTGTTTCAAACACAATAAAAAAAGTCTGGAGTTCCAACAAAACAACTGATACCGGTCATTTGATTTGGCTGTATACGAATAGGGTCAACTTAACACCATGGCCGTTTTAACTTTTTAAAAAGTTTGAGACTCGACAATTATGGAATTTTCTCAAAAATATCAGTAAAAGTTGACATTATTCTTTACATATCAGAACGTGAAGTGCATAGTTTATGGTCAGTAAGAAAATTAAAAAGTTAAAAACATTGCAGGCTCGATAAACTCGACAACAATGTCGCATACAAATTCCATTATTATCGAGTCTCAAACTTTTTAAAAAGTTAAATCGGCCATGGCAATAAGTTGGTACTATTCGTATACAGCCAATTCAAATGACCGGTATCAGTTGTTTGTTGGAACTCCAGACTTTTTTTATTGTGTTTGAAACAGCTTGTTGTGTTTTTGGTAGAAAAATACACCTGCAGTTTTTTTTAAATGAAAAAAGGCGGGAAAGGGTTTAATGTCATTTAATTTTAAGTGATTTGCAATTCTTTGTACCTATTTAAGTTAGTAAAAGTTTATTCTATTTTTCTTCCTTCACCATTTTTGAGAAAAGCTTTATATTAGTCTCGGCTGGAATAGCAATTGCTAGCTTCGTATTAGATAAACGGACTCGCAAGCTCGTCCGTTTAATACTCATACTCAGCCAGCAATTGCCTACTTCCAGGCCACAACAATAATGTACTATTGTCGTCGAGTTGTTTTTAACTTTTTAATTTTTTTACTGACCATAAACTATGCACTTTACGTTCTGATATGTAAATAATAATGTCAACTTTGACGGATATTTTTGAGAAAAAGATATTTTCATGCTCATCATTATAGTCGGTTAAATTTTTATTTCATATTTTTTTGGGCGTTTTTGAAGGCGGTTCTATTTTTTATTTTTGGCTTTTATAGTTGTTTTAGTGAACGGTAGTTTCATGTTTAAAATTAGTTGTTTTGGTATAAAATATATGCGTAGACATAGCCAGTAGACGAAGCCCCGCTTCTGTTTCCGCTCTCAGGGACGCAAGGTAACTAACGAACCTAACCAGGTTAAACGTGGGATGGTTTTCTAAGGATAAATGGTCCAAAATTGCGTTATGATTCTTAGTTCTGTCCCACTTACACGAGTCAAAAATATGGCGGACGACCTGCCTGGTGCGATTTGGTCAATCTGTCAACCAATGACAGCGCAAGATTTTAGCGCGCGTAGGATTCGGCTTTGCCGTTGGTAGATCGAAGTTTCCCGCGCTAAATAATCTGCCTTCATATTCATATTCATTTATTAATAAAATTACAAATTTTACAAGTCAAATTATATTATGCATTATTATTATTATTATATTCTACAAGTCAAATTATATTATCTGCGCAGGTAGGTATAGTCGACCAAGAAACTCCTTTACCACCCTAAGCATCAATGTCAGTTGCATGACTTACAACATCAAAGGCTATTTACACTCACAAGTCAATGTGACAATCAGCCTTATGGTTTTTATTTTGATGTAGGAACTGTCATTAAAAATGGTAAAGCACTTACTTGGTCGACTATACATCGAGAGGAATTATTAGTTGAGTCGAACTGTAGGTACAAGTTTTATACTTATTAATTAAACTGTCGAAATACTTAGAACAAGATTCGCGATTCACACTCGAATAAATTAATACCACACCCGGGACTTACTCGTGATGATTGCTGCAATGTTGCCGAAACGTCGAGGTCGAGAGCTAATAATACCTACTGTCCTGATTAAGTCCTGGGTTTGATATTAATTATAAAATTTTCATAGTGCGCTCAACATATTGCTTAAATGGGTAGGTTTATATTTCTAATTTGTGACAAGAAAGAACGATGGCTTATTATCTTCCGTACAGACAATGAATATGCTGCCTACTGAAAGTTTGCCATAACTTTAGCAAGAAGTGAAGTCCGCTTGGCGCAATGACGTTATGCTCCGCATAATTGAATGCGAGTCGTCATGCTTTCACGCGCGTGAGTTGTATGAGTTGTATGAGCACTTCAAGCAAACGATCGACACTTCCAAAATGTCGCAACCTACACCAACAAGTTTTGACTCAGTCCCGCAGTCCCACAAATTGTATAAAATTATTAGGTACAGTCAACCAATTTGATTCCTAGGCCACTTAGCACCTAGTCGCATTAACTACTAGATAATTACAACGTCAGTGCGGGTCAAAGGATTATCAACTTTCCGATCACAACATGCAAAAAACGTAAAGAGTTTATAAAGGTTTCGCTTCATGACATGAGAAGAAAAAGAAGTTTTGACTAACGGACAGTGACAATTCAGTCATTATTAACTCCTTTCTTATTCATTGTCGTTGACACGTGTTCGCAAAAATCGAGATGTCATCCATCATGGAAAGAAAAAAAAAAGAAAGAAAAACATTTATTTTATAACAACAATAACACATACACAGGCAAAAATAAGAGTACAAACATACGTATAGACATAGACATAGAAATGTACATATTAGTGCTGCTACAAAAAGGGACCCGGCTCAGCATGTTGCTAGTTAAAAACCAGCACTGGTCTTCCGCCGGGCCACAGTACCTACAGCAACATCACGGAAGGCCACACAAAACAGACACAAATTATATAATTATTATAAAAAAAGAAAAACATATCATTCTAACATAAAACTATCTGACTACGGAACCCTAAAAACTAAACATTCAAGCATTCAAGGCTACCACAGACCGAAGCGCGGGGCGCGCGCGCGACGGCAACGAAAACGCTTCGGTCTGTGGTGGCCCTAAAATAATTGGCTGAATGTTCCTGAGACCTATGGCGCATGGTACATCACGCAAAATATTGATAT
The DNA here is from genome assembly GCA_947859365.1 of Archips crataeganus. Taxonomy (NCBI): domain Eukaryota; kingdom Metazoa; phylum Arthropoda; class Insecta; order Lepidoptera; family Tortricidae; genus Archips; species Archips crataeganus. The sequence goes on from OX402045.1 coordinate 38,099,039, forward strand.
GATATAGTGGCCTAGGAATCAAATTGGTTGACTGTACCTAGGTACTGTCAGCTCTAGCTAGCTGGCCAAAGGAAAAGGTTCCACCTCGGTACGCGATTCTATTTCCTCGGCTAAGTATATATCTTTTTGCACTTGGGTACTGACATTTCACTAACAGAACCTATACCTAAAGCTGCGTACGGACAGGACAGTCCGGACAGTTCGTACGCAGCTTTAGAGTTTGTGCCTAATAATTTCTTCAATGCGTAATAATACCTATTCAAGTTTCCCGAACATATTTTTTGTGTACAGGAACGCGATCAGTACATCATGAAATTTGGTAACATCAGCAATTCAGTGGATTGGAGTCAATGTTTCCTAGAGGTTTTGTCTCCCCACGGCAAGCACTTGCTGCAAGGGAACGGAAGCGACAATGGACTGCTAGATAACATCTTTCTAGTGCAAAATTCAAAAGGTACTAACTATCCTAAAACTATGCCTACCCAGACCTTCGACTAAGTAATCTTAGTGAATTGTGACATGTTCGCTGAAAACACTATGGGGTTGGATTAATTTTTCTGAGGTACGATTAGGAAGGTACAAACTTAACGTGTATAGTGGAGTAAGTTAGTAAAGCAATTAACGGCGGGTTAGTTCGAACTTTCACATCAAATAAAACAACTTTAGTATACCTATATAAGTACAGTCGCCATCAGAAACATCGGATCTGAGATCAGAGCATTCAAGATGGTCAAAAATAATTGAACAGGCACGTAGGTACGTGATTGACAATAGGGTGACAAAAAATTAATTAAGGACATATTCTTTCCGTAAACCCAAATTTTAAGAAACGAACACTACATTTTTAAACTATCGACACTATGCTCAGATAACTGATGATCATAATTGGTAAAATCCATGGATGATGGGCTACTACCTAGGCATTGAATCTTTGCTGTCCATTACGTACTGTGCACTACTGTGCTTAACATGTCCATGATTGGTGCCGTCACGTCCGTGTTCAGATATTTCTGACCACGATGACTGCTCCTATGCTTATGATGGCGACTGAAACTAATTCGGTGTCTTTCAGGCGAATTGTCATTACACAAGCAAAGGGCGAATCAGTGGCTCATTTTCGGGCACCGTGGCGACGAGGTGCTGGTAATGCGGGACTGCGCGGGCGGCGCGGCGGCGGCGTTCGCGCGCGCGCCTTTCTGGCCGACCACCACACATCTCCACGCTATACTCCACCGCAGCGGCGTCGTCTGCGTGGCGAAGGACCACGTGCAGTGCGAGCCTGAACGGTTTTACGGGCGACACCCTACGAACGATGATTTGGACATTGAGTCATATGAGACGACATAATTCTTAGGACCCTTTAATTGAATATCTTAAATAAGTATGATTTAGTTAGTATAGGTATCTATCACTGCTCTTAGCGCTATCGGAGTGAGAAGGTTTTTCCGATGTTTTTTCCTCTTGAGTCATAACCTAAGATCGCACTGGGAGGTTGTCTGATTAACCAGCAGGATCTAGTTTCGAGTCAGTTTGGCTAGCAACTATATAAGCCGTAGAAAAATTAAATTATGGGTTCGATGCAGATAAATCTAAAACGAATCTCTGTTATTTTATTTAAATGAAGTAAATGTATTTTTTATTTAGTAGTGAGTGTTTACTTTTCGTAATAACTCAAATCTAGTCGTATATATAGTGATAGTTTAGAGTACGAAGTTTCCATTCATAAGCGTAATGTTGTGCCAACGGACAAAGAACAGGTAGGGGCGGTCCACGAGTACCTCCACCTCAGGCGTCGGGTCCCACTCGATGCCTGTGTGGTGTGAAAACGCTTTATCATTAAACAATTAACAGGGGTTTTTTTTCACATGCATGTGGAGTAAGATTTGTTGACGGCAGAAAAACGTACTCGTACATGAAGGGTTCCGTACTTCCGTGCAATTTAAAAATAGCTAATTATAAGGAACGAGCCAAAAACGCTGAAAAAAATAAGTTTACTGTATGCCGACCCTCTTTAATTTTTAACTTTAGGTATTTTATTTTAAGTACGTATTTGTTGTTTTAGCGGGCAGAGTAATACATAATCGGTGAATATTTAAATTGTTTAGCTATTTCGGTTTAAGGGATAGAGCCCTGTAACAGACGAACGGACGGACGGACAGACAGGCGGAGTCTCAGCAATAGGGTCCCGTTAGCACCTTTGGATCAGTCTGGGTACGGAACCCCAATAAACGAATTTAACTATGACAGTTAAGTAGGCTTTACAAGTCAACGAATAATAGTCGATTACAACTGAAAATCGATTAAGTAGGTATTTGCCGCATTAGGGCCGGCGCTCACTGACGGCATGGCACGGCATGGCATGGCAAAGGATTTTATTACTATCAAGTTATTTTGAATCTTATTTCAATGAGTTTAGAATTCATGTTACTTTATTTCGATACCACGATGCCGCGACGTGCCGAGGGATGACGCAACGCATAACCAATAAAGTAACATGAATTCTAAACTCATTGAAATAAGATTCAAAATAACTTGACAGTAATAAAATCCTTTGCCATGCCATGCCGTGCCATGCCGTCAGTGAGCGCCGGCCCTTATGTATGAAAGATTATCAATAAAGCTAAGCGTCCACAGCATCGGAATCGAGCCGTACGAAGCGGACGGATTTGTTGCTTTGTGTAGATTTCTGTGGTAGGTAGGTACTTACTGCGTGCACTGGATTGGCATTTCTGCGCTGCGCCGGAGAAATCTATACAAAGCAACAAATCTGTCCGCTTCGTACGGCTCGATTCCGATGCAGTGGACCCTTAGCTTTAATAACCCTTGTTGCGTATGCTACAGGATAAATTAAGGTTTCTGTTCACCGTCGTCCTTGAAAGCGTTGCGGCCTGCCTCGGCCCAGAACATCAGACGTTGCACGGCGTGAGAAAACTTCAGCGTGTGACAGTCCGTCTCGTTAGTACTTAGTATACTTGGCATTCCCATCTAAAACAATTGTAAGTAAGGTGTTTCGTTTTTCCTGTAACCACAATACTTAGGATAGCTTCATCATCAGTGATCGGAACTCTGGGTGCAAAACTTTAAGAAAACTTGTATAGCTGACATTAAGGAGAATTTACAACCAAGAAAAATAAGAATATTATTGGCAGATTAGTGTTCAATTTAACTCTATATCGAAATCTCAGATTTTCAGTAGTTTATTAATATTTTCATGTCTGTAAGCACTGTTTCATGCCCGCTTGGCAAGTTTTGTTAAAGCTTTGCACTCAGAGTTTCGATCACTGTTCATCATCATCATCGTCAATTTATATACGTCCTACTCCAGGGTACAGGGCTCCTTTCAGAATGAGAGGGCTTGGGCCGTAAATTCCAAGGGGGCCTAGTGCGGACTGGCAATTCCACACTCACACCATTGAATTGCTTTTCAGGTGTGTATCTACAGGTTTCCTCACGATGTTTTCCTGCACCGTGAAGCTCATGGTAAATTTTAAATGTAATTTCGCACATAAATCCCGAAAAACTCAAAGGTGCGAGCCCGAGCTTGAACCTAGGACCATCTGCTTGAGACGCTACAGGGCAAACCACTTGAGCACCATGGCTCGGGATAATAAATATCACGGGACAATTCACTCAACTTGACCTACTTAGCCCCAAAGTAAGGTCAAGGTCAAGAGCCTGGGTGTTATTTTAGACCGCACTCTCTCATGGTCTCCTCATGTGTGCGAGGTGAGCAGGAAGGTGTTTGCTGCGGTGGGATCTTTAAGACGGCTTCAGAATTTCCTACCTTTTGCTACCAAGGTTGCGCTTGCTCAAACTTTGCTGCACCCTATATTCGACTATGCTGACATTTGCTATCCCGATCTCCTAGAAGAGCAGCTTAATAAACTTGAGCGAATTCAAAATCTATGCATTCGGTTTATCTTTGGTCTGCGTAAGTTCGATCATGTCTCTAATTTTCGATCACAGCTCAAGTGGCTCCCAATCCGCCTTCGCCGTAACTCTCACGTTCTCCACCTTCTTTACGGCATTCTCTTTAACCCTGCAACTCCTCGCTACCTCAAAGAGCGGTTTAGCTACGTAACTTCTATTCGATGCTCTCAGAACTTTCTCCTTACCGTGCCTCTCTCTAACTCCAAATTCTATGTCTATTCTTATACTGTCCAGGCTATTCGGTTGTGGAATGCCTTGCCGATTGACTTACGACGGGCAAAATCTCTGTCAATCTTTAAATCAATGCTTAAGGTGTACTATCTGTCTTCTTGTAATTATTAGCTTTGTTATAGTTTATTTATTTATATGTGGCTGTTTATCCCAATGCTTATATTTGTTTTAGACGTGTACTTATTATATGTACGATATATGTATGAGTAGATGTACTATTTTTTGTTGCGTTTTAATTTTCTGATCCACTGTTGATGCACCACCTGCTGTAAACTAGTCCTTCCTTCTTTCTGGTAAAGGGTTGCCTGGAAGAGATCGCTCTTAAGCGATAAGGCCGCCTATTGCTTACCTTGTAACTTACTCTCTGTGTACCTGTTTTCTGTATTGCTTATTATTCCTGGTGTACAATAAAGAGTCATTGTATTGTATTGTATTGTAAGTATCTTTACTTAGGGGTACAAGGCAACGGATAAACATAGTTAAATAGGTATTAAATATCCAAGACTCGAGCACAAACATTCGTAGTTTTCACACAAATATCTGTTCCGACCGGGAATCACACCCGAGACCTCAGGCTTCGTAGTCAGCTTCTCTAACCACTAGGCCAACCGGTCGTCTAAGCTTAGCTTGTGGCTTAAAGGTAGCTTGTGACACTGATATGAAGATATCTTAATTTTATCGTGTCATTGAAAGGTTTCTAAGCGTTTCTTAGCGCCTACGCTAAAGGGTTAATTAATTAGGTACCTTATTTTCAAAGTGCTTGTGTAAGATCGCTCCGGTGACATTGCAGTGCTTCACAAGGGAAAACATCATGAAATTTATTGTGTGAACCGTCTATTGTTCGGGTTACGATTCAGTTGGTTCAAATGTACCTATCTGAGATTCTGGCGTCATTTTTTGCGCATCGCATTCCCTATCGGAAACCGAATTTGGTCACAGAATAAGCAATAAGTACTGTACTTAATTCCAAAAATACCATAATTATGAAAAAGATTTGTTATTTCATATTACCTAAGTGTTTGAAAAAACCGTGCGGACTTAACAATCAGCCTAGAGTTGAAAGACAAAACAAGGGTCATACACATTTATTTGTTCGCGTGTCTCCCGTGGAGATGGCAAAAGTTAAGGGTACCTTTAGCCAAAATTCTTTAATCAAGTCTACATCGGTTTTTGGGACGCCTGGCTAACTTTCGGCCCATTTAAATAAATCTTAAGTTAGTTGACATTATATCCACAGGCGAGACAGCTTTTGTTTCTTACGCTGTGTATGACATAAATAGGCCACTTACTCTGACTGGCTTACTCTAGCCAAATGGACCAATGACCTTATAAATGAGGACGGCGGCGACTTACTGAAAGCTGAGAATCGATCATAGTGGCGCCAGAACAACCCTTATTATACCCGGGAAAGGCCGCACACAGCGGCAGTCCACCTACTAGGTTTTATTTACAACGTTACCTACGGAAGTATGTTCAGTTAAACCTATTGTTTAGGTACAGATCCACTTTCTTTCATCTACTTTCAGTGGTAGGATTTATTTAATATAAGTACATATGTATGTTTTTTGTTTGTTTTTAATATTTAGATTGAAAAACCGTTCAAGAGTGTGTCGGAAACGCCCAGGATAGGGTTCCGTAGCTGTTCCGAAAAAATCCTTGCTTGCATACTAATAATGCGTAAGTACCGTAATCGTCTTTACATAGCGCCGCACACTCCAATGTGTTGTTATTTGAACGTGAACTTGGTTTATGATTGCTAATATATAATTTTACTATTAATTATACTATCCGTATTATACTTCGAGTATTATAGTAATATTTTTCTAAGGATTTTGTATTATCTATAGAATTTTCCAAGCAGGTAAGTAGATTGTATAAGTTAGGCTGCTATTTACTCTTATACTACTAACAATTCCAGCATACGAAAGAATTGGCTCAGCCAAACAAATGAGTCATGTTCATCTGTTAGACTACGTCTTCTAGGTCAGTAACTTACATCTTCTAGTTTATTTGGCAGCAACAGAGTCATGCGCAGCGTGTACAGCGGGAGCGTGACCGCCGCCCGAAGTTGATGCATGACCGCGAGCACGCGCGCCAGCCCCGCGCTCGTTACTTTCTCCACAAGCTTCCTCAAAGACGGTTCCTTCGGCACCAACATCAGCAGCGTGAGGCCAGGTGTAGCGTAAGAAATTTCTATAGCCTGGAAACAACAAAAATATCTTTACGATCTTCGCTAAATAGACCGTGTACGCGACAAATTAGTAGCTGCTTTTTTGAAGAAAAACAATGTGTTATCGACATGTTTAACATACAGGTTTTCAAAAAATGGTATACATAAATGTAAACCTTATTTATTACCAAAAAAGGGACATCGATCGCCATGTACTTATTCGTATGTACCTACCTAAGTTGTAATCATCTGCGTCTTTCAATGAGTTGTCAAGGTTTTACGCTTGTGCAACTTAATCAGTAAGTTAATAAAACAAAAGAGGCGGATCCATATATCGACATCAACGTTTTGAGGGAATTCACGTATGCATTTTGAGATATGCAATGCCGACCGCAGAGTACTTAACGTTAATAATAAAAGATATATTTTATAGGTTATTTATACATAAATCAGATATAATATATCTATGTACATTACAGAGGAATAAGTACTTAATATTATATGTTTAGAACTAAAACACAATGATCCTTGGTACAGCAGATGAAAATAATCACTACGAAATTAGTTATCACTAGGGGGCGTAGAGTGGTGTCATGTAACACTAATGCCAGGCAAAGAGTGCGCAGCGTCCTCCATGTAGTTGAGTCCAGTTCACCGTCGATCATGTTCCCGTCAGCAGCCGCGCTCCGAGTCGCGCTCGCGCTGCTGAGCGCCGGCGCCGCGCGCGCGCAGGCAGACTGCCCCGCCGGCGCCAGCGCGCCGCTGCACGACCAAGCGCGCCTACAGGAAGACCTCATGTGCGCGTACAACTCAGACTACCGCCCCGTCCTCGACCACAAACACACAATCAACGTACAAGTCGGTTTCATACTCAAATACATCAGCTTTGACTCTCAAGAGGAGACCTTCACCATTCACAGTTGGGTGTCGCTTACGTGGCAAGATCAATTCCTTAAATGGGAACCTGCTAACTACGGAGGCTTAAATATGACTTTGATAGAGAGTACCAAAATATGGACTCCTGTTATGTCGTTGTTCAACGCGGACGCCAGTAGGTACCAATCGGATTCGTTCTATACGACTTGCAAAGTGTTTAATAACGGCACGGTCACGTGCGTCCCGCATATGGCTCACTCTGGTATTTGTCGCACGACCTTGACGCGATGGCCGTACGATGCACAGAACTGCACTTTATATTTTGGGTCTTGGATGCACACAGGAGAGCAGATCAACTTCACTTTTGATTCTGTAAGCGCCATAAATATGGACCAATACCAAGACGGGCCCGGGTGGCGCCTGCTGCATGTGGCAAAGAAACGATACACAGGACACTACAACTGCTGCCCGAACGAAACGTATCCCATGTTAAGGTACACGTATGTAATGCAGAGAGAAGCGGCCGGGCCGGCGGCGGTCGTGGTCGTTCCTTCTATCGCGATCGTGATGTTGACGTTGATGTCTTTGATGCTAGATATTAAGGATAATACGAGACTGATTGTAGCTTGTTTCAGTCTCTTCTGCCACTTCATTTTTTTAACTGAGATCGGGTATGACATTCCGAAAGAGAGCTCTGACACGCCGATTATTCTGTTGTTTATTCGCGACTCCATGATCATAACGGTGGTGGCGGTGCTGCTGACTCTGGCACTGCAGGCGCTGCGGGAGCGCGCATCGCCGGCTCCCGGCTGGCTGGTCTCCCTGAACCGGCTCGCGGCCTCAGGCCCCGCCAAGTATGCCGTCTTCACAGAGTTCGATCCCGAGAAGACGGCCGAAGAGAAGGTCGCGCTTGCAGACGACGCCGGCGGACCCAGCCCCGCTGACGAACCCAAACGAGTATCGGAATGGTTGCAGCTATCCAACATATTGAATAGCGCTGCGTTCTTTGTATCACTCGTAACATACGTGGTGTTAATTATCTGTTACATTCCTCGTAACGACGAGTAATCGAGTTTTCCCTACGTTACAAGTGTTAATAAGATTATTATAAATAGACACGTACTTATTATATGTATAATGAATGTATAAACATATATTTTGAATAAATATTAATAATATATTAAATTAATTTATTGTTTCTACATGGTTTAAGATAACTTATTACATTACACTATAGTTATGTATTTAATTTTAAATGAATTTGTACCTAGGTATACCTACTTAAGAAATAGTGTGCATGATTTCATATTTTGCTTTTAAAAGACCATTTATTGCTATTCTGAATTTAGCGAAATACTTTCTAGTGCGACCCGAATCACCTTTAGAATTTGAATTTATTCATTTGTGCTAACTACTGTAATGTTCAGTATTACCTACCACGTTCGGTGGGCTTACCGTAGTCCGTAAAAAGGTTTCCCAAGGGGGCGTATTCTTTGTCACAGGCTATTGGCGGGGTACTCACACGCGATATTGCTTTGAGTAGCTAACCGTCTAAATATATGAATAAAATTATATTAATAGTTGGGTGTGGTTAAAATATGATCCTGTATTTGTCGATCGTGAATGAATGACAATAATGCTGATAGTTCAAACCCTTATGGCATTTACAAACGTCGAACGTTGTTGGCATTTGACAATTATTACTAGTCGCTTATTAACCGCACCCGATACGAGTGGTTAAATACGTAGACTTCCTTACTTGTGTTGACACATATCAGTAGCGTGGAGTAAACATTTTCGTAAGGCAAAACGGAGAGCGGAAGTAGCGTGAGTTGGATGGCTACAAATGCAACACCTCGCTGTTATTGTAGACAGTAGCATACCGTTGCTTAGCTAACAAAACCGCACAAGTCAGAAACTGACCATGTGACGTTTTGTACCCTACCCGGTAAGAATAAAGTATAAAAGGTCACTTGGCCAATCTCTGACTAGTGCGTGCGGTGTTGTTGTGTTGTTAGCTAAGCGACGATACTAGTCTGCACTGACTACTGTCCGTAGCAATAAGTTCGAATAACTAGGAAAAAAATCCTGTAGTTGACAGTGCAAACAAAGGGATACGGACGGGTGTGAATAGCCCAGGCCTTATAACGACGAAATTCGATTTTCGAACTTCGTTTCGCCGTTCCGTCCTTTCATGCTAGTAGGTATATAGTATTAAACAGTATGCTTAGTATAAGTTTTACTTCACCGAATACTTCTCGATCGCGTTTACGTAAAAATATCCATTCTATGGAAACATATTATGGACGCGCGCGCGCAGAGGCGCTGTCCATGTTTCTACAGTAATTGAAGTAAAACTTATGCTAAGCATACTGAAGAGTGAAGGGACGGCACGAAAAAAAACGTTGATTTTCGAATTTCGTAGTAGCCTCCCCACATTTGAATGAGAATCGAGTTGTTACGGCGCATTAGACGTGGACCAACCTCGGCATCCCATTCATGAAGATAAGCGTAGCCGACGATGTCATTGATCCGGAACAGCCGCGTGTACCGCGGCGGCGCGGCCTCGGCGTCGCGGAACAGCCGCGAGTCGTTGAGCAGCGTCGGCGCCGCCCGCCAGCGCCCGCGCACGTACAGCGTCGCCAGCGCCACGCCGCATACGCCTGACGACAACTCCTCCTCTTCGAACGTGTCGTGCATGGCGCCGCCGGAATCGGCCTCCACCTTTTGAAGTAGGCAGGTATGAATGAACTGACGATTAAGAAACTCCTTTATATATTTTTTGGTTCTGGAGCCAAAATGGCAAAAACGGAACCTTTATAGTTTCGCCATGTCTGTCTGTCCGTCCGTCCGTCCGTCCATCCGCGGCTTAGCTCAGAGACTAGTAGGGCTAGAAAGCTGTAAATTTGCATGGAAATGTGTAGCAATTTGTCCAGACATAGTAAAAAATAAAACGGTGGAAAAAAAAAAATTGTAGGGTTTCTCCATACCATACTCCATAGACGCAAAGTGGGGTGATTTTTTTTCTCGTCTAGTGCATTCATGCTTTGGATTTATATTATAAGTGATCAATGATCGATGGCAATACCTATAATAAGCCGTGGTGGCAATAGTTTGACCTATGGTCGGTCAAGCAGAGGGTTGTGGGTTCTAGGTCAGGCTCGCACTTCTGTATTTTGCGTAATTAATGTGCGAAATTACATTTTTAATTTACCGTGAGCATTAGGTACGGTGAAGGAAAACATTGTGAGGAAACGTGCACACACCTGAGAAGAAATTTAATGGTGTGTGTGTTGTTCTCAATCCACACTGGGCCTGCGTGGGAACTACGGCCTAAGCCCACTCATTCTGAGATGTGACCTGTGCCCTGCAGTGGGACGTGTATAGTTTGGGAAAGATGGATCGATGGCAATGTACCGTAACTAGCACAATATTCTCGGGCAGTCTAAATGACGCAAAACCAGAATATAGTTAACAGTAACCATTCCATTGAGGGATTTGGTGATCTCAGCAGAGGTTTCGGAGCCGTTGAGCCAGCTCAGCCGGATCGGCAGAGCGGCGGCGGCGCCCTGCCGGAACCCGCGGCTTAGCTGCGTAGAGTGTCCGAGTACAAGCCGCGACGTCCACCGGAACTTCAGGACGTCGCTCGACACCGGGAGCCAAGCCACAACCAGTTTGATCAATTGGATCTTGTCCTGATATTAAATAAAGATTTTACTATTTTTTTTTCATTTTAAATATACCTAAGCCTTTTCCTTGGTGGTAGGTACTTTATTTACTCTAGGCACAATACATAATACATACATAATATACAGGGCGTCCCACGGCTATGCCACATGGAGGGGAAGTACCTTAAGTATTGTAGATAGTCAATTTTAGTGAAAAGAGACTTCATTTTGATTTTAAAAACAATTTTAACTGCATTCAAAGAGTTTTGAATAAACGCCTGTCTGAGCCGGAAATCGAACCCGTCAAATGGTAAACAAAAAACACCCGTAATTTTACGACACCGATCAAAAGGCTCAATCGAAAGGATTATTTTTTTCCAAGTAACATAGCATCGTAAATAAAAGGAAGACCATGCAATTTTACGTTTCTTTAAAATAACAATTTAGCAAATGCTCAAAATGTGTCCCGTGCTTGTAGGTATTTATTTTCCTGAAATTATAAACGTAAAATTGCATTGCTTCCTTTTATTTACGATGCTATGTTACTTGGAAAAAAATAATCCTTTCGATTGAGCCTTTTGATCGGTATCGTAAAATTACGGGTGTTTTTTTTTACCATCGGGTAACCATCGGGACGGGTTCGATTCCCGGTTCTGACAGGCGTTTATTCAAAAATCATTGACTGCAGTTAAAATTGTTTTTAAAATCAAAATGAAGTCTCTTTTCAGTAAAATTGTCTATCTACAATATTTGAAGTACTTCCCCTCCATGTGGCATAGCCGTGGGACGCCCTGTATATATACCAAATTTCAACTCGATTTAACTATTAGTAGAGATGATCAGTTTACTAACGGCGGACTATACAGTCACGAAAGGCGTTGCCTCTCTCAAACAGACGCTGCTTAAATCATCTGTCAAGATGTAAGAGGCCTTGTGTAAGGCTGCGTATCCACCGGAGCTGTGCGAGGATGCGTTGCGAGGGATGTGTCTGTCATGAACCAATAGAAACACTTCATTTAAAAGATCCTAAGTGAATGAAGTGATTCTATTGGTTCATGACAGACACATCCCTCGCAACGCATCCTCGCACATCTCTGGTGGAAACGCAGCCTAAACGGCGGAGATAATAACAAAGTTGGAAAAGATATACTCTTTTCTTAAGGCTTTTTAAAAATTTATAAAATCGTCTACATCGTTAATGATTCATAACTAAACTTAGGATTATATGAGTTAACGAATCCGATTAAAATCGCATCAGACCAAAAACGTATCGATGAATATCGTAAAATCCCACAATATCTTCAAAGGTTTGATAATGATTCGCCTCATAATATAAATGTTTCTAACCACAAACGGCAGCGATAAAATAGTTTTGATTCGAGATGTGGATCTGGACCAAATGCCAAGAAAACATGAAGGGGGATGATACGGAAGAAAAGATCATGAGGAAGCTTCAGGCTCCTGTCTGCTACTTCTTGGCAGTTAAAATAATAATATAAGTATGTATATGTAAAATCACTACGTGACACTCCACTGGACTACTTACTTGAAAAGGTAATTTAACAGATTCTCTGTCCCGAAGCAATGTGCGGCGTTCTTTCGACACGTCAACATAGTAACAATGACATTAAACGCTAATAGAGTCATGAGGCACGTGTCCCTCATAGACGTACCAGTAAAGTCAGACATGAGGCACATGCGCCTCACAGGACAGAGAACCAGTTAAAATACCTAATGCATGCAAAAAAATGCGTAGGTTTTAAGTACCTATCTATACATATAATAAATCTGTAACAAGTCGGTGTCTGTACATTGTAGATATTTGAGAAAAACTGTCACTAGGGCTATTTATTAGCGCAATAGAACCCAAAAGAATGATTTTTAGAATTATTGTCTGTTTGTCTGTGCGTTTGTGCGCGCTAATCTCAGAAACGGCTTAACCTAGAAGGATGCGGTTTTCACTGATATGTTGGTATTTTCTTGGATTAACATTTAGTGTTTGTTTCATTTGAATCGGTTCACAAATAAGAAAGATACGTCTATTTTAAGAATTTATCGAACATGGTTAGGACATAGAAAAAAATCCAACATAAAATGAGCTGACAACAATATAGTAAACTATACTATATAGGGTTCATCTTAAGTTGGACATGCACACAGGTTTGGTTGTTTGTTTAAACGCGCTAATCTCTGGAACTACTGCTCCGATTTGAAAAATTCTTTCAGTGTTAGATAGCCCATTTATCGAGGAAGGCTATAGGTTATATATCATCACACTAACACCAATAGGAGCGGAGCGGAGCGGAAGAATGTTTCAAAATCGGGGGTTTAAAACTTCTATAGGCACGCTTGGCTTGCGAGTACGGTGGTGAATGTGGCATGTGTGTGTGTGTGTGTGTGTGTGTGGGAGGGGGGTGCGCGGGGGGTTGCGGGGGGTATTTTTTTTATATCGAAGAACTAAGGAGAGCCATAATTGATGAAAAAGCAAATTGGATAAAAAATAAGCTGCTCAAATTACTAATTACACGCGGACGGAGTCGCGGGCAAAAGCTAGTTTAAAATAATTTGAGAATTCGCAAAAATTACTCACCGCTTCAGTCATGTTTAAGCCCATACACTCTTCAATTTCTTGTGTAACATTTTTGTCCATCTCCGTGGATAGTGATACGAGCAACAAGTGTAAGAAAAGTCCCGATTGTAAGAAGCTTATCCCATTTTCTCTTCGATCTTCTGGACTTATGGCAGTCAATTTTGTGAATGCCGACTGCAATAAATAAATGCTGACAAAATATTGATGAATTAAACTGAAAACTGTAGCAGGCAGATGATGTTTTTAAACGTAAGCAGATGTATTAATACTCTTTTGTAACTAATTGTAAGTACTTAGTTTAATGCCACCAGCAACCCTGTTTCTCCACTCTTTGTTAAATTCCAGCTATCTTATGTGACAGATATCGAAGACGCGGTCTCCTTTTTTGTTAGATTCAACATAGCCGGCATCACAGTTATCCGTCACATAAAATAACAGTAATTTAACAGAGAGTGATCAAACAGGCCCGTTTTTTAAACTGATGCACACAAGGACTGCTCAGAGATGTACAGTCGAGTTCTCCGATATCTGTACAACCAACCGTTCAAAAATATCTGAACATGAACCTTATGCTGCGGTAATAAGGTATGTTATAGATTAATATAGATATTTATGAACGGTTGGCTGTACAGATATTGGAGAACTCGACTGTACCCTGATGATGGATATTTGAATCACTATCGTAAAATTACCATTTGGAAATGATGAAGTTCTATGTAGTAATTCTGGACATAAGAGTGGCAATAAATCACTGAAATCCGAATCAAAATCGGACTAGTGGAGATAAGTGGCAACATTGGATTGCACACATCCTCTATACCCAAAAACTGATATAGGTAATGTAGTTTTCTTTCAGTGGAACACTACATGTAATTCGGTTGCTAATTTGACTATTTTAGTAGGTTATGCGTGTGTGATTTCCGCCACTATTTCAACAGTTAATTAAAAGCATAAATATGTATACAGTCATCGAGTCAAAAAAGTAAACATAAACCTTATAGTTAATGACATAAGAGTTGTAAACATAGATATTTTGACACCTTGTTAACATATACATATTTTTGCACTTGACCGTACATATATTTATTCATGACCTCGACTGTGAATCGAAAGCAGTCAATTTGACACACTATGAGTTTCCTTATCACTATAATAATAACTTTATTAAAATAATAAATATAAAAGTTACCTAATAGCATGTTTTTCACCTAATGTTATAACATGTGACTTTCATTTTTAATATTTATGGCCATCACGATTTGCACTCCTTCAGATTTACTCTGCAATATGTTTTCAGTTGATTGAAACATTTATATCTTCATGGTTTGATTTTTAAAAAACATGTACACTTCACCTAGTTGGTAGTTTTAGTCTTATCGTTTAATGTAGCGTATCGTTGAACGGTGTTGCACTAGTTTAATTAACTGGCTATCCCGTTGACATCAACACACGGAAGGTGATAAGTGAATTAACTGGCACTAATTGAAATAATCCCAAGCCGTCTCATTCTGAGAGGAGGCCTGTGCCCTGCAGTGGGACGTATATAGGCAGGGATGATGATGAATTTAATTAATCACTGTTCATTGCCTGTAAACATCTAAACAACACAACTACCTATAACTAGTACACTAAAACAGGAACGTTGGTCACTTTTCATTCGTGATAGTAAAATCACAGTCATCCAAAGATAGCCTTTTAAGGTGATTATGATTAAATAGGTACAACGCATACTATTATAGTTGGCTATTTGCTAATGCCAATGCTGTGGTAATCCACAGGTGACAAAAATATCGGTCGGTTTAAAAGTTTATTCTCTCGTTTTGTAGGTAAATCGATGCTAAAGAGACGTGCATTTTGAACGGCAATAGGAATACTTAATAATGGTACTAAGATTTGACCTAAGCTCACACTTACCAAGAAAAACTTGCGTTCTAGCCGATCAAGAGTTTCCTTGAATGATAAATAAAGTATTTCATTTCTAGTCAACAACACAGGTCCTGGTTTAAAAAAATTCCTCCTAGTTGAAATTCCATTTGAAATCGAAATGTTCTTAGAAGTTGTTGAAGAGTACTGCACAAAATGTTCGTTTCGATGTTCGCTTGTTGACACAGACACTTTTGTTAACATTTCATTGTACTCTCGTGTCACGTTAGCAGCGCTGCTTGTCGCTGTTGATTTCAATGGTTGAACCGCTGGTTCGGTAACGGGATATCTATGTATATTGATTGAATTTGTTGTTTGCTTAAAGTCATTTAAGCTCATCGTCTTTTTGATTTTTATCAAATTATCAATTTCCGAAGACGTTGCAGTTATTGAGGGTGACGAAGTCTTATAAATATTAAATCGGCGTGGCACACTTTCCGATATCGTTTGTTGTGGCTGATATATATAATGAAATGGCACGTTCTGTGGATTCTCGAATTTGTTCAATTGCACATTGTAATATAATACACTCGCTACAGGTAAAGTTAAAGTAGTTCTTGGCGTAAATAACCGAGGGCTAAATCTGGTATTAGGGTAAGATATAATGTAACTATTACGTAATGCGGAACAGTCGATCCTTTCACTATATAAATAGCAAGGTCTATTCCACGTTGACTGTGCTGCCCTGAGAGCTTGATAAATTGCAAAATTTTCATTGGCCTTGGCCATGATAGCAGCCATCAGATCGATTGTAATGATACAAATATAAAAAATATTACTCTCCCTGCTCATATCTAGTGCTCGAAAACTTTATCTTAAAACTAAAATGGATCATCGAAACGATTCACAGGCGGCGAAGATAAAAAAAAAACATATAGTCGAATAGAACCCTTCTCTTTTTTGAATTTGGTTAAAAACACATTTCACTGCTACTTTAAACCGTGAAAAATTCTTTACGCACTCGCCACCATGCCCGTCCACAACTCGAATCTCACTGCGCTCGCCATGCGACCGGAGTGAGCCTAGCTGCTATACTGAACAATTAATCATTAGTTTTGACACGCATAATAAAATGTACTATATGGCGAATTATGAGCTAAATTAATTAGCAGTAAAACGGCCAGGTATAAGAATAAGCACTACTTTCCTGTTTTAAATACAATTTATATGTAAGTAGAAGTTGGGGCTTCAAGAAAGAGTTATCGGCAGGGTGTGTAGCGTTAATAGTCCTTCCGTCTAAATAAAAACTAACTAAAATAGTACTTCATATTAATTTATTGGCTAATCTTATGAACTCTTAATAGCTAGGCTCTGGTCACAGCTGATTTTGACGTTGATGTTGACTGAAGCTAGTTGTGTAACGAAGAATTTGAAAATGTACGGTATTGCAACGGAGACAAGGTCACCTTCCCCGCACAGCCGACAGGTCTCTTTGCTGCCGGTCGCATCGCCGACTATGGGTCCGAGGAGTGTACCGCATTTCATGCATATTATTCCCTGGTGAGAGAAAACATGTTACTTAATGTCAACGCCATTTTATTAGTTAAGCCACTAGAGGTAAATTCGGGAGGAAGACACTTAAAATTCAGGGAAATAATTTAATGAAAACTGTAGCGTGTAAAGTTACAGCAGAAAAAGTTTTGATATGTAGTTGCATTTCTATGCGGTTTGGTCATAATCATAAAAGCATTTTAGGCACAAGCCCAGGCTAGGCACGTTAACAGTTTTTCATTTAATCTCGTTTACTTGTTCACTCAGTCAAGACATGTTCATTAAAATATGGCGGCCAGTGGCGACGTACTGTAGATTGGCACCCCGGGCGGATTTTTATATTGATCACCCCTGCTTAAAATAAAAAACCAAATACTAAACATGTTTACAAGACTTTATTTTAGTAGTTTTCTCTCTTTCAATTAATAAAGTTGAGTCTCGTGAGTCATGTGTCGTGACCTTAAGCAACATTTTGCGGTATCGGGTATGGTTAACTGAAATGAATTATTTCTTACTTGTTTTGAAGCAAATAAATAGTCAATTGAGTTATCAAATAACATCATAGCTCACTAGCCGTACAAAACCTAGGGGAAATATTCGTAGTGTTGTACTAACCCTGGTCTTATCGGAACAGTCGAGCAGGCGATCTTGCAGTAGGAAGGCAGCGCCGTGCGAGATGAGGGCGTCGCGTTCCATCTCCCCGAGCCTGACACCGCCTCCGCGCCGTCGCCCCTTTACCGGTTGCCGCGTCAGGGCGTCCACCGCGCCTGTCGTACGGACCTGATATCGGATGACACGATAAGTTTGAGCTACCGGAGAACTTTGAGACCGTCTATTAAAGCCGTGGTGGCCTAGCGGTTTGACCTATAGCCTTTCAAGCAGTAAGTTGTTGGTCGTGCGACAGGACAGGTTAAGTACGTGAAGCATGGTGGATATTTTACTTCATAAAAAAATGTAAGATCGCGAAAAAACTGGGTAAAATATAAAAAAAACATACACACTATAATACCACGCACTTAGAAAGATCTCACGTCAGATCAGGTGTGGAGGAAGGGGGTCGAGCCGAATCTTACATTTTACAAAAGGGTGTTGAAATTGGCAGCTAATTTTTTTTTATTAGGGTTTAACTAACGCATTTATATAAATTATTTTTGCCGTTTTTCGATATTGTGGAGGAGATAAGTCACATTCTCTCGTTTATACAAAATGTAGAGACGATAAGGTACTATTAGTACTATTACGTATTCAAATCTCAATTTTCGAGTTTTTGTGGGTTACTACTTGATCATCATCATCATTTCAATAGAAAAACGTCAACTGCTGAACATATATGTAGGCCTCCCCCAAGGCTCGCCAAACAGATCGGACCTGCGCCATCCGCATCCAATGCGTTCCCGCCACCTTAACCAGGTCGTCGCTCCATCTCGTTGGAGGCCTACCTACAGTGCGTCTTCCGCCAGAAAGTCTTTGACCAGTGTGTGTTGCCAATGATGAGATGACTTATGGCACTGAGACGTGGCTGCTAACGATGGACCTCATAAGAAAGCTCAACGTCACTCAGAGGGCGATGGAGAGGGCTATGCTTGGAGTTTCTCTGCGGGATCGCATTAGAAATGATGAAATCCGCGCAAGAACTAAAGTCACGGACATAGCTCGAAGAATCGCTAGGCTTAAGTGGCAGTGGGCAGGGCACATCGCTCGTAAAACTGACAGCCAATGGGGCTGAAAGGTTCTCGAGTGGCGTCCGCGGACCGGAAGACGTTACTGCTTACCAGCATCCAATTATAAAGCTGGCTGTTTACGTATTTAATTGATCGAACCAGTTTTAGTACTCACCTGCCACTTGTCAGACACCATATGCCGCAGCCGCTGGTAGTGAATCACGCCGAAGAATATGTCCGCCTCCATCTCGCGGCCGTCTACGCCGCTGTACATCCGTTCGGTGCCGTAATAGTTGTAGCCGGCCAACTCCAACAGGCGGCCGAAGTAGTTGATCGCAGTGTCTTCCTCGTTGAAGCGGAAGGGCGTCGCGTCGTGCACCTAGAAAGACACGGTTTATTCAGCCTGGTAACAGCCAGGCCTTATGCAACGAAATTAGATTTTCGAACTTACATTAAACAGAAGAATGAAAGGGTACGATACGAACTTCCAATTCCGTAGTATAGAGATGCCGGCAAACTTCTTGAGTAATAGTCTAGTATACGCAGAAAGGTTATGTAACGTTTTTGGTACAGTACTGTCAGTATTAGACGTGGATGAGCGGTTTTGGTGCCACTACCACTACCAAAGTAGCAGTGATCGGCGACCGGTAACATCTTATGTCACTTTGACGTCCAACGTAATGACTAATATGGATAAGGCTGTGTTGTTAAAAATAAAACCAGTTCGTTGAAACGTCAATGAGACAAGTGTAAGACATGAGTTGACGAAAGTGGCCTGTAATTCGTAATCATAATCGAAATGTTAAAACCTTGATAAATTATCGAGGATAATAAAACTCGATAATAAAACATCCATTTTTAATAGGTAAATAAATTGTACATGAAATTTAAATATAATCATAATCATATTCATGTTATACTTGCGTCGAAAAATTGCTACCACTACTAATTGGTTCTGCTGTTGACTGCACATGCGCAGATTTATCCCCACCACGTCGGTTAATGCTAAAGAAGTTTGATATGTTACGATGAATAGATTGATGAAGTACTGCGACTTTTACGGACAGCGGCGCAATGCATGGGAGCCAGCGGGAATTGATATGCTGGTAAGCTACTCGAGAGTACTCAGGCGGCAAGGTTATACTGACGTCTGGAGTTTTACAAGCTTTTGTCCGCAACTTCGTCTACGTAGAGTAGAATATACCTATCGCAATCTTGTGGGAACTACCTGTGCTATTTCCCGGAATAAGAATTTTTTACTGACCATACTGCGCAATTTCAAAGCAAAAATGTGTTTGTTTCTATTTGAACGATTGAATTTATCTTGATCGATAGGTATTATGCGCTTGGCAGCGCACATAAATTTACTTAAAGTAATAAAAAAGGTGTAGTTACATGTCCGTGTGCGCTGGCGGCTTTGCCCGCCATATTCTCGATCATCATGGCGATTGTCATACGCGAGGGGAAGCCGTGCGGGTTGAAGAGTATGTCTGGGATAAGGCCGGACTCTGTGAAGGGCAGATCCTCAGCCACCCACTTCTGAGAGCAGATGCCCTTCTGGCCGGCGCGAGAAGCAAACTTGTCGCCCACTGTTGGGTTACGCTGAAACAACAAATGTCATCAGTACGGGCGATAGAACATCGCGCCATTTGGCAACTACCCAGGACGTGACGGAGGCTCTTTCACGTGATTTAAATTATTTTAAGGGCATTTCGATGATGTAATCTGCAAATGATGACATCAGTTGAAACTATTAGGGACATAGAACGTGCAGTAGGAATTCTAACCTCCTAGATCTAGGCTTATTGCAACAGATGCAGTGCATCAAATCAAAAAGAAAGTTTAATTTTGGAAATTATTTCTCAGATGTACAAGCATTATTGGATACCTAGTAAGAGATTAACAGAAATCGTAACAATTCCAAGTTTCTGCAAAATATCAAGAATATTCTTGAAAATAATTACAGTTTAAACATAAACTGTTTTATATGGGATTCTGTTAAAGAAAAAGGGGAGGCCCTTGCCTAGTAGTGGGACATCCATTAGGCTTTAAAAAAGGGGAGGCCTTTGCCTAGCAGTGGAACATCCATTAGGCTATAAAAAAAATGGGATTCTGTTAGATTTTTCAACGGCAGTGTGTTCACGGTTTAAAGGCAAATCGACAACCAATCGGACAAAAGTGGCAGGCGTCACGTGAAACGTTATTAGCCGAGGATGATTGCTTTGAATTGATTTTTCGGCTCCAAATTGCTTACGTTTTATATTTTACCTATCGTTTAATCCCGCCCGTGTAATATAGCCGTTAAAAATATAGCAAATTTTGCTAAAAGTGGAAAATACTTCGAACAAAAGAGTTTCTGTTTTCATCTTATCGAGAGTGATAGCAACATTTGCATCTGTAACATGGATTAACAACACAGAACCTTTTTTTATTGTTAATAATATTAGCCGTTACGATAGGGCAGTACCTGTATTCTAAGCATGATGCAGGCTTTTCTCGGTGCCTTTGTGCTGAAATCACCACAGAGTCTTACGCTGTCAACAAACACTTCCTCTTTGCCGTGGAAGCGAGAGACAACGTACTGACTCTTCTCACCGTCGAAGTAGCTGTTGAAAAAAGTGACATAATTATTTTTTAATTTATTGAATCAGGCGTTACTTTGCGGAGGTCCATATTAATGAACTAAAACAATTACTTTGCTCACCCGCGACCTTACAATAGTTACGTTTATGCAAGAAATGTGCGTTCATGCAGTTCCTCCACCTCCACACTGTACGAACACACACAAATCACATAAACCCAACCATCACCACCACCAAGCTACACTGACGCGTTTCGAACTCAACCAGAGCTCATCTTCAGAGTTACCACAACCGTATGCTATGCTACCAAACGTTAAACTAACAAACCAAAACAAATGTTTTAACTTGTCACTGTAACTTCTCAAGTACCCACTTTATTTTTCTTATTCTCAAACTACCCCACAAAAATTAACTTTTATTGACATATTTAAAACTACCTTGAATTTTTTGTTTATTTATTTATAAGGCATATTTAATTAATACTAACTGTTCAAATTCGACCCAAGCCGCAGCAAAGGAGAAAATACTAAATTTACCTGTTCATTAATAATAGACCCCATAGTGTTGTACCTAATTATTTCCATGCATTCCAGAGCATCCAGACGCAACCCCTTGCCGCAATAATGTAACACTTCATAAGAATCTGAATCTAACAATGAATGATTTGATTCCAACAAATGTTTTGCAAAATTCGATCTATCTGGATGCTCATTCCTATATGCCGAAACACGACAGCTTGACGTGTTTATTAATGGTTTGAATAACAAGCACGTAAAGATAAGGTTCAAAAAAGAATTGGAGGAAAATTGTTCGTTGAACTTTTTGGATTTAACGATTTCAAAATTAAATGGTAAACATCAATTTAAAATATACCGTAAGCCCACGTACACAGATGCTGTTATACCAGCATCTTCTAATCATCCGTGGCAGCATAAACTGGCTGCTTTCCATTGTTATGTTAATGGATTGTTGACTGTGCCTCTTTCTAAGGAACATTATGATTTAGAGTTGAGTACTATTTATCAGATAGCGATCTCAAATGGTTATACAAAATCAATGGTAGATAGTTTAGTTCAAAAGAAGCAGGCACGGTTAGTAAATAGCATGCTTTACGCTGCGTTACCTTCTCAGTCTACTAACAAATATAGATCTAGCATCTCTTACGTCGGGGGTTTGTCTGATAAGATTTATGGCATTTTAAAATCAAACAATATTAATGTTGCCTTTAAGACTAACAACTCTTTGTACTCTAGGCTATGTAACCACAAAGAACAGGTAGATAAGGGAACTAGATCGGGGGTATACAAGCTTACTTGTAATGACTGCAATGGGATATACGTAGGACAGACAGGCCGAAGTTTTAATACTAGATTTAAAGAGCATGTTTCGGCATATAGGAATGAGCATCCAGATAGATCGAATTTTGCAAAACATTTGTTGGAATCAAATCATTCATTGTTAGATTCAGATTCTTATGAAGTGTTACATTATTGCGGCAAGGGGTTGCGTCTGGATGCTCTGGAATGCATGGAAATAATTAGGTACAACACTATGGGGTCTATTATTAATGAACAGGTAAATTTAGTATCTTCTCCTTTGCTGCGGCTTGGGTCGAATTTGAACAGTTAGTATTAATTAAATATGCCTTATAAATAAATAAACAAAAAAATTCAAGGTAGTTTTAAATATGTCAATAAAAGTTAATTTTTGTGGGGTAGTTTGAGAATAAGAAAAATAAAGTGGGTACTTGAGAAGTTACAGTGACAAGTTAAAACATTTGTTTTGGTTTGTTAGTTTAACGTTTGGTAGCATAGCATACGGTTGTGGTAACTCTGAAGATGAGCTCTGGTTGAGTTCGAAACGCGTCAGTGTAGCTTGGTGGTGGTGATGGTTGGGTTTATGTGATTTGTGTGTGTTCGTACAGTGTGGAGGTGGAGGAACTGCATGAACGCACATTTCTTGCATAAACGTAACTATTGTAAGGTCGCGGGTGAGCAAAGTAATTGTTTTAGTTCAATAATTATTTTTTATCACATGCACATGTTCGCACTTTCACGCTATTTAGTATTCGCAAGACGGTGAAAAATTATGGATTAGTAAGGCATTATTTAATAGGCTTGCTAATTGGAATTTAAAATGAGTGTTAATTTGACGAATTCGCCATATACATCTACGGTGCAATATGTGGTGAGTTGATGCCATAAGTATGGCAAGCGTTTTTACACAAAAGATCCCTATGGGTCGAAGTGTATCCGCTAGGACCCCTATTAGTAAGTAAGATGGCAAGCGTTATCGCTCTCGCTACATATTCGGCACTCCGATGGATAGAGGACACGTACATACATTTATTTTCTAACTGAAACTCGAGCACATTAAAAAAAAAAGGATAGCTTAGCTCAGAATCGGACCCAGTTCCTCATCAATCCGCAATGCATGCCTCACCACATAACTTCGCTAATTATTAATTTTAATATCATTAGCATTAGAACTCAAACCTTGTAAACCTTGTTAAGTAATGTGATTTGAGCGTGGCGCGCCAACAAACTGGTCACTCCAGTTTGGCGCATTTATTGAAATTTAAATTTATTTATTTGTTTTTTATATGAATACAAAAAAAAGAAGAAAACTAACCCAAGTAATTTGCCACATTTCTCTCGTCCTCGAAATAGTAATTTACAAATTATATCGCGAATTACGTAGGGCGTTATATAAATTCTCGGTATAAGAATGAAAACAAAAGAATGCGAAAGTGAGTTATTTCTTATTTTTCAATATATTCCTCCTATGTATATACACTTATTAGATCGGTCGATTATTTTTTTTAAACCCTCATAAAAATATATTTTTTCTTTGGTGACAAAATACTCCTGAACTGCTGCCTTCAACGCTTCATCGTCAGAAAATCGGTTTCCTCGAAGATCTTTTTTGAGGTTGGGAAACAAACTGAAGTCGCTAGGGGCTAAATCTGGACTAAATGTCGTCGGCGGATGAGTTAAAATTTCGAACCCGGATTCAAGAGCAGCGGCCTTGGCAATACGAGCCGTATGCACCGGGGCGTTGTCATGCAGCAGCAGAACTCCTTTTGACATATTAAGAGGGTTTATACCTGATGAGCTGGCAACGTTGCATTTTTGTTAGTTTTTCTCGATTATTCCATAAAAATTGAATGAAAATTAAAAATGTTTTGTATACAAATTGTTCTAATATATAAGTTAATGTGTCTACTGCAATAATAATTCGTGATAAGACTTTTATTTGCTTTAATAACCGTTAGGTAATAATTTGTTCGTTTTTAAAGAAAATAAAAGTCTATCACGAATTATTATTGCAGTAGACACATTAACTTACATACAGTACATACTTGCATTCTTTTGATACTCTGTGTATTTGTATGGGAAAAAAAGTGCTTCATTTTAAAAAGTCGTAAAACAAAAAACATTTGTTTGAGTGATAGGAATTCAGGGTTAAGAGGATGTCAGTGAATTAAAAATAACCCTGTATATTAGAACAATTTGTATACAAAACATTTTTAATTTTTATTCAATTTTTATGGAATAATCGAGAAAAACTAACAAAAATGCAACGTTGCCAGCTCAGCAGGTATAAACCCTCTTAAGGTGGTCATGGATAATATCATGTACAGTACATTGACGTACAATAAAACAACTAGACTCCCAATCACGCTCAAAAATTGTCCGAAGCAAAAGTCTGCACACGCGTCTATTGTGCAGAGTTTTGGTTCAGTTGTGTTTCGACCGCGCGTTGATTACAACGTCACTTCTCGCCCCGTATTCGTATATGTCTCTTTCGCACCGTAATCAAACTCATGAGAAAAAAAGAGACAGACAGTCTAGCTTCCGCTTCGCATGACCACTCCACTGCATTCTTTACTCTTTAGGCGGTTTCCAGCGCGTGACGTCATGTCACTACTTCGAACGATCGTATTCAATTGACATTAAACATTACTGCTACGAAATAAGGTGTTAATTTGAATGAATGCTGTTAATGTTATCTGTATAAATTGATGTATACGTACACACAACGCCGCTCGGACGTTTTTTGAGGAACTTTTGTTAAGCGATTGGGAGTCTAGTTGTTTTATTGTACGTCAATGGTACAGTACCAATAGAAAGATTGGTCCTTTGTTCTATAGATTTCACCTTCACTCGACCATCTTCTAAAATTATTTTCTCCACTTTATTTACATTTTCGGGTGAAGTAGCCTCAACAGGCCGACCAGCCCTAGGGTCATCTTTGATGCTCTCCCTCCCACGCTGAAATTCACTAGACCACTTTTGTATAGTAAATAAAGAAGGAACAGACTCACGGTAAACAGAATCCAATTCTTCTTTTATGGTCTTTTGATTTTTCCCCTGTTTTGTTAAGAATTTTATGACGGCTCGGTGCTCTAATTTACTTAACATTGCAAAATCGTCCATGGTTACAGAGAAACAAAAAACTTACCAGTTTGAATTTTACTTTTTTATACTCTCAATAAATGACAGTTAGCGGCCAGTATCAAAAAAAAACTAAAGAGGTTTGAAATATATCAATACCGAGAATTTATAGAACGCCCCTCGTACTAGTCGCCAATAAATTCAAAAATTGGGAATCTTCAAAGAACAATGAATGAGTAATGTACCTATATTATTAGTTGGGATAATTTACCAGTAAAAAGGGTCCTCCGGCTGTACTCGCGCTCCAACCGCAGGCAACCCGTCGTCGTCGATGTATTGGGCCAGTTCCGGCTTGCTGTTGTCCCGGCAGAAGTAAGACGTGACGTGCTTCAGCTCGATAAAGTCGGACTTGTACACTGTGCCGGCCCCGAAGCCGCGCTCGTACGCCGACTTGTTGATTATCATCGCGTCTTCCATGTCGTAACCCTGCAGATAGTCCAAGCCTTGTATAATCGATCAAGTAAGTGCTTTGCCATTTTTTATGACAGTTCCTACATCAATCAAAGTAAAAACAACAAGGCTGATTGTCACATTGAATTGTGAGTGAAAATAGCCTTTGATGTTGTAAGCTGTACAACTGACATTGAACCTTAGGGTGTTAAAGGAATTTCTTGGTCGACTATGACTATACCTACGAAATTCTATTTTCGAACTTCGTATCGTGCCGTTTCTATCACGCTGATTGTGTTAAACAGAAGAGTAAAGGGGACGGCATGATACGAACTTCAAGTTTCAAATTTCGTAGTAGCCTCACAGTTTTTTCGTTCCGTACCACAAAAGGACAAAACGGAACACTTATAGGACTTCGTTGTCGGTCTTCGCGTCAATCAGTCGAGACTATTTACTCAAGAACGGGTAGAGAGGTAGTAGTAGAGGCAAAATTAAATGAAAGGGCTTGCTCGCAGAGTAAAAATGCAGTAGGTAAAGTCAAAGGCATAAATATCTAAACAGCCATCGCGTCGCATATAATGTAAACATCAACCTTATGTTTAATGGCATAGAGTTGTATAGATTATTTTTGAGGCCTTAGTAACGTTCATAATATTTATGACCTTGGCTTACAATCAGAATTAATTCGAATCAAAGGCATTTCATTCTATACATAGTTTGTGCCCGCGGCTTCGCCCCCGTGGAAGAAAAACCCCTTGAGAAATTCGAAAAAATCCTATTTAGTGCTCCCTGTGACACTCAAGGCGGTGCGTTCTCTGTCACTCAGTCAGTAACATTACTTTTTTAATGGGTATACATAGAATATTGACGGAAGAATTTGCGCAGCTGCAGGCGTACACGTGTAATATAAATAAGAGGCGGGGTAAGGAAAAGACGTCTTTGCTCTCTCCGCTGTCCCCACTCGCTCATTTAGTCGACGAAATTATAATTCGACTAAATTACACTCATACACCGTGAAATTTTTGTGGTTGTTTTCCCGAAACGAGGTGATTTAGTATCGATTGTACAATCGATTTATAATTACTATTTTGACTAGAGTCAAAAATCCAATTGTGAAAAACAAAAGTCGTTGGTACAAGTAGCGTACGATCGTACGATAGGTTAGGTACCAACGAAGCGTTACTATTGGTTTGCGGTCATTATCGACTTTCGTTTTTCACAATTGGATTTTTGACTCTAGTCAAAATAGTAATTATAAATCGATTGTACAATCGAAACTAAATCACCTCGTTTCGGGAAAACAACCACTAAAATTTCACGGTGTATAGTATGGATATATGTCATCTTATAATACACCACCAAACGATGAATCTTTATAGAAAACCCCTGAAACCTCTCGGATGCAGTGACGCAGATCTGCGCCAGATTTCAGACTATCTTTGTGTATTTTTATTTTTATCTTTAATATTGGTATTATTTGAGGCGAACAAGACTAGAACACAGATTTTCTTTACTTCCCGCATACTGGGGGATAATAAACAAAACAGAAAAGGTACATTCATTAAGAAAATTACAAAGCAGGCAATAGATGTTATCCTTATCATAGTACAGAGACAGAGCGATGTCTACTTAGCAACCTCATCCTAGTTGTTACCGTGTAGGATATAACAGCGACTATGGCGTTAGTGCCGCACGGATAGTCGTCCAAGCCGATGTTGTCGTAGTGGGTGGGCCTGAACAGCGGAGTGCCGGGAGTCTGCAGTCGGTACAGTTTCGTCTCGGCGTTCGTCATCCACGTGTGAATCGGCGTTCCCATGGTTTGCTTACCCATCTGACACTGGTACATGTTGCTGTGGGACAGAACAACGACTACTTAAATACATATTGACGACGTGAACAAATAACAAAATCATCATCATCATCATCATAATTTGAGCCGAAAAATTTCAACTGCTGAACATAGCATGCCCCAAGATTCGCCAAACAGACCGGTCCTGCCTGCGCCATACGAATTCAACGCGTTCCCGGAACCTTAACTAGGTCGTCGCTCCATCTCGTTGGAGGCCTACCTACAATGCGTCTTTCGGTCCGTGGACGCCACCTTTTGGCCCCATCGGCCATCAGTTCTACCTACAAGCGATGCCCACTGTGCCACTTGAGTCTGGCGATTTTTCGAGCTTGTCAGTAACTTCAGTTCTTGCGCGGATTTCATCATTTCTGTAGATCGTTTTGACTCCACAACCGCTTTTCTACTTAAGCTGCCGACTGTATACCCTGTGTGCTGGCGATAGCTATGTACGCGGATAAAAGTGAAGGAACAGCTTACCGAGGCGATTGATTGCAATCTGGCATCGGCACCAACTGAGCTAGGTTGCTCATGAACGCCGATTTTGATAGCTCCAAATGTGTAGTCTTGCCTGAATAAATGAAGTTAAATTAAATATGCGCTTATTTAAAAACAAGACATCTCAGTACAGTCGAATATTCTGATATCTATACAGCCAATTACAGATCAAAGGCAGATCTTTGCTTCAGGGTTCGAGGATATATATCAATGGATATATATCATGATATATATCCGATATATATCAAATGTTTTTTTATGATATACACCGTGAAATTTTAGTGGTTGTTTTCCCGAAACGAGGTGATTTAGTATCGATTGTACAATCGATTTATAATTACTATTTTGACTAGAGTCAAAAATCCAATTGTGAAAAACGAAAGTCGAAAATGACCGCAAACCAATAGTAACGCTTCGTTGGTACAAGTAGCGTACGATCGTACGATAGGTTAGGTACCAACGAAGCGTTACTATTGGTTTGCGGTCATTTTCGACTTTCGTTTTTCACAATTGGATTTTTGACTTAAGTCAAAATAGTAATTATAAATCGATTGTACAATCGATACTAAATCAGCTTGTTTCGGGAAAACAACCAATAAAATTTCACGGTGTATATTAATACAAAAATTGTTTTAAAAATTTATATTATTAAGTAATTTTTGGCCTTTGTTACTGTATTTTTACTTTCCAAATGTAAATGGCGTCGGAGTAGAGTTAAAAAATACTCCCTAATAGTAAGTTCTAATCCATAAATGGCAATGCCAGAAAAAAAATTGTAACATAAGACTCAAAAGAGTAAGTTTTTTTATGTTTATTCTATTATTTATTACAAAGAAAGTAATTGACAATGTGCAGAAACGATGTAACACATATGCAAATACTATACATAAATAATATAATAAAATAATAATATAGCTTTCATACAAAATGGATATAATCAAACTTTTGATATATATCGGATATATATCATAAATATCCGATATTTTGATATTTATAATAAATATCGGATATTTTCGAACCCTGCTTTGCTTACCTTCAGGCATAATGTTGTCAAACCAAAGTCTATTTTGTTTTAAAAGAAATCTTATTACCTTTGTAAATTTCTTGCTGAGTGACAGCGATGTCCAAATACAACTGCTCCATGGTCCCGATGAGCTCCAACTGGCCAGTCGAGAGGTTGATGACGGGCCGCATCATGCGCGCTTCGGTCGTGAACAGAAACACGCCCGGGTATTGGCCGCAGATCTGGAATTATATCAACTCTGCAGTACTTGGATACATAATGTAAAGAACTGGCCTTACATTGCGTAAGACTGGCAGTTGCGGAATTTTGAGAAGTAACCTTTATCCAAAGGACACTATACTTTACGACACGAGAAAAAAGTACCAGACTGCTATTTCAGCCGCATCTTACTTGTACATGTCATGCCAATATTGGTGGCATGGAAGAAGAGTATGTTATCTATACTAATATTATAAAGAGGAAAGATTTGACTGTTTATAGGCTCCGAAACTACTGGACCGATTTCAAAAATTATTTTACCGATAGAAAGCTACATTACCACAGAGTGAAATAGGCTACTTTTTACCGCGGGAAAATACCTTTTCCTACGGGAAAATTAATTTAATCGCGGGCGAAGCTGCGGACGGAAGGCTAGTTTTTTATAAAACTGAAAGTACATTCGAAGCCATAAATATTATTATATACGAGCAGCTGCCCACGACTCCGTCTGCGAAGAATTCGTTTATCGCTATCCCGCGGGAACTATGCAATTTTCCGGGACAAAAAGTATCCTATATGTTAATCCGGATTATAAACTATCTGTGTGCCAAATTTCATCAGAATCCGTCAAACCGTTTCAGCGTGAAAGAGTAACAAACATCCATCCATCCATCCATACTTACAAACTTTCGCGTTTATAATATTAGTAGGATACAACTATACAGCCTGGGCCCTGTATCAAAAAAGTTACAAGTGCTACAATTCAACAAAATTGTCAAGTTTCTCATAGTAAAATGTTACAATTTTGTCGAATTGTTAGCACTTGTAACTTGTGGTACAAGGGGCTGGTAGTCATCGTCAAATATATGCAAACACCAACCTTATGGTTAGTGGCATAGAGTTGTATTATGTATGTTTTCGATGCTTTTGTAACATATACATATATATTCGTGACCTTGACTGGATAGGTATCCTAAGCGAAAAGCTGAAGAATTCCGATCGAAAGTCAGACTTCGATGTAAATAAGTTATCTATCTTTCTTTCAAAATACACCATTACCTGTTGCTTAGGTATGACGACAATCTCAGTGCTAATGGGCACTTCCTCGCCCTTAATCTTCAAAGTCCTGAGGTAAGTGGTGGACTTTTGCACCGTGTCTTCGTCGTAGTAGCCGACCAGGCGGCCGTCTATGAAGACAGGATACCGGTATAACTCTGCTGTGAGCGGCAACAATGTCACCGCGCTTATGGGTAACATTCCTAAAAAAAGTGTACAATTTATTAAACTGCTTGTTAAACCTGCACAGGCACAACACAAAAAGTTTACCATGTAGTGAATTATTCACGTATAAACATACGCTTTCAAATAGATAATGCAAGTGGTTTTCGAAACATCAGTCAATGTGAACCTCACCCAAAGACAAAACGTCAAACGTTTATATTATTATAATATAATAAACACGATTCCAGAATAAAATGATCTGACAATATTTAACTAACTAAACAATTGCACGGAAAATGCTGATTTGTCAAATATCAGAATTTTCCGTGCAAATTTTAAAAAATTGTTTTCACTTACCACATCTTAATAGCACATTCGGCAGTTCTTTCACCTGCTTTTGGTCAGGATGTTGCGTCACCTATAAAAATAACAATAAACTATAAAATTATTATTAACAGACGGATTTTAGAGTTAACAGACTCGCATGTGCGTGTGCGTGCGTGCGTGTGTAGGTGCGCCCGTGCGTGTGATATATACGAGGGGCGTTCAATATAAAGTGAGAATGAGATGCAAACTCTTTCAATATTAGGAAATTAAATACTGGCCGGTAAAGCTAATCTATCTAGCTGATTGCTATGAAAAAAAAAACTAACTGTCTTTTGTTTAAAAAAAAATACGGTAATTTCTTTGAAACGCTATTGAGTACGTTAGCGAAAATGGAGAAAATTGAACTGCGCGCCGTTATCAAATACTTGTGTTTGAAAAATTTTTCTACGGACCAAGTCAATTTGGATTTGCGGGACACTTTAGGGTCTAATGCTCCTCCGTATTCGACAGTCGCACGTTGGTGCGCCGAATTTAGACGTGGAAGAACATCGACAATGGACGACCACCGCTCCGGACGCCCTACTACAGCAGTAACTGAAGAAATTGTGAAAAAAGTCGAAAACTCAGTTTTGGCAGATCGTCGTGTCACGGTTCGGTTTATTGCTGAAAATGTAAAGATTTCAACGGGGAGCGTGCATAATATTTTACATGAACGCTTGGGTATGAAAAAGGTATCTGCGCGTTGGGTACCAAGAATGCTTACTGACACGCAAAAACAAACTAGACTAGAGATTTGTCAAGAAGCTTTGAACCTGATGCAGCAAGACCGGGAACTTTTTTTGGCGCGATTTATAACAATGGACGAAACATGGCTCCATCATTACGACCCAGAAACGAAACTGCAGTCTATGACATGGAAAAGGCCATCATCTCCAACTCCGAAGAAATTCAAGGTGGGCCCATCTGCCGGTAAGGTCATGGGCTCTGTTTTTTGGGATGGTAAAGGGGTATTAATGATTGAGTATCTCAAACATGGAGCCACTATTACGGGCACTTTATACGCCAAACAAATAGCAACATTGCGCAATGAGATCCGCGAAAAACGGCGAGGTAAACGCTCGAAAGTTGTGCTGTTCCACCAGGACAATGCCCCGGCACACAAGTCCATCGTTGCAATGGCTGCAATTCGCGATGCTGGGTTCAATATCCTTAAGCATCCTCTGTATTCACCAGATCTCGCTCGCAGTGATTTCTACCTATTTCCGAGATTGAAACAATACCCGTGAGGCCAGAAATTTGAAGACGACGACGCGGTAGTCGCTGCAGTACAAGATTTTTTTAAGTACTCAAGATGAGACCTTTTTTAAAAATGAAATTTTAAGTTTAGAAAAAAGATTTAATAAGTGTATTATGCTAAAAGGTGACTATGTCGAAAAATAAAATTACATTTAGTAAAAGTTGTTTATAACATACTCATTCTCACTTTTTATTGAACGCCCCTAGTAATATAGACCATCCGTGATAAAAATAACTAACTATTTGAAACCCGTTGCGTACTTTTTTATTTTATTTATAAGCCATAAATTGTATGTATAAGGTACATGCTGATGTTGTGCAATATAAACAGGAAACAATACAATTTTACCCAGTGGGTGTACCTACACAATATACTCGTACTCAATGATAATGACTAACAGCTAGAATCATAGTATTAATTTAAGTTATAGGGACATAACCCGATCACATATTTTTTCAAGGCTGACAAAAATTTCGTATATTTAAGTGACTTAATTTCTACAGGCAATGAATTGTATACTTTTGCAGCAATATAGGTAGTGCTGTGCTGGTATATTGCTGTCGTAGCCGTAGGGGCCCGGACATCGTGGGCAAACTTCAATTTTAGTCTGTCGCTATTAAAATTATTTCTTGCAGGAAATTTATTTACATTTCGGCTAACTAGTTTACAGAGCTCTATATACAGTGCCGAAAGAGTCGGCAAACCTAGTTTTTTAAACGAGGCTCTGCATGACTCTCGGTTTGACTGAATGCCATCTAGTTACGTACACATTTCTTTTGAAGTATAAACAGCCGATGGGCTTCAGTACATCTTACCCACACTGCCAATCCATACAGAACGTGTGACTGAAAGAACGCGTGATACGCTTGTAAGGCCGCTTTTACAGTAGAAATTTTTTTCAAGCGCTTCAGAGCAAAAGTAAAACTACTAAGTTTGTTACAGAGAAAGTCCACATGTTTCTTCCAGTTTAAATGTTCATCAATGTAAATACCTAAAAATTTTGCTTCATTTACAGCCAGAACCTAGTACTTTTAGTCCTAACGTTTCTAAAATATAGACACTTAGTTTTCTTTATATTTACAGTCAGATTGAGCATCCTTAACCAATTAACAACAGTGGACAAGTTATTTAAAATTATATTGTTAAGGTCTTCAGTTTCATTTCTCTTAAATTTAAATAGCATTGAAATATCATCAGCGAACATAATTATTTTGCTGGATAATAGCTCTGGCAAGTAATTTACATACAAAAGAAATAAAATGGGTCCCAGTATACTCCATTGGGGCACAGCAGATTCTGTGCATGAGATGTCAGATTTAGTATTTGATATTGTGCTATTTTTATGATTTAGGGTTGACTAAGACACATTGTTCCCGTTGTTTAAGATAGAATTCAAACTATTTGTTTGAAATAATTCTTACGCCGTAGCGATCTAAGATATCAAGCAGTATGTCATGGTTGACATGATCAAACGCCTTAGATAAATCTAAGAGAACGGCAACAACATTTTCTTGTCGATTCAGTGCATCATAGATATACACTGACGAGCAAAAATAAAGGGTCGGTTACAAAAATGACGATAACTACAAAACCCGCTGTGATAGCTTCTTTGAGTAAAATGAGTTTATTAAAGAGTTTTATTCTCAATTAAACTTTTTCTTGTTAAGAATAAAACTCTTTACTGAACTCATTTTACTCGAAGAAGCTATCACAGCAGGTTTTATAGTTATCGTCATTTTTGTAACCGACCCTTTATTTTTGCTCGTCAGTGTAGTCAGACAGTTCAAATAGTGCATCAGCAGTTGATACACCTTTTTGGAAACCAAATTGATCAGCAGCTAAGATATTTTAAAAGAAGAAGAAGTTCTTTTCAATACAATCTGTCAATCTCTTAGAGCTGGCGATTCTTCTTGATGCTGTTTTGTAAACTCACTGGCAAAAAATTTGGCCCACAGTCCACCTTTCATACAAACGAGGCTACCTTGATGCCTTATTTCTACACCAGGGTAGTGCGCCGGTTGAGATCTGATAATCGATATCCAGAGCATCGGTAATGGTGGTCCAGAGTTTCTAACGCACACAAATGATTCAACAACCAGTTTACACCACAGCGAGAGAATTTGTACAGCACTGAGATTTTCATTCATTTTATTGCCATTTTAGCTGTTTTTCTAAATGTGTATAATTTCCGTGTTAAACGCAGATTCAATCAGGTGAGTATCTTAGGAACTCTGAATGTCCTTTATCAATGCTCGGAGTAGCCATCATCAGATCACAGCCAAAGGTCTGCCTAGTGGAGAACCAAGACATCAAAGTGACCTCGTTTGTATGAAAGGTGGACTGTTTTGCCGGTGAGTGTACTATGAGATAGGTATGGTTCTGGCACCTGGGCGGACATGGTGAGGTGGTTGAGCAGGCCGCAGGGCGCGCCGTCCGGCGTGTGCACGGGGCACACGAAGCCCCACGCGTCGGGCAACAGCTGTCGCGCCTCCGTCGTGCGCATCTCCATGAAGAACGAGCCTCGATGGATGGCTCTGCACGCAACAAGCGGAAACATACACAGTTATTATAGGAAACGAGTCTTTATCGCACGAACGATGGATCGGAGTAAAAAATGGTCGACTATACATAACTTTATAATATTTTTCAAAAAATGGTATGAAATGTTGCCATTACGTCATCAAAAACGTCGTAGAAAGTAACGCATCCTGGAGACTAGCTGCTAGCTGCCAGGAAGTAAGTATGAAATTCCATTACATATCAAGTGTTTAAATTTGGAACCCATGCTCTACTCTCGAACTGTCCAGGAAGTAAGTATGAAATTCATCAAGTGTTCAAATTTGGAACCCGTGCTCTACGTCTGTGAAAAACTTAAACTATTAAAAAAGTTCACACTTAAGAGGATGTATGCAAATGTGAGTTCTCTGATTAAATAACTGGAACATTTTTCACTAATTTGTTGTTGTAATTACAATTTTCGTGTTTCAAATGTTTCAAAGTTAAGAAAATTCTTATTAAAATTATGACGTTTGTAATTTAAAGTTGGCAGATTGCCGGACAGTTGTTGATGAATCGATTAATCGTCGATTATAATTGCGGCGCACAGATAATCTAAATATCGATTATCCAATCGATGTATCGATTAAATTGATATAATCGATACTAAGATTCATACAATTATATCGATTAAATCGATTATATCGATTGTTAATATTTTACAATTTAATCGATTTAATCGATTATATCGATTGTTTATATTTTACAATTTAATCAATTACATCGTGCACTTGACCGATTATAATCGATATAATTGTATGAATCTTAGTATCGATTATATCGATATAATCGGTACATCGATTGGATAATCGATATCTAGATTATTTAGGGGGAAAATAATCGATTAATTGATAATCGATTATCCGGCAACACTAAGATATCTAAACATCGCCGCCAGGTACCTATAAAAAAACAATCATACCACAGACAGACAGACATAGGTTAGCGAGTGAGTAGCTCATGGCGGGTCGTAGATTTTCTTTATTTTTCAATGTGTACTTTTACTTTATTTTTATCAACTTGTTTCATTTTTGAGAAAAGCACTATACAAGCTTCGCCCAGTAATTGCCATCCTGGCCTCGTATCATTGCCAAATTTCTACTCGTCCAGGATGGCTTACTTACTGGTCTCTGCAGTAATGTACTATATCTGCTTTGAGAAATATTTCTCTATTGTGGCTTAAATTGAGTTTTTTATTTTCCTGGCCGGGCTTTAGATCATGATCTTGACGCTCACTTGAAATGCGACATGTATCTCATCCTGTTGATGTTTTCGGCGACGATGGTGAGGCCCTTGTACTGCGGCAGCGACACGTGGTTGGAGGGCGCGTTGCCTGTCGCCAGGAACGTCTCCATCCGCTGCTCGAGCGTGCCGGCCGCACGGAGCAGTATTTGGAAATCTCTCTGGAGGCAAAAACACCAATCGTCACCAGCCATTCTATAGTAGAGCCAAGGATGATATAGACTGGATTAGCAATCGCCATAGTACAGATCGGCCGCGGGAAAATAGTTCGATTATTAAATCTAGATGGCGCTGACATTATAGCCCGAGGGTTTGAAATCAAAACAATAAGACCACAGACATTTCTTACATTTAATACATTTGTAG
This sequence comes from Archips crataeganus, assembly GCA_947859365.1. Taxonomy (NCBI): domain Eukaryota; kingdom Metazoa; phylum Arthropoda; class Insecta; order Lepidoptera; family Tortricidae; genus Archips; species Archips crataeganus. Next base: position 38,135,583 of record OX402045.1, read on the forward strand.
TAATATGAAACATCTGTAGTCTTATTGTTTTGCTTTCAAAGCCTCGGGCTATATTTCAGCGCCATCTAGATTTAATAATCGAACTATTTTTCTGCGGACGATCTGTACTATGGCGATTGCTAATCCAGTCTATATCATCCTTGGTAGAGCCTATACCTAACACCCGTTAGTTATTCACGTTTTTCACCAGTCGGTATTTAAATCTTCAAATTTTAATTTTTATACAAGCTTTTTTTGCTGACTGTACTTGCTTTATACATACAACCAACATATATAACAAATTTCAAGTAAATCCGTTCATTAGAAGTCCCAGACTATACTTCGTTTATTTTTCGCGTTAAAAATAGGGTAAACAATTTTGACGAGTCTCTTTATTGAAAACGCTTGAAAAAATAGTAACTATTACTTATGAAACCAAAAGAATGTAAATGACCATATGACCTTGCCAATTGTTACATATTTGCTGCGATTTATTTTTGCTTACTATCCTTCCCTTGCTAAAAAAAAAAGAAATATAGGAGGGAGTTAAATTCGACTGCCAAGATTTGACCCATACTAGTATACAATATACAACACGGGAAGTTAAATAAAGGTTTTATTTTTTATATTTACTACCAATAATAAAGACAAGAAGAGGCGCTCGCCCTGGATACTTGCACCTCTGAGTTCTTTGAAATTTATGCGCGAACTGTCGTAGGTATTTTACTTTGAAAGGCCGATTATTAAACCATTATATATTAATTATCTTCGAGAGAACCATATTTGGTTTCAGTTTATACAAGAATTTAAATTGTTTACCAAGTTCACATTGAGCTGCTTGCCCTGCTGAGCTTTCTTGATGATGTTGAACTTAACGGAACTGAGCAGTGCTTCGAGGCGCTCCTTCAGCACTTGAAGGTAGAGGTGTCCGCCCAACTGTAGCTCTTGGACCATCACTGCGTCGCCACCTTCCACCTGGATACCAGAGATAACTTTAAAACTCTAGTTAAGTTAGCGAACAGCATAATTTTATATTTTAAGCTTCTATATGAAAATTGTATCGAAGCCATAAAGCTCTTATTGCTATAGACACAAACCGTTGCCTTGGGCTTAGGTTAGATAACACATAATAGTACATTCATTATAAACTTTACAGTTAAGTATAGACACATTTGAGAGCGAGGATAGACGGGAAGTCGCGAAGAAAGGAGGCAGAGGCGTAGTATGGCTACGTTACTAGTTATGCCGCACATCATGCCTAAAGCTTTCATTTTTGTTGGTTTAGAAAGAAATAAAATGAGAATAAAATAAGAATGTGGGCAGCAGAGCGAGTATAGTGTGGATGATAAGGGCAATAACGCGGCACCGCGGAGAGCAGAATGAGGAGCAATTCTGGTCCTTGTGGTCTAAACTAGGCCGAGTCTGTCTCATGGACACTGGTTTCTTTCTTAGAATTTGTTTAAAATATAGGTTTGAAAATTATAAAGTTAAGAAGCATCGAAATCAATTCAACTAGCAATCGAACAACCCTCAAAGTCCCATGATTGACACTAGGAACTTCTTTTTAGGTTTTTTATATGAGTGTCTGGATAGCTTTCCTCCACGTGCTAGTGAGTGTTTATGGGCGTCCATGTGCAACTTGTCTCACCTTGCACTTATTCTGGGCAACGTCATACAGCTTCTGCGTCATGTAGACAAGCGCTTGGAACTTGTCCATGGGCTCCGTAAGGTGTATGAGGAGACAGCGCTGGAGGAGAAAGGTCGTGGCTTCGTCGTCGGTGCACCAGGGCGGCAGGGCCGTCAGCCGCGCCCTGAACATGCGCCCTAAGTACGAGCGGCATTCCTCCCGCGTATGCAACCCTTCCTCGTGGAGTTCACGAAGCATGTTTTGGATGCAACTATGAAAAAAATAGTTATAAAACTATATATACGCGTTAAAGCTTGGTAAGGCCAAAATTGTGACCACTGTGCAATGACACTGGAGCAAGCCAAAGAATTTAATAAATTTGAAATTAATTAAATAAATAGCCGAACAAAAAAAATAGATGTAGTTAAAACACTATTGAATGTAAACATTTTATAGAGCAATGATCTTGAATTAAGTTTTTGTCAAACATTTATTTTTTTAATACAAGCTTTTTTGCTAGCTACCTGCCCGTACCAATTCTTAAGTCAATGGCATATTAACCGTTGAAAAGTACCGTTCCGCGGAGACGATTTTGACCGGACAACCGAAATCTCATTACCAGATTTGATGTTGGTACCGAATTTACATAAATACACACACTTATGCTAAATTTCAGATCAGACGTATACCAGAAAGTGATGACTTGCAAAGTTTAAAATCACAACATTCACAGCCTTATAACATGCATACAAAAATTGCAAGTAGATAGATATTCAGCGTACAATCATTTATTCATTCATAGACACGCAGGATTACTTACTTAACGTAATACAAGTCGCTTTTCTTCCCGTGTAGCAATGCCTTGTAGATTGCGAGATCAGTCCAGTCCACCAAGCATTTGATAATCAGGAGCAATGGTGCATAATACATCACTTTATGGTAAGAGAACATCAACTTGCAGGTACCATTTTGTAGGAAATGGAGGACATTGTTCTGAAAATACGATATTAATAAGTACACCATACACCCCTAAGACTAAACCGAAACCTTTGGCGTCAATGTTTCTTTGCACTCATGAAGCATCATTCAAATTTGGCAAATAATGAAAAGTATACATCAGTGCCAAAGCCGTGGTGGCCTAGTGGTTTGACCTATGGCCTTTCAAGCAGAGGGTTGTGGGTTCAAATCCCGGCTCGGAATTTATGTGCAAAAGTACATTTGTAATTTACTATGAGCTTTACGTTGAAGGAAAACATTGTGAGGAAACCTGTATACACCTGCGAAGAAATTTAATGGTGTGTGTGAATTTCCCAATCCGCACTGGGCCCGCGTGGAAACTACGGCCCAAGCCTTCTCATTCAGAGAGGAGGCCTGTGCCCTGCAGTGGGACGTATATAGGCTGGGATGATGATACATCAATGTATTATAATATTTATAGAAGAGGTTGCAAATAGTTCAGTATGCTTACAGTTGCAGTCTGATCGAATTTGACACAGCGAACCATCACTCCATAGTCCGAGAAAAGGTTGCCCCTCATTTTCCAACCTGAACGCTTTATGGCCACAGGGTAATTTCTCCTTGTGACTAGAAGCATGCGTGCAAGTCGCTCATGTCCCTGTACCGAATCAGAAATCAGAGAAAATCAGAAAAACATAACAAAAAGAAACTTAATTAAAAACCATTATAGAAATGCTAGCCAATACTTGAACACAAGTTTTACTAATAAAATAATAATAAGTTATACAGGTTATACCTCATGCCTCAAGGTGTTTCTGACAGTCAACTTTCAGAAAAAAACCGGCCAAGTGCGATTCGGACTCGCGCACGAAGGGTTCCGTACCATCTATATATATAAAAGAAGAAACTGACTGACTGACTGTCTGACATATCAACGCACAGCCCAAACCACTGGGCCTAGAGATTCAAAATTTGGCATGTAGGTTCCTTATAAGGTCTAGGGGTGCACTAAGAAAGGATTTTTCAAAATTCACACCCTAAGGGGGTGAAACAGGGGTCCAAAGTTTGTATGGGGAAACAAGATTAGTTCGATTATGTTATTCGAAACTTCACAGAAGTACTCCTAATGATAAATGAGTAAACACGTGTTTCAGGTTTTTTGAGAATTCAACCCCTAAAAGGGGGGAAAGGGGGTAACAAAGTCTGAAAATCAACATGGGTGTTGTTTCTATGGTTTATCGGGTCGCTGGTTATGAAAACAACAACGGTTTTAAAATCCGACGTGGCAGACGTAAAATACCATCTCCCTAGATGGGGTGCGATGGGGTTGAAATGTCTAAATAAACTAAATGACTGTTGATATATCAACGCACAGCCCAAACCACTGGACCTAGAGACTTGAAATTTTGCACATGGATACCTTATACAATGTAGGCATCCACTAAGGAAGGATTTTTGGGAATTCCCTCGAGAACGGGAAAAAACGGGATTTATACATTCGATTCCGAGTGACCCTATCTCAGTAACTGTAATAACTTTGAGAGAGGACTTTCCAAAATTCCCACGGGAACGGGAAAACGGGATTTTTCGTTTTACTGGTCATAGAAAGCTGAAATTTGGCAAGTGGGTTCTTTGGGGAGTGTAGGGGAGCATTAAGAAAACATTTCCCGAAATTCTTACGGGAACGGGAAAAAACGGAATTTTGCGTTTTACTGGTTGTAGAAAGCTAAAATTTCAAAATTCATTTGTAGAAAGCTAAAATTTCAAAATTCATAAGTTTATACTGTAAGTAGGCCGCAAAGGGCTCTTTAACCGACTTCTAAAAAAGGAGGAGGTTATGCATTCCACTTTTTTTTTATGTAGGTATGTTCACCGATTTCTCGGTCAATTGTGGACCTGCTTGCTTGCTTGCCTGTATGCTTGCTTGCCTGTATGCTTGCTTGCTTGATATCTTGGTTCTTTGTAATACTCATAGTACACGCGAGCGAAGCCGCGGGCAAAAGCTAGTTACCTATAAAAACGGCAAAAAAATCACGTTTGTTGTATGGGTGCCCCCGTTAAATATTTGTTTTATCTCAATTTAATTATTTATAGTTAAAGTAAATATATGTACAACTAAATATTTTGTGAATATTTCAAGTGTCTACCTGTTGCCGTTATCAATATCGAGCAAAAACAAGCAACAAAATCACGTTTGGTATGGGGGCCCCCTTAAATATTTATTTCATTGTTTTTTAGTACTTGTTGTTATAGCGGCAAACAAAATACATCATCTGTGAAAATTTCAACTGTCTAGCTATCGCTGTTCATGAGATACAGCCTGGTGATAGACGGACAGCGGAGCCTCAGTAATAGGGTCCCGTTTTTACCCTTTGGGTATGGAACCCCAAAAACGAAAAATTTAAAAATATTTTCAATATTTACTTACAATTCATTGTTAATATATTATTCATGGCAGAATGTTTTGTGACCTGTGGGTCTTACCTTGATAATAAAATAGCCTCCCCATTCGTCGGCATGTTCATTGTGCTTCACCAGATCTTCTGGTGAGAGGTCAGCAAGATGGCAGTTTATAGACTACGAAAAAAAACCTTTATATATTATTACACTCAATACATACTTGAATCATAAATAATGCAAATAATATGCAATACATATTTTGGATTAAGAATCAGGTTAATTTTGCCATGCAACATAGTATGTATTGAGATTTCAAATTCAGCATTTTAAAGAAAGATAAGAAATATATGCTATTGATGTTCTGTAGTAGCCAGGCAATGCAAACATGTAAACACAATTCGCTAAGCACATATAAGGATATCTTTTTCAGTAAAGAACATTAAGTCACAAAATGGGTTTTTTAATTTTTTGGATAAAATCTATATGGGTGAATCAACTTTTTTGTGTTGTTTACTCTGTGCCCGGATGTCCACATGACACTTCATACTGTTTCATAGAAAAATGCTTAGGTTGTCCAAGGGACAAAATTTGTGTAACCACAGCAACGGGTGGCACTAAAAATTTTATTCACCCATATTTAAAATTAAGCAAAGCTATTCATTTCATACAATAGTAAGAAATCACATTTTTTATATTTAAATGCACCATTTTGTAAAAACATTGTAACCTAAACTTGCACATTGCAGTTATAAAGTTTATGATCACAATGACCATCACATCAAAACTAAAAAAATTATATAATGCATTGACTTGAAAACCTCCTATTTTTTCATTGGTTGAAAATTTTAAATTTTCTTAAGATATGAGGCCGAATTGTCTAACGCGCGGGCGCTCGCACTGCCATTCACCATCTCTTTCTACCCTCATCCTACACCAGGGGTCAGCAAGTAGTTTTAAGTGGGGTCCGGAAATTGTTGAATTTTTTTATAGAGATCCAGAAAAAAACTACTTATGATTTAATACAGCCATAGGACGTCCATGATAAGATCTATTTAACAATATTTGGCGGCCTGAAGGTTTGACCGACCACAGACCACGGTCCACCTATTGCCGACTGCTATCCTACACCATGTGACAGAAACAAATGGAGAAAATGTTTGTGATTGCGAGTGTGGTAGACAATAAGGCCTCTGGTCAGATCTCTCTCTATTCAATCACTTGTTATTTATTAGCTCACAAAATGTTAAAAGGACTCTTGGGTATAAATGGTTTTCAATTATGGAATATGCTATGAAAGTATTAGTATGTACTTACATCATTATATCATTAACATGAGCATTTCTGTGATCCAAACATGGATTTGCACCATAAATGAATGAATTGTAAATAATTGTAAATATGGAAGCCCTCACCTCTTTATGGGGGGCAAATTAGGAAATTAAAAGGTTTAGAAATTTTTATTAATTATTAATAAGATTGTTAAAAAAAAGACCAAACTACCAAGTCTAAAATAAGTCTATGGTTTTAGAAAAACAGTTTGCTATTGAATTTAGCAAAACAAGGTCTTTTCAAAACCCTATGGACTTTACCTTTAATTTCGAAAAAAGGAGGAGGATATCAAATTAATTGGTTGTATGTTTTATTCTAGTGAACGGGACTTACAATTTTTTGCATTCAACATATTATTATTATATTATTCTTCTTGTTTAAAACACATTAATACAGCACTAGCATATCATACTAATTGACTAAGTGAGCGCAAAGCACCAGCAAGTAGTCTCTGTTTCAGCTTAGGCGAAAATACATTCAAGTCTGTCCAGCTGTCTGTTCTCCTCTTTAACCGCATTGCTCAACCGATTCTCATGAAATTTTGTGAGCAGGTTTGATAATTATATGTATTTTTTTGTTGATTCAGTTTTTGGAATGTTTTTAACATGGCAGAGCCCTTGTTGGAAACACACAATAATCCATATTTCAGACATTTTGTAAAACTCGTGAGATCTACAGTTCACAGAGCCACAGTGTATAAATGTGAAAGTGCACTGGGCCCGCGCGGGAACTACGGCCCAAGCCCTCTTGTTCTGAGAGGAGGCCTGTGCCCTACATTGGGACGTATATAGACTGAGATGATGATGGGTGGGATGATGATGACGATATAGTCCACAATCACGCCTGATGGAATGCCAAGATGAGGCCTATTATGGACCATGCTTGCCTACAAAATGCTTGTTCACCCTAAACTTGAAAACAGGCAGCCATGTGGTAATTCTCAAGCATTCTATACAGGGTCAAGCTTTCAACATACCAGTGACATGTTAGATATCAATGAACAAAAATTTATACATAACATACACCCTGTTCCTCCACTAACTCATTAGTATTTTGTGTGTTGTTTTTGATAGTTGGTCCTGTGTGACAGGTGTGTTGATTTTTTAGAAGTGGAGGATGGTGGATATGTAGATAATGGTAATGGAGGAGCAAACTCAAAAGATTAATGAAAGTGGAGGATGGTGGATATGTAGATAATGGTAATGGAGGAGCAAACTCAAAAGATTAATGATTCATTGATATGGATTTCTGCACAGCCTAACTCAAATTGTCAGATATCATTACAAACAAATGAGTACTAGAATTTACTTACCCTAACCATTACAGGTAAATATCCCAGCGATCTGTCCGAGGTAACCTCCTTTCCATCAATTTTTAATGTTATCCGAACCTTGAATTCTCCTTTGTAAGTGGCTGCCCTTTGTCTACATTCTGTTGGAAGAACTTTTTGATTCTTGACACCAACCACATCCATAGGTACCAAGGGTTTAGCAAAAGCCGCTTCATCTATGGTTATTTTAACGCGCTGCCCATTTGGCAACTCAAATTCAACAGGGATTATATCCGCAATCGCTGCCTTTATGCCGTCTGTTGCCATGAAATTGAACGAGTCTATATGTGGCGTGCCGAGACATTGTAAGTGCTGAAAAGAATTTCAAAGGTAATGACGCTGAACTTAAGAGCAGCAATGTTATACTTAAATCGACATGGGGTTAACTTACCGGGTTTGCGATTTGTGGTGGTTTTCGATATTCGGGATGGCTTGTGTACGCCAATGAGGGATTTTGTTTTAACTTCTTGGAATTCATAGTCACCTCACACCTTGCATGTGGACAAATTTACTAAAACTACGACCAGAGTTAGTTCAGTCAGTGGTGAATATGAATAAACCACTACGCACGCACGTGAGAATCGTGCGGTGCTCGGATGCTTGTCTTGTCGAACTGTCACTGTCATCAAGTTGTTGTTTTTTAAGGTTCTTTCCGCTAAGGAAAAGGCAAAGGTTTGAAACCATACAGCCAAAGTTAGTAGTCATCATATTATACAAAATTCGAAGTTCGTATTGTGCCATCAGCGTGCCCAGCGTGGTCAACAACACTGAATCAAATACGGTATGCCGCACTGCCGGCGTGTGTCACCGTGTATTTGATTCAGTGTTGTAGAGCGCGCTGAGTACGCTCCGTGGGCGCCCCGCGCTCCCTTTTTGTGGTGGCCTTAATTGTATTTAATACGAAAGAAAGCGAGATGATCATCTCGTCTCGCATACTTTATACAATACGAACTTCGATATATAAGAATTTCGTTGTATGTGTAATGTAAACGCCCTGGTGAGCGAGTACTGGCACATAATAAATTATTATTACCGACACAAGTACGAATCATCCATACTTTATGACTTTATTTTAATATTATAAATGCGAAAGTGTGTCTGTCTGTCTGTCACCTCTTCAAGCTTCAACCGCCGATCCGATTTAAAAGAAATTTGGTATGGAGATAGACTGAGACCCTGGGAAGGACATAGGATAGTTTTTATCCCGGAAAATTGTATAGTTTCCGCGGGATAGCAATAAACGATTTTTTGCAGACGGAGTCGCGGGTAACAGCTATATTAAATACTGTTAATGTAAACGGGACGGCACGATGACAAAAAAAATAAATGAAAATATTTATTTCTTTAAAAAGATTAACAATACAGAGACAAGGTTGGGTCTTCCTAGTAAGTATAGGGATACCTGTGTCAGGAAGTCCCGCTCCTCTATAACTACTGTTATCATTAGTTTTACAAAATAAAACAAAAAACCAATAATAATAATTTAGTCTAAATTTAAATATTTGGAAGGTTTGTTTGCTTGTGTGAATGGATGTAGATCGGGGTGCATGTCTCTGTGTGTGTGTGTGTGTGTGTGTGTGTGTGTGTGTGTGTTTGTGTTTACGAAGTTCGAATTTAGGTCATAGTTAAGTTTTATTCATTGTTATTTTTTCTTAATATTTGTATTCTTTAGTTTCAATAAATTAGCTCGAATTTTGAACTTCATAGTATAAGGCCACTATGGTATAAATCTTCCCAGGTGAATTTTTCGCTTCGAGCCCTATCTTTCAAACACAAACGGTTCATCATATTCTGACCTGTGTGAATCGGGGCGTCTTCACCTTCTGTAGCTTCTATTATTGTTGCGAAAACTGTTAGGCGCGCTAAAATGAACCAAAAATAATAGATTATTAGTAGTACAACTAGTATAAATAATATAAGCCATTTTACCCGAGACGTTCATATAGTCCTTCCAGCCGGTACGGCGAGACTCGAGAGTGAGTGGGTGGATAGATACCTACACGTCGAGGGGAAAATAGAGTTAGTGCTCGAATTTTACACTCTGCTTTTCATTTCGATCACAAGGAAATTAAACAACAACATTGGAAACAAAGTTTACAAGCTCAAGCTCTTATTTTTAATTTATATAGGTACGTCGTCGTTTTAATGCATTGATTGCCAATTTACTATTCCAAATTAAATTTAAACACATGACTTGTTTTGTTTATATTTTTGTAATCTATTTTAATATCCCTATATTTTGATACTCTACTCGATAGGTTTGAATAAAAACATTTTTTTGAAGACTCACAATTTGGCGCCAAAAATCCGCCATCCTATTTTTTCAAGAATTTCATGTATCCAGTGTTACTCGCGTTATCAAGACGAATCCAATGACGTCTCATTTATCAAAATCGGTTCAGCCGTTGTGTAGTTACGAGAGGACATAGCAATGGACATACATACATACATACGGGTCAAACACATAACCCTTCCTTCTTCGCAGTCGGGTAAAAACAGGATCCCTTTTAGAATTCTGTTTCTGTTTTCATCAACTGGGGTCCTCAAGAAATCATTTTTATCCTCCTTACCTAGTTGTTCTATAAGTAGGTACTAGCTTAATTTGTGGTCTTTCAATGCAAAAAATAACTTTCAAAAATAATGTGACGTTATAGCAAAGTTTTAGGCGAAATTAGTTAGAACACAGAAATATTGCGAGCTGATCGTTGAAAGAGACTAGAGAGATATTAACCATATAACGGTTTTGTAGGCATATAAGCACATTGCGCTTTTAGCTTGCATGACATTTCTTTAACACTTACTAGAATTCGTTTTGTGTGTTATGTCATGCATTACAGTTGATTAACGATTATTTCGTTAAAAATTCTAAATCTAAATGAACTGAAACAATAACTTTGTTCATCCGCGACCTTCGCAAACAAGCAAGGCAAAGGTCGCGGGTGAGTAAGTAAAGTAATTGTTTCAGTGCATTAATATGGACCTCCGCAAAGTAGCGCCTTATTCAATAAATATTCTAAAGGTGTCAATTTTCCGTCAGGAGTAGTAACTACTTAAATATTACGAGTGAATAGCTTTTTATTAGAGTTAGGTTCATCAGCATGAAATACAAATCAACTATATTAATAGGTTATGAGCCCCATGTTGACAAGTAAGGGTTACATACAGACTAACAAGTGTGTTTTATTGCCTATCTGTGTTATATAAGCTGTCATATTTAATACGACCCCAGGTTAGTGGTAGGTAAGTGTCATAAAAACTCAAGGCGGAAGAGGTTGATATAGACAGTGAGCATGTGAGATTGATCAGCATAATCCGAATAAACAATAGGGATGTTGACACCATTAAAAAAAAATTTGAAGACACGACTCCAGTAAAAAAACGCTTTATTTCAGCCCTGAAAGACAGATTAATTTTCGATTAAATGCAAAATTAGATTATTTGTTGCTTTAAAACAAATAAATAGTTAGTTGATTGAGTATTCGAACAATGACGTCATATGTCGCTATTGTCATTCAAACTCTATGGGAGATTGTGTTTTGACAGCTCATAAAAAGAACGTCAGTTGATTGGTGGTGTCAACATCCCTATTGGGTCATTCTCTGGTCACACGTTTTTTCGTGTTCTCAACTTCAAGTAATTAGTTGTAAAAACTTAATTTTAACAGATAACTTGGTCAAAATTGCTTGCTAAAAAAAATTGCCTCACTTAGTTTTCACTGTTCTTCTTAAAAAACTCCTAACAGTTTTATATAAGTTTATATATATATTATAATGGGAGAAAAAAAATTTTGGACGTGTCCCACCTCCAATTTTCGCTATGTATTACCGTTTATTTGAAAAACCAAGCAAGAAAACCAATATATGATACTATTCACAGCAAGCCAACTACTTTATGAAAATTATGAATTAGATTAAATTATCTAAATATTCCTTTTTACCTTATTTTTTTTTTTAAAACCATATAACATAAATGTCCCGAGAATAGCGTCTTATCCAATTTTGTTCATAAAACTCGTCATACTGCTCTTACGCACACTTCAAGAACATTTGACGATGGCTTGCCAGAAAGAACCACCCACGCTGCATCGGCTGAACGCGGACTTAAGGTTTCTGCCTCACTGCCGAATTATAAAGGTAAGAATATCGTATGAAATTTTTGGTACCTCTGAAAGTGATTTTAGTGGCAATTTTTTCTCGCATGTTTTATTGGTATATTGAACTCAAATTAATTTGACATATTAAGAGGAAGAATTCTTTATTTACAGCACATAAGAACTATTTTACATTATAAGCTATAAATTTACAAAATACAAATTCCGTCGCTGTACGGCTATGCTTAGCCTCTGGGCGAAAAAAGACCCGGCCCTGAGGTCGCCAGAGACGCTAACTAGTTTATCCGACACCTCGCGAACAAATTTTTTGGTGTCGGATGACCACGGTCCTAAAGTTTCTAATGCAAGTGCCGCAAATATATAATCATTTGTTAAAAATTTGTCATATTAAGCAGTGTTATTAGGTATATTACTACTTATACAAAAAAATCGAGTTTCTTTTGTAAACTGTTTTGAAGTAATTCATTAAAAACTAAATTGCTCACGTGAATTCAGTGGCGGTGAATTCGGTGATTTGTATGAATCCGGTGGAATTACAGTTAGTTATAGATTTTTGAACTGTTAAACTGGTAAATATTAAGATTTTGCGAAAAAAACGTTGATTTTTAAACGTGTTTTCAGCTTTTATTAAACAATTACTTAATTATGTATATATGGCGGATTAATATTAATCAAATATTTGTAAAATTTATATCTTTTTCGTTTCATTTGAAGTGTTTCACAAAAAAAAAATTTGTTTGTGTTTAGCCGATATTTGTTATCATAAATATTGTTGAAATAAATAATATGTAGTGTATTATTAAGGAATTATTATTGTTTTTGAGAGATTATTGGTTTTTATGAATGTGTGCTCTAATTATGTTTAATAATTATAATAATAACTACTATTTAAAGCAAAATACTTAGCTTGTGAACGAGAGCAAAGTTATTTAGCCTAAGAAGACTTAAGTATACCTATTTAACTAGTGAAACGTTCCCAAAAATAAGTTTAAGTCCAACATTGTAAGTTGTAGTTATTAAAAATTGTGATATTAAATAATAAAAGTAATTTACAGCCATTATTTGCAGTTTTGTGATTTCGGAGGCATATGAAAATTTGAAATTATCTCATTGACGTACAATAAAACAACTAGACTCCCAATCGCTTCACAAAAGTTCCTCAAAAAACGTCCGAGCGGCGTTGTGTGTACGTATACATCAATTTATACAGATAACATTAACAGCATTCATTCAAATTAACACCATATTTCGTACCAGTAATGTTTAATGACAATTGAATACGATCGTTAGAAGTAGTGACATGACGTTACGCGCTGGAAACCGCCTAAAGAGTAAAGAATGCAGTGGAGTGGTCATGCGAAGCGGAAGCTAGACTGTCTGTCTCTTTTTTTCTCGTGAGTTTGATTACGGTGCGAAAGAGACATATACGAATACGGGGCGAGTAGTGACGTTGTAATCAACGCGCGGTCGAAACACAACTGAACCAAAAGCCTGCCCAATAGACGCGTATAGTATAGTATAGTATGCAGGCTTTTGCTTCCGACAATTTTTGAGCGTGATTGGGAGTCTAGTTGTTATTATAGGTCAATGAATTATCTTGATAATTGTGTGGTCTACAATGGTTTCAAAACGTTTCAAATAAACACTAGTTTTCGATGTAATTATAAAAAATCGGGTAATCGTAAAAAAAAATCATGCCACCGAAGGTCACGCAAAACTGCTTTGGTCAGAGTACGACCCAATTATGCTCATGCCCATAGTCAGACAAGATCCATTGAGACAAGTTGTTTATCTACCTCCTGTCTGGTGACACGAAATACCCATTGGTTAACAACATGTCTGTTTAGGTTAAGGCACCTACTGGTGAAACGTGGTTACGTCAGACGCGCTTGAATTTACATTAAACATTCATGAAAATTAACAAGTAGCTACCTAAGTCTTCCTAAAATCGGTATGTACATTTTAACACGCTTTAATAAGCTTCGTCACTAGCAAATATCTATAGGTATATGTACCCATGTAACGGAATCTTTAAATTTGATTTTAAACCACTTCTTATTGTTTTTACGCGAAACTTGGCACTTATAGATAGTTCTAATAAGAATACAATAATTATGGTACGATCGAGCTGCTCTGATGATGGAGCCGGAAACTAAGCACTGAAACTGCAAGACTGACCAACGTAACCTAGCCGTGTTTGGGGTTGTTAGACAGACTTTGGCCAAGAATAAATAAATCTTTAAACATAGAGCAGTCGGGCAGGTTTACCATCAAAGCGTGTTTTTAGTTTTTTTCGCAATCATAATTGTATACCTATAACAGTAACTAAACCTATTGTAATAAAATGCTACATGTGTACATGTATACAATGCTACATATGTACATGTATATCTGTAACAGTAACTAAACCTAATGTAATAAAATGCTACAAACCCGTAATAAGTATTTTTATGCTAAATACTTACGAAACAAAGGAAACACATGAACTAATTCATTTTATGAGTTAATTTTCATGTTTTTGTGTACAATAAAGAGTTTTACATACCATCATAAATACTTAACTTAAATAATAAAATTTGATGCCACAAATGAAATCCCTCGAAGCGTGACTATTTAAGTCCAAAAAATGGCTCCAAGAAAGAAGTATCGCGGCGAACGGGGCTTAAAATAGGAACAGCGGCGCGCCACTTCGCTGTGACTCTCGGCTCTTCCCGATGCAGTGACATTAACTGTCGAGGAGTCCTTCTGGTGCTTCACCATCAGTTCACTTCTCCAATAAATGCAATAATTGCTTAGCAACTGCACTCAATCGCAACCCCTGTAATATTTATTATTTTAAGTACTTAAGTAGTTCCGGTGACCATCTGTGGTCTTTCTCATAAGTTTCATTGATCCAAATAGTAATTTTCAAGATCAAATGCACAAATCACTGCAAAGTACACCCAAATCACTTTAGATGTGCTCACAATATTTGAAGAATTCCCTCGATTTTCCATCCATTCATTAGATCCTGACTTGGTGACAATGGGACCACCTTAGAAATACTATTTCCGATAAAAAAACACTTCACAATTGACGACTAAATTGGTTAATATAAATATAAAATAAAATTCATGCAGTCAAACATAGTTTCTCCTCCTTTTTTAAGTCGATTAATTGAAAATTACAGTTCGCGATATAATTACAACAAGGGAATTAAATAACTGAAAACTTCAGACACCACAAATTACTTAGTATTTTTTTTAATTTTACGTTATTAGATTAATGCCTATACAACGTGCCCACCATGTTTCCGCGAGAGTCTAACCACGCATTCCTGGGGCCATATGGAGTAATAAATGTTATCTGAACCTAGGTCGAAATATGCTTAGTTTTTGAGATATTTCCATTTTTATGTTTAAATTTTACTATGAAAGTGGTGGAGGTGCTGGGATTGCGTATTTATTATGTATGAAAAAATAAAAAGGTTAAAAAGCATAATTCGACCTAGGTTCACATAACATTTATTACTCCATATGGCTTCAGGAGTGCGTGGTTAGACTCTCGCGGAAACCTTGTGGGCAACTTGTATTTACATGTACCTTGACGATTTCAAAAAATATTCGTACATTTTACTGAGTCCGTAATTCTACTTGATTTCTAACTCTACGAGTACACTCGAAACTTGTGTGATTGTCAGGTTGCACCACAGATATCATATAAGGTTGCACTTCATCGTTTTTAGAAGAAATTCCAGTATAAAATTATCTACACAACTAATACGAGTTTCAACTTCGTTACAGACATTTTGATTGGCGTATGTTCTATGTTGTTCCTTGGGTGCCGGCCGCCTGTCCCGTCATGCCGCCCTAAACGACATCCTCAGAAGAGCGCTCGTCAGTGCCAACGTTCCTGCTGCTTTGGAGCCCCAGATCGTGCGGAGTGATGACAAGCGCCCTGACGGGATGTCGTTAATTCCATGGAGGATGGGCCGTGCACTGGTGTGGGACGCCACTTGCGCCGACACGTTGGCAGCGTCCTACCTCCCAACAACGAGTAGACGTGCCGGTGCAGCGGCGGACACCCGAGAACGGCTCCAAGCCATTAATACGAGTGTCTCGGCGCCCAGCACGAGTTCGTCGCATTCGGTGTCGAGACACTCGGTTCGTGGGGCAAGGGCGCACGAGGGCTTCACGGAGCTCTAAGCAAGCGCCTGAGAGAGGCAACAGGTGATCCTCGCGCAGGCAGCTTTCTCGCACAAAGACTTGCTATAGCAATTCAACGTGGGAATGCTGCCTGCGTGATAGACACCCTATCTAAGGGTCCAAATTTAGATTGTCATTTTTAGTTTTAATTTTTGTTTAGCTATTTTAAGTTAGTTTTATTTATATTAATTTTAAAATAAGTCCCTGTTTTTATACCTACTTTTATTATTAAATAAATTAATACGATAAGTTAGTCAATTTAGTATTTAGTTAGTTAAATAATAATTGAACTTTTAGACTGAGTACAGTAAAAAAGGGAATTAGAAAAAAAACCTGCTTTACCTATATTGTAATCGATTCATAATCTCAATTTTGAATAAACTGCTTTCAGGTTATTCCGTTATTCAATTAACTCCTTGTAGTGTAACTTGTTCACTAACATGAATTGTAGCGTATACAGTGAAGTAACGAGGCAGCTCCTATTATTATTCTCCTTATGTTCGAAGAGAACTACACTAACGATTAAATAAATCGATTCTAATAAAAACTTGTAAAGTAAATGGACATAGTAATTCAGCAGCAAATAGAGGACTGCACTTTTTCCAATACGAAGTCTACAGATGTAGCACTCTACGCATTCGTAGCCGTCTACGCTGTCGTAGCACTCTACGATGCCGAAGCTACTGCCAGTTGCCATTAAGCTATCTTTAGGTCCATTTTAATTATGTAATAGTTTTCTGCTAACACGCCATATCAATGTATAATATACCTAAGTACAGTCGCGGAATAAAAGGTTCGTTATTTTTCGACTCTATGTCAATGAGTTACGGTCGAAAAGTGACGAACCTTTTCATTCCGCTACTATACAAAATCTAAAAGCCGTGGTGGCCTAAAGGTTTGACTTATGGCCTCTCAAGCAATCGTGAGTTCAAATTCCGGCCCGCACGTCTTTAGTTTTTCGGAATTTATGAGCGAAATTACATTTGAAATTTACCTTGAGCTTTACGGTGAAGGAAAACATCGTGAGGAAACCTGCTTACATCTGCGAAGAAATTCAATGGTGTGTGTGAAGTTCCCAAACCGCATTGAGCCCGCGTGGGAACTACGGCCCAAGCCCTCTCATTCTGAGAAGAAGTCTGTGCAACTTGCGTGATTTTTCTTGCATGTCTAAACTGGGCTTCAAAGACAGACACGAATTCATTATAAAGTTGGAATTTTTGAAAATAAACTGCTTATAGAGCTGGGTGCCTTTGCGATTTAATTAATAACTCAGATTAACAACAATCGTTCTTCTTTTAAGGGTTCCGTACTTTTCATACAAAATTGTTGCCAAGTTACATTTTATGACACAAACGTGACAGTTAAGAAGAAAAAGCCTCAGTTTATACTCTTTTATGACTTATTTTACGTGGCAATACTACTACATATACTATTTATTATGAAATTAGGCTTAGATTAGATAATCATTCAATTATTTGTAATATTTAGCTCATTCCCGCGGGCTCTCCCCGTTGAAGTTTTTCTCATAAGAACCTTGTCCTGCAAATTACGAAAACAAGGAAATAGTAGATTGTACACCAAGGGGATAAAGCACTGCATTATGTCACGGGCACGATGTTGAATCCTGAGCGTATCGAGGGACTCCAGATTTAACTCCCGAGCGTAGCGAGGGGGTTTTTAGTTGATTCCCGAGCGAAGCGAGGGAATAAAGATGGAGTCCTGAGAGCAGTGATGGATTTAAGCGCGCCCAAGGCAAAATCAGTTTTATCCCCGAGGAGTATACTCTACTTTTCTCACCTTTTGCGAGACAATAAAAACCAAGGCTACTAGAAAAATACTCGAAATAGACCCAGAAGCACTGATTCTGACACTGACTTAGCGCCTTTCGCAGTTTTCCATTTGTCGAAATCTTTGTAAGCTTTTAAGTATTTTTCCTTCGACTTCTCTGGGAGTACATTATTAACAATTTCTAAGGCCGGCTTGCGCAGACCTGGGTTAGCTACTTGACTCTGAGCGAGTTAACTGCCAACCCAGGGTTAACAAATGTCAAAATGTATGGAACTGTCATTCTTAACCCAGGGTTACCGATTTAATTTTTTTACCCTGAACTGTACAAGTGGTCCTAAGGCGTCTAATTTAATGGAATCAGGAGTCAAATCACTTTCGTCACTCGATATTTTCTTAATGTTATATCTTCTTTTGCAGTTTTGATAGTTAAAATTGCAGCGTATTGAAACACTCGCGGCTTTTGTTTAATAAGTATTTGACTTTGTTTTCGTTCGGCCGCGGAACTGCAAATAAATGAGGCGCGGCGCGGCCCCCGCGGGCACCGCGGGGCTGAGCACGTTGAGCACCACCAGCACGTGCACGAGCTGCACGCCGGCCTGCACGCGGGGCGATTTAAAAATTAGACTTTAAGTGCATACCAATAAGAACTACGAGAAGTGAGAATCACATTACTGCCCGGCGGGTTACAATGAAATTCAGTACCACATTACGCCCCGGCGAAAGCCAAGGGCTATAATGATTTACTTTGAGAGAGGTTTGCATGATATATAATAAGGCATTGTCGAGCAGGTGGTGTGAAATAGTACATTACTGCAGCGGCCGCGAAATAGGGGTTTGCCGGCCGAGTAGTTATAGATGGCCGAGTGGTAACGAGGCCATCTAGAGATACGAGGCCGGCAATCCCTGTTAGTGGCCAAGGCTTGTATAGAGTTTTTCTCAAACTTGCATCATCATCATCATCATCATCATCATCATCATAATCATCATCATCATCATCATCACCATCACCATCATCATAAAATCATCGTCATCATCATCATCACATCATATCACCATTATAACCATCATCATCATCATCACCATCATCATCACCACCATCATCATCATCATCACCATCATCACCATCATCAATATCACCATCATCATCATCACCCACCATCACCATCGTCATCACCATCACCTCCATCATCATCATCATCATAAAATCATCGTCATCATCATCACTATCACCATCATCACCACCACCATCACCGTCATCACCACCACCATTACCATCATCATTATCACCACCATCACCATCACCATCACCACCATCATCATCATCACCACCATCATCAACATCACCATCATCACCATCACCCACCATCACCATCGTCATCACCATCATCATCATCACCACCTTCATCATCATCATCACCACCATCATCACCATCATCACCATTACCGATTACCATAATCATCATCATCATTACCATCATCACCATCACCATGATCACCATCACCCACCATCATCATCATCGTCATCACCATCATCATCATCATTACCATCATCACCATCACCATGATCACCATCACCCACCATCATCATCATCGTCATCACCATCATCATCATCATCACCATCATCATCACATCACCATCATCACCACCCCATCATCACCATCCCATCAGCACCACCATCATCATCATCACCACCACCATCACCATCACCATCATCATCACCACCATCATCATTACCATCATCATTATCATCATCATCACCACCATCATCATCATCATCACCACCATCATCATCATCATCACCATCACCATCATCACCATTACCAATTACCATCATCATCATCATCATTACCATCATCACCATCACCATGATCACCATCACCCACCATCATCATCGTCATCACCATCATCATCATCACCACCACCATCATCACCATCACCATCATCATCACCACCATCATCATCACCACCATCATCATCACCATTACCACCATCATCATCATCTCACCTTAAATAAACGTAGTGGCAAAATGTCATAATGAACCAAAACGCAAATATTGCTTATAGTTTTTTTTTAATGGCTAAATGCTATGATGCCATAGTACTATAAATAACCGTCATGGTGCTGTGTCACATGAAACGATAGACAATCACTTTGCTGGCCTTGGCCAGCAATGTTGTATGAAATTCCATTATTGACCGCACGGCCGCCCGCACGGCTAGCCGCACCTTCAACGTGACACTTCGTGGCGTATTATAAGGAACATAACGTCAATATTTCATAGCATGTTTGAGAAAAAATAATTATGTAATTTTTCTCAAACATGCTATGAAATATTGACGTTATGTTCCTTATAATACGCCACGAACTGTCACGTTGCAGGTGCGCCTAGACGAGAGGTCAATAATGGAATTTCATACAACATTGCTGGCCTTGGCCAGCAAAGTGATCGTTTATTGTTTTATGTGACACAGCACCATGACTTTTAATAGGTCGACGTGGTCGACGTGGATGGATGGATGGATGGATGGATGGATGGATGGATGGATGGATGGATGGATGGACGGACGGATGGACGGACGGTCGGAAGGACGGACGGATGGATGTTGATGGATGTTGATAGACGTTGATGGATGTTGATGGATGTTGATGGATGTTGATGGATGTTGGTTGATGGATGTTGATGGATATTGATGGATGTTGATGGATGTTGGTTGATGGATGTTGATGGATGGATGGATGGATGGATGTTGATGGATGTTGATGGATGTTGATGGATGTTGATGGATGTTGATGGATGTTGGTTGATGTTGGTTGATGGATGTTGATGGATGTTGATGGATGTTGACGGATGTTGATGGATGTTGATGGATGTTGTTGGATGTTGATGGATGTTGATGGATGTTGATGGATGTTGATGGATGTTGGTTGATGGATGTTGATGGATATTGATGGATGTTGATGGATGTTGATGGATGTTGATGGATGTTGGTTGATGTTGGTTGATGGATGTTGATGGATGTTGATGGATGTTGATGGATGTTGGTTGATGGATGTTGATGATGTTGTTGGTGATGGTGATGGTGATGGTGATGATGATGGCGGTGATGATGGTGGTGATGATGATGATGCATGTTTGAGAAAAACTTTATACAAGCCTTGGCCTCGAACAGGGATTGCCGGCCTCGTATCTCTAGATGGCCTCGTTGACAATGGTCATCTATAACTACTCGGCCGGCAGTCCCCTATTTCGCGGCCGCTGCAGTAATGTACTATTGTTGAGTGGTTCTCGAGTTTACCGCTTAGCAACACGTTTGACGATTCATTTTTATTTATATGTATTGATTACAAAAACTAATTTTAAATTTTACACTTTGGACATGCGCCGAAATTTAGTTGCACTGGCACTCGAAACTAGCAAATCGTGAGTGCAAGGGCCTGTTGCATAACAAAGTACAACTTATACAGGGTAATTTTTTAATCAGTGCACAAATTTTGATACGTGATTCAGTATCGTTGATAGGTCACGATTATCTGTTCAAGATTTTTTTTTAAATTTTGAAATTTGGGTTTTTCATAGTAATTCAAAACAAAAAAAATAAGTGATAGATATTATAACGCAAAATACTGAAACTTGTTACTTTAACGTCACTGAATCCGCTTCGGCTGATAATATACAATACGCAAAATGTACACTACACGCAAAAAGTGCAAACAGTTAAAATGTAAATACGCAAAATCTACATCATGACAAACGTACAGTACTCGAAACGTACGTACGCAAAATTTACTTACGCTGAAAGTGTAAAATACACATTCGCGAATTGTTCAATGCAATATGCACAATCCGCAAAATGTGACAATAGCAAAATGCTCAATCGCCAAATGTACAAAACGTAAAATGTACAAGTACAAGTGTATAGTAAGCAGACGCAAAAAGAGGACTCTACAAAGTATGTACATTTTGCGTATTGTTATTTTTGCGTTATGTGCAATTTGCGTGTTGATCATTCTAACTTTGTATATTTTGCCCTATCACGTGGAGTACATTTTGCATATTGTACAATTATCATATGTACATTTAATTGTTTGTACAATCTGCGTACTATACATTTCGTGTGCTGTACGTTTGTCATGATGTAGATTTTGCGTATGTACATTTAACTGTTTGCACATTTTGCGTTTAGTGTACATTTTGCGTATTGTATATTATCAGCCGAAGCGAAATTTATGCACCTATTAAAAAATTACCCTGTATTACAAGCGGAACTCCCATTCTAGTTGATATAACTGAAGCGAGAGTTCCGCTTGTAATATTAGTTGTAATTTGTTATGCAATAGGCCCCAGACATACTTGGTATGTGTAACCTAGGTACTTACTTAAGTTTTGAATATTTCAGAAAGCACTTGCTTATGATAGGATATGGCACTGTGCGCTTTCTCCTCTGCCAAAAATTAAGACAGACAAAATTATATATTCGAAGGAAATGTTTACTTGTGTGTTTTGTATTTGTGTACCTAAGTATTGTTTCTCTACTGGTGTGAATTTTTTAAGAACGTACTAGTAGCGTGGTGCCGTAACACCTCGAGTTCTCATAGAGTAGAATGCAAAATTCCCGCGGGATCGATATTCAAGTTTGGGGCTGATTTAAAAAAAAATTACCAATTGAAAGCTAAATTATCCCTGATTGACATAGACTAGACATGGGATAGAAGTAAGTGAATTAAACTTGGAGGCTGATTTTTCAAACTAATTCACTAATAAAATGCTACACTGTAACTGATTTTCAAAATAGGTTAAAACAGTTATTTGTATCCCGCGGGAACTTTACTTTGCACTTTCCCGGGATAAAATAAGCCTGTTTCAATCAGGCACAGGCCTCCTCCCAGAACGAACGGAGTTGAGCCGTAGTTCTAACGCGGGCCCAGTGCGATTTGGGAACTTCATACACACCATTGAATTTCTTCTCAGGTGTGTGCAGCTTTCCTCGCGATGTTTTCCTTCACTATAAAGCTCATGGTAATTTAGCACATGAATTCGGAAAAACGCAGATGTGCAAGCCCGGGCTCAAATCCACGACCCTCTACTTAAGAGACCCGTCAAACCACTAGGCCACCGCGGCTTAGCGGCAAGTACCTATGCATTTTCCTGGCATAATCCTGTTGTTAATCCATGTAATAAACTATCTGTGTGCCAAGTTTCATCCAAACAACTAACGTTATTGTCTTCGCGCACGAAGTCGCGGGCAAAAGCTAGTTCATCATCATCATCATCATCATTTCAGCCGTAGGACGTCCACTGCTGGACATAGGCCTCCCTCATTGATACCCAATCATTACGATTGGAAGCGATTTGCACTGCACCCACCCTGAACCTGCGGCCTGCGGCCACCGACTGGCAAGCGCAGCGTGGGACGTCCACCAACGAGATGGACGGACGATTTGGTGAAAAGCTTATTATGTATTTATTAAATTACGCAAAGTTGAGAACTTGAGGCACCGTGTTAGGTGGATGGAAAAAGGATTTAACATACCTCATCACATCACCTCAGCTATTATGGGTTGTAAATAATACTGGCAGCTAACTTTGTTCAAACATGGTTCAAACTCTATAATGACAGCAGTCGCTAACTGACATCACAAGCAATAAAAAAAGTGCAATACAGCAGAATCATGTTCATCCGATAAATTTTAGTAACAATAATATCTTAATAAAAAATCATAAATGAAGAATAATGTGGTCAGTATGCAAAGTAACAGTTAAAAGTTCGTTGTTGAAGCCAGCTGGAGCGGGGAGGCTCCGGCGCTACAGCTGCCCGCCGCGGCAGCCGCCGGGGCAGTGCGGGTGCCCGCCGCAGGTGCCGGGCGGCGGCCGCCGGATCACGCCTCCGGTCGACTGCCGTCCGTCCAAAATTGCTCCCAACCCTTGCGTACCACGCTTCCACCACGGAGAAAACACCTGGAAAAAATACAAGTACCTCGCCCTTTGCGTCGGCTTCCCCCTCATCTTTGTACAACTCTTTAATGTGTTTACGGCCGAGCATCACGGGCACAAAGGAGAGTGCCGTGACTACGAGTACATGCGCATACGTGCCAAGAAGTACCCTTGGAAGGATGGGGTTAAGACTCTGTTCCACAACGACGATGTTAACCATCTTCCGGGTGAATGCACGCCTCCCCCCTTGGATTGCGACTGAGATTGGAGGATATATCTCTTTGCATCAGGCAGGGTGAGATTTAAAATTTGAAAAAGGGTGCTAAGAAATAGTTTTCCCAAACCTACATGGTTTTTCACAGTGACCTGTAAAATTTGGCATGGGATCACATCTTTTCTGCGCCCTGAATTTCTCCCGATCTCAGATACCTACCTAACTGCATGTTATCTTTTATAACTTTTAAAATGTTTGGTTTATAACGTTTTTTGATCAAGCTGCATTTCTATATTATTAAATGGTATCACTTGAACGTTTTATTTTAATAGTATACCGCTAAAATGGTCGATTGTTTGTTACCGTTAACTTTGAGAGTCAGGGTATATATTTATTTGTTTGCAAATGGCAACATTGAGATGGTGTGAGGAGCGCTTCGTGCGCGCGCAGCGTTGGGCTGGAGCTGGCAGCGCGGCGCAGCGGAGCGGCGTGCGGGCGCTGGCGCGGGGGCGGGCGCGGCGCAGGGCGCAGCAGCGCGATCAATAGGCGCGCTGACGTCAGTCGGCGGGCGCGCGCCATTGGCCCGTCCGGCATTATTAAATAAACCTCCGGGCGGAGTGGCGCTCGAAGCGTCGCGCCGCGGGCACAGCACCGCATCGCGGCGGGCCCGCGCAGCGCTCGCGGCCTGCCGCCGCCTCGCACGCGATGGCCGACATGCCGGATCTGTCGCACCTCACGCCTGAGGAGCGCGCCATCATCGAGGGCGTCATGCTGCGCCAGCGGCAGGAGGAGCAGCACGAGCACGAGATCATGAGGTGCGCCCGCGGCCTGCACGACCCGCGACCCGCCCGATGGCCTGACCCACCAACATCCCACCACCGCCCTAAGCTCTCAGTCCCGGTCGACGTTAAATATTACTTTTTCTGTTCTATCGTGTTTTCAGATTTCTTTAGCTTGGGCATTGATTCTACTTTTCAAGACAATAATCGATTGTCGCTGCGCCTAGACCCCGATCGTACCAAAAGCTGTTATTTAAAGTAATATAATGGGTTGTTAAAGTACTTAAAGTGGTTCAATACTTCGCTAAAAATAAAATAAAGGTGTTTTATGTGTTCGATGAGTTGTGATATCACGATTTATGAAACAGTTTATCTACTCAAGTCAACGTACTTACGGACGTCCTTCACAGTGCGTACGTAATAATATTATATGTATATAATAGGCACGTTGCTGACGCACAACCTGCATCACGTTAAGAAAAGTAATAAGATAATTTGATTATAAAACCCTTCAACTTTGCTCGAAGCTGGGACTAAAACTCACAACGTAGGAAAACATTTCGGACCAGATATTTGGCCGTCGGGGAAAATACATCTTTCGGTTTATCTGGTTTAGTCCTATAGTGCATTGTACAGTTACCAAGGTGCTTTCGTTTTTCTTTTCACTTTGGAATTGAGCCACTGTTTCCTTACCCCTTTCTTCGTTGATAATCGATTGTCCCACGTACCGAGGTGAGTAGTAGAAGGTTTTTTACAACTACCTACCAAAAATTATGCGTTTTGGCAATGCGTTTATCTATAACTAAGGTATAATTAACAACAGCCGTTTCGTACTGACTACAATACGTCACGATTATGCGGATCCCTTTTGTGTGTAGTTATTAGTTTTATTCTTCAATTTCCGCGTACTATACGTACTATCGTTCTCATCCTCCATTCTAAATATAATATGTGCCTTTTTCTTAAAAAAAAAAACAAAAACAACCGACTTCAAATGTGAATAAAATCATAATTTAGTAACTGACATTGATAATAATTATGTATTTAAGACAACTCTGTTGATTAAAAAAATAACTATCAAAATGTTCACAAGCGGTGGAAACGTTGACGGACATACATACAAAAAAAAACGTGCAGCCGAATTAATAGCCTCCTCCTTTTTTGAAGTCGATTAAAATCGAGCAAAAAAGTCACGTTTTTTGTATGTTTGAGCCCCTTAAATATTTATTTTATTCTGTTTTTTAGTATTTGTTGTTATAGCGGCAACCAAAATAAAATACATCATCTGTGAAAATTTCAACTGTCTAGCTATCACGGTTCATGATAATGAGATACAGTGCCTGGTGATAGACGGACGGACAGCGAAGTATCAGTAATAGGGTCCCGTTTTTACCCTACGGAACCCTAAAAACAAAATTAAATTAACCATTATATTTTCCATTAGAAATTAAAAATTACGTTTTTTATAGTGATTTATAAAATAAAATAAGCATAGCAGTACAACAGTGTAGTCCGTTTGTCAGTCACTGTAGAGGCAAATTTTACCAATGTCGAGTGCAGACCTGCCGTTGTTCGTTAAAAAAAATCTAGAAAATGATACCGGTGGATACGGACAGTGCCCATACATTGGCCCATTGTCCTTTCAAGTCTTTAGCTCCGTGGTTTTTGGTGTATGCTGTCTGTCACTCGGTCAATCAATGAATTGCTCTTTTATAGGTAATGTATTTATTTTATCTTACGTAATTAGTTAAAAGTAATATACTAGGGGCGTTCAATAAAAAGTGAGAATGAGTATGTTATAAACAACTTTTACTAAATGTCATTTTATTTTTCAACATAGTCACCTTTTAGCATAATACACTTAGTATATATTTTTTCTAAACTTAAAATTCCATTTTTAAAAAAGGTCTCATCTTGAGTACTTAAAAAATCTTGTACTGCAGCGACTACCGCGTCGTCGTCTTCAAATTTCTGGCCTCTCAGGTATTGTTTCAATCTCGGAAATAGGTAGAAATCACTGGGAGCAAGATCTGGTGAATACGGAGGATGCTTAAGGATATCGAACCCAGCATCACGAATTGCAGCCATTGCAACGGCGGACTTGTGTGCCGGGGCATTGTCCTGGTGGAACAGCACAACTTTCGAGAGTTTACCTCGTCGTTTTTCGCGGATCTCATTGCGCAATGTTGCTATTTGGTTGGCGTATAAAGTGCCCGTAATAGTGGCTCCATGCTCGAGATACTCAATCATCAATACCCCTTTACCATCCCAAAAAACAGAGCCCATGACCTTACCGGCAGATGGGCTCACCTTGAATTTCTTCGGAGTTGGAGATGATGGCCTTTTCCATGTCATAGACTGCAGTTTCGTTTCAGGGTCGTAATGATGGAGCCATGTTTCGTCCATTGTTATAAATCGCGCCAAAAAAAGTTCCCGGTCTTGCTGCATCAGGTTCAAAGCTTCTTGACAAATCTCTAGTCTAGTTTGTTTTTGCGTGTCAGTAAGCATTCTTGGTACCCAACGCGCAGATACCTTTTTCATACCCAAGCGTTCATGTAAAATATTATGCACGCTCCCCGTTGAAATCTTTACATTTTCAGCAATAAAACGAACTGTGACACGACGATCCGCCAAAACTGAGTTTTCGACTTTTTTCACAATTTCTTCAGTTACTGCTGTAGTAGGGTGTCCGGAGCGGGGGTCGTCCATTATCGATGTTCTTCCACGTCTAAATTCGGCGCACCAACGTGCGACTGTCGAATACGGAGGAGCATTAGACCCTAAAGTGTCCCGCAAATCCAAATTGACTTGGTCCGTAGAAAAAATTTTCAAATACAAGTATTTGATAACGGCGCGCAGTTCAATTTTCTCCATTTTCGCTAACGTACTCAATAGCATTGCAAAGAAATTACCGTATATTTTTTTAAACAAAAGACAGTTAGTTTTTTTTTTCATAGCAATCAGCTAGATAGATTTGCTTTACCGGCCAGTATTTAATTTCGTAATATTAAAACAGTTTGCATCTCATTCTCACTTTATATTGAACGCCCCTCGTAATATTTACAAAGGAACAAAAATTAAATGTTGAATTCTTTTTTACAAAGACCATAAGTGTTTTATATTTTTTACATAGTAATTTTATCAAATTTTACACTCTACAGTAACTCAGTATTTGAGTAGCAATTACGTTTTATCTGTAGCTGGTAGGTATAATTTTTCAGCAGAATTATCAGATCGCACAATTTTTTATTAATGTTGCAAGTTGTTTTGTTAATTAATGTTGCAAGTCAAAATAATACTGTGCCATACAGGATGTTATAAAATAACCCCTAAAGCCTGAAACCCCATGAACAGTAAATAAAACTGTAATATTTTTTTATTTTTTTATTTAGCCTATTTTTGTGTCCCACTGCTGGGCAAAGGCCTCTCCTCTCTTGCTCCACTCCTGCCTATCAAAGGCGAGCTCCCGCCATCCAAAAAAAAACCCATTGATAGTAACATCATTCATATGATTAAATAAATGAGTCGCCAATCGCCAATTATCCCATTTTAGAATACATAGGTAATTAAATACTTCGCACGAACTTAGTAGGTACCCATGCCATTTTTTTTAATGGCTGTAATTCTATAAAAAAAGAAGTATTTAACATCGAAGGCTAAAACTGAAGTAAATAAAAATATGATAGGTACGAGTATGTCAAAATTACGCTAAATTAAAGTCGAAATAGTATTTTGCTATACCTATTCAAATTAAAGCTCTATCAAATAAGTGGGTCATACATACACATTTATTTGTTCGCATCTTTTCTGTGGACATGGCAAAAGTTAAGGGTTTATCTATCTATACATATAAAATAAATAAAATAAAATAAAAATAAATATCATGGGACAATTCACACCAATTGACCTAGTCCCAAAGTACCTAAGCTTAGCAAAGCTTGTATTATGGGTACTAAGCAACGGATAAACATACTTATATAGATAAATAAATACTTAAATACATAGAAAACATCCATAACTCAGGAACAAATATTCGTGTGCCCATCACACAAATAAATGCCCTTACCGGGATTTGAACCCAGGACCTCTTGCTTCGTAGGCAGGGTCACTACCAACTAGGCTAAAGCGGTCGTTAAAAGTCGCGGGCAAAAGCTAGTAGCTAATATTTACATATGATAGTCAAGTCTACATTCGCGTTTGGGACGCGTGGCCAACTTTCGGCCATTTAAATAAATCTTACGTTTGCTGACTCGGAGTCGCTAATTTTGGGTCGGGTCCCGTTGGCCTTACTTGCATTTAGTCTTGGCGAGCAGAGCACCTTAGTTGTATTTTGTCCGGGTAGCAAAATGCCTTAGACTGTAAAATGCCCTCATTGCTATAAGCCATAGTAGACGGAATGACATGGTTGTAAAACGACTTAATGTCATAATGTTTTAGTAGGTAAATGGTCTGGTCTGGTCTTGAAAATCTATTTAATACAATCAAGACCTTACACAATTGAGTCATTCTGCCTACTTGTGCATTTAACGACCTAGACGTTTTGCTAAGTAAGTCTTCCTGAAACTAAGACAATTTTGTAACCATGGCATTATATAACCAAGTCATTTTGCATACTTGGTCAGTGTACTACTGAACCGTTTTGCTCCCCAAGGCTAAATGCAAGTAAGGCCAACGGGACCCGACCCCTAATTTTATGTCCACAGGAGAGACATTTTTGTTTCTTACGCTGTGTAGGTATGACCCAAGTACATGAGAACTGAAAATTATGACAAGTATATGATTAATTAACCCTTAATAAGGCCCCATTTATTGGAGCATACTACCACAGAATCAAAAGCAGCAATCAAATACATACCTGACAGCTTATTTTTAAAACTAGTCGTATTTTCATTAATTACAATGGAAATTATGACGTATAATGAAATTAATAAGGCTGAATTTCCAACTCAATGCATGTGGTCGTTAAATCGCCTCTACCTTATAAAGGGTTAAATGCAAAATGATACAGGGTCATCGACAAACACGCGCGGGACGCAGT
Source organism: Archips crataeganus (assembly GCA_947859365.1). NCBI lineage: Eukaryota > Metazoa > Arthropoda > Insecta > Lepidoptera > Tortricidae > Archips > Archips crataeganus. The sequence continues at coordinate 38,165,253 of OX402045.1, forward strand.
TCGACGCTCCTAATCGTAATCAAATCAAATCATACAAATCACAGTGACAATGTGTCGATCGATTCGTTTTCATTTGTTCAAAATGCTACGTCATTCCATCAAGGGAACGCAACTTTGTGCGCAACAGCAATTGGCTATTTAGAGTTATAAAAAACCGGCCAAGGGCGAGTCGGATTCGAGTTACGTAAAGTCAGTAACAAAATACGACTCTGCTTGACCGTTTTGAGCACCACAATCCCTCATCTTATACTTTTTCTACCATCTACACTCAAAGAGTCAATATTTCGAGTCACCAATGTAATCTATACATATAAATAAAACCGGCCAAGTGCGAGTCGGACTCGCGCACGAAGGGTTCCGTACCGTTTATCTATAAAAACGGCAACAAAATCACTTTTGTTGTATGGGATCCACCTTAAATATGTGTTATTCTGTTTTTTAGTATTTGTTGTTATAGCGGCAACCGAAATACATCATCTGTAAAAATTTCAACTGTCTAGCTATCACGGTTCATGAGATACAGCCTGGTGACAGACGGACAGACAGACAGGCAGACGGACAGACGTACGGACAGCGAAGTCTCATTAATAGAGTCCCGTTTTTACCCTTTAGGTACGAAACCCTAAAAATGAGTCACCGAAATGTATGTATGCGCATTACTTCCGATCGACTGCACCAAATTGGATACTTAATTGTTTTTTTGATGCGTTTGTTAATTGTCAGGAGAAGGTTCTTATGAAAGAAATTTTAGAAAAAATACATCGGGGGGGGCGAAGCCGCGAGTATCAGCTAGTTAATAATAATAATTATAGAAAATGCAAAAAAAATAATTCAATATTTATTTTACTTTTTAAAAACATATTACTATGAAAGATGGCGACCATTCATTTACAAAATCTATGCTGAAAGTAATCTAACTAATTAGGTTTAGAACTTTATTACTCATTAAGAATTATAAACAAATTCACTTACATGAGAACATTAAATATAGAAAATTATAAGAAACAAGCGCACAGTAACAGATTGACTTATTTAAAAAAAAGTGAGTACATTCAACTTAAGCTAGGTAGGCACAAGATGGCATCACAGATGCGTAAACAAAACTGCGTTGATGCGGCAATTCGGAATACAAAGCTAGTTAGTTTATAGTTCAATATTTCGTCGTTGAGATTGCCTAATCCGTTATGTGTAGGGCTTGCACTATCCGGTAACTTTTTACTATCCGGATATTTTGGATATTACAAATCTCTGTATCCGGATATCCGGTTTTTTCGGATAATTTGAATAATTTTCCAAATATTAAAAAAACGCTAATAATAATTTATAAATTGTTTAATCAACTTAACGATGAGTGAAATTAATCAATTTAACCAAAATTGTCTGATAAGGACTTAAAAATAATTATTTGTCATTTTAATGAGTGAAGTTAATTTAAAAAAATATACAATGATCATCATTCATCATCATCAGCCTATGTTCGTCCACTACTGGACATAGGCCTCTCCCATGGCACGCCACTGAGCACGATCCTCGGCCACTCTCATCCAGCTCTTGCCAGCCGCCTTGCGAAGATCATCGCTCCACCGAGTCTGAGGACGTCCTACGCTTCGTTTGCCGATCCGTGGTCTCCACTCAAGAACTCGGCTACCCCAACGGTTATCAGTTCTTCGTGTTATATGACCGGCCCATTGCCACTTCAGCGTGGTAATGCGGCGGCCTATGTCGACAAGTTTAGTTCTCTGTCGGATTATGTGTTTGATTTTAATCAAATCAAATAATACCTATTATGTTATGTTGCAAGATTGCTAGGTACCTACCTATTTGTCAATCATAAATCGAACACATAGCGGATTTGGCATTCTCAACGACGATTTGCTATGTTAGTAAACCAAAATTAAATATTAGTTATGATTAAATTATAATAACAATTAAAACAAATAAAATAATAATTAACAAATAATGATAATTTACATAATTATAGACATATTCAAGAAATAGCTGTTGCCCGCGACTCCGTCTGCGTGGAATTAGTAATTTGGGCAGCTTATTTTTTTATCCAATTTGCTTTTTCATCAATTATGGCTCTCCTTAGTTCCTCGATATAAAAAAATTACCCGCCCCCGCACTCCCCTCCCAACCCCACCCCCCCACCGAACCCCCCCGCACCCCCGCGTTCACATTCACCACAAGTCAAGCGTGCCTATAGAAGTTTTACTTCAAAAACCCCCGATTTTGAAACATTCTTCTGCTCCGCTCCGCTTCTATTGGTGTTAGCGTGATGATTCTATAGCCTATAGCCTTCCTCGATAAATGTGCTATCTAACATTGAAAGAATTATTCAAATCGGAGCAGTAGTTCCTGAGATTAGCGCGTTCAAACAAAAAACCTGTTCGATAAATTCTTAAAATAGACGTATCTTTCTTATTTGTGAACCGATTCAAATGAAACAAACACTAAATGTTAATCCAAGAAAATACCAATATATCAGTGAAAACCGCATCCTTCTAGGTTAAGCCGTTTCTGAGATTAGCGCGCACAAACGCACAGACAAACAGACAAACAGATAAACAGACAAACAGACAAACAGACAATAATTCTAAAAATCATTGTTTTGGGTTCTATTGCGCTAATAAATAGCCCTAGTGACAGTTTTTCTCAAATATCTTCAATGTACAGACACCGACTTGTTACAGATTTATTATATGTATAGATAATAATTAATTAGGCAATAGGCATGCGAATGTAGGTCTGGCGCGTGTGTGTCTATGTATGTGTGTGGGTGTGTGTGTGTGTGTGTGTGTGTGTGTGTGTGTGTGTGTGTGTGTGTGTGTGTGTGTGTGTGTGTGTGTGTGTGTGTGTGTGTGCGTGTGTGGATTTTTTTTTAGTTCAACAACGCAAAGTTAAAAAATGTTTAAATAGGCGCGGTTTTAGAGATCTTTATGAGTAAATGTTTATAAAAAAAAAACACTCCCCAGTACCAAAGAAAAGCCCGGTACCAAAAAGCTAACGACCCGATAACTGACAGTTTGGCGGTGGTAAAATTCATTGATTATGCATTGTAATTTTAAAGTAATATACTATACTATCAGGTCAAGGTAATTTCGAATATTCTAAGGCGTCGTCGTTTAGATTTATTGCTTCTGTTATGGGCAACACTCGTATACTCAACGGTATTATTGAAGTAGGTAGATATATAAATTCTCAGTATTTCTCAGGGGTGCGTGGGGGTACGTAATTGCGGCGTACTCGCAAAGTACACCTACTGAATAGTACAAAGATTGTCGAGATTTCCAAGCGCATAAATTCAGCCGTACAATGTAATGAAAATGACCATACATAGGACGCATAACGCATCCAGTATGACTAGCCCTTTAAAGTTGTAGTACTGTTATTTTAGTGTACTGTGACGTGGACCGCCGACCCTACATCCTCTCGTTTTGTTGGGTTCTCGCCTTGAGACATTTTATACATATACATATTTTTATTTAAAATCCACTTGTCAGATGCCTCCCCAAAATTTGTCTTGCTTGCCTACATCAAATTTACAAGTAGATGTGGTTCCGCCACTGCAAAAATTGCCTCTTTGGTTTGACCTAGTTACTGAGAGACTCATTCAGAGCGGAGTTATAAGTAAAGCTTTGCCTAGCAGTATGCGATGTACCTACTTAGACGCTAGAGGTGATGATGATGGTTGCAATAGGTATAATGTAACTTCATTTGTTCATTGCTTTATCAAACTCATTTGCTTATTAAGTCTAAAACGCTTAAAGATAACTTCAACATAACTAAGTTCAAGAAATTGTTTCACGAAGTAATTTTCAGTATTTATACTTAAGTATGTATCAAGGCATAATTTCCAACTTTACATTGCAAAAGGTATATATTTTCTAACTTTATAGAATTATTTAGGCCAAACTCAAAAAATAAGTTCTTGTAAAAAAAAAAAAAAAAAAGCTTGTTTTGCTGACTGACTTTTTGTTGAGTTTACTTTCATTGTCATCCAAAGTACATTCGTACCAAGATTCAAATCGATACACATAATCGTAGAAGAGTTTCATCCTGCAAAGACGATTCTGGCTGGACCATCGACATTTCACCACCAGATTATTGTACCTACTTAATATTACCGAACTTACGTAAGCGCATTCCAAATTTCACAGCTGCGCCACTTCAAAACCTAGTAACTCTCAAAAAACAATTTTGCGATTTTTGCATATAACTTTAAGTGCCTACAGGATACAAAAACATTTAGAGGCCTATCTCGCTCAATTTCACAGATACGAGTACCTCCAGACCTAGGTAAGGACACAAAAAACGGCTTGACCATTTCAAAACCTTGTATGGCACAAAACTAAGTACCTACTTTAAAAACCTAGTATGTGGCATGCACTTACTTACTAGGTTTTGAAAAGTCAGAGGGGCTTATTAGGTTTGACGTGGTCAAACGATAATCATACGCTCATTTGAAAAGCCAGTATGGTACATAATTTCAGATAAAACATGTAATATAAGAAATTAAACATAAATATAAGTACCTAGATATTCGTCTTAATCTAGTTAACCAAGAAAGTATCACTTTTTGAACAAATATTGCAAAATTTTGTACGGCTGAGACATAACATGTTTTTTCGCTCTGCTGTTAAATTAGCTGAATGTTCCTTACTATGTTTTGAAGTGGCGCAGCCGTTCAGCTCAATCAATCAGATACCAGGAAGCGATCGAAATTTTTTTTGCAAATCTTGAGAGGACGGCACACTTACGAACGAGTCAAATCAAGTAGATAGTTCTTGTCAACAGACATGTTATTAGACAGGTGATTTTTATTACGAAAACGAGTATATTTTATTTTATCTATTATACATATAATAAATCTGTAACAAGTCGGTGTCTGTACATTGAAGATATTTGAGAAAAACTGTCACTAGGGCTATTTATTAGCGCAATAGAACCCAAAACAATGATTTTTAGAATTATTGTCTGTTTGTCTGTTTGTCTGTGCGTTTGTGCGCGCTAATCTCAGAAACGGCTTAACCTAGAAGGATGCGATTTTCAGTGATATGTTGGTATTTTCTTGGATTAACATTTAGTGTTTGTTTCATTTGAATCGGTTCACAAATAAGAAAGATACGTCTATTTTAAGAATTTACCGAACAGGTTTTTTGTTTGAACGCGCTAATCTCAGGAACTACTGCTCCGATTTGAAAAATTCTTTCAGTGTTAGATAGCACATTTATCGAGGAAGGCTATAGGCTATATATTTATCACGCTAACACCAATAGGAGCGGAAGAATGTTTCAAAATCGGGGGTTTTTGAAGTAAAACTTCTATAGTCACGCTTGACTTGTGGTGGGGGGGTTGCGGGGGCGGGTAATTTTTTTATATCGAGGAACTAAGGAGAGCCATAATTGATGAAAAAGCAAATTGGATAATAAGCTGCCCAAATTACTAATTCCACGCAGACGGAGTCGCGGGTAACAGCTAGTTTTAATAATATAATTACATAGTCTATTACTTGCCAGCCACAACTGGGTTGCTTAAGTGGACGTTTGCAAATTGATCAGATGTCAGTAAGTTTTCGAATTGAACCGTGGGTCAATTTATTATTCCAATAGATATTTATTATAATTTCTTTATAACAGACGTAAACAAGACGAAGTAGCGGTGCTAGAGCAGACGATCCGCACAAGGAATGAAATGCAACGCGCGGCAGGAGTGGAACTTGCAGCCACGTGCCACATTTGCCTCAAAACTAAGTTCGCAGATGGCGTCGGCCACTCCTGCCACTACTGTCGCGTTAGATGCTGCGCCCGGTGCGGTGGCAAAGTCACTCTTCGCTCTAACAAGGTACTTACTTAAGTGTACCTAGTTAAAAATATGCATCACTTAGTTTATTTTTACTGAAACAAATTCTGACAACTATACCTCTCGTCCAAACAGGTGATATGGGTATGTATATTATGTCGCAAAAAGCAAGAACTATTATCCAAAACCGGACAATGGATACACAAAAGTGCCGGCCAAGAAGCTATGTTGTGGCGGATGGAATCCGACTTGCACGGGCTAGTGTCTCCCGCTGACTCGACTATCGACAAGAGACCGAAACTAGAACGGGCCCATAGCGCAGCCGAGAAGGAGAACCAGCCTTTGCAAAGATCTGGGAGCGCTCTGAGGCGACAATACAGTCAGCAGGAGCCGCGCTGCTACGGGGAGCTGGAGGGGCTGGCGCGCACGCACCCGCATCTGGTGCATCCGCGGCAGAAGGCGGCGTACGGCGTGGAGGAGCCGCCGCCGCCCGCGCCCGCGCACCTGCACCCGCAGCCGATGCCCGCGCACCCGCTGGGCCCGCACCCGCTGCCGCCGCGCTCCTCCTCCTCCGACGACGAGGCCCCCGAGTGCGTCTCCGACGAGAATGACGAGTACCGCGACCGTGGTGAGTACTCACGCACGCTGACCCGCCCCGTCGCCTCACCACCCGATCCCGCCGCCTCATCATAAACCCCTACCACTCAAGCTAATTTTATTTATATATCACGCCCCCAACATACCTACAGAACACTACACTACATGTTACTAATTCGTAACGGCAACATTTGTTATTAATTAATTACCATTTGGTACACTTCTATCAACCGAAGCACAACAAATCGTCATTTCATTTCGCAACGATAAAGTTAAGGTGTTCCGTGCGAGGTACTCAAATATTTAAGGTATTCAAGTAATAGCAGTGGTAGCCTCAGGTAATTATTTTTAAGTCTAATTATAATTTGATAAGTTTTTACAGAAACGGCTAGTGTAGAGCACCTAAACTTATCTATGTACACGTGTATCCATCGTTTTCATCACGACTGTCCTTGTAATTCATACTATTATACCATGTTCCATGTCGGTATCAGCCATCTCGAGCTCAATATTCAATATTCAGTAGGTACCGTAGGTTTTTTCAGATTTCTTTGAAGTCCCAGGTTTAATATAAAATGAATTGTTGTAACGTTGCACATGTCGTGTGCATGTATTGTGTGTTTGAATCTTAAGTATGAGATACTTGAGTGTGTAAATGCGTGCCGTGGTTGAGTGCGAGTACCTACGCGCCCTGTACGCGCCCGGCGCCGGGCCGGCAGAGGCCGCGCACCGCCGCAGCGTCCGGCCGGCGCGGGCGCCGCCGCCTGTCGTATCGCTGGCGCTCACAACGCCATCCCACTGTTCGCAGGTAATAGAGATAGGAGCGGCTCGGAGAGCTCCACCAGTCAGCGACGGGTGATGTTAAACGAGAAAATGAAAAAGTTTCTATCGGTGAGAGGGCGTTTTTGGGAAAATATGCGTTGTACTTGTACTATATTGCTGGATTTTAGATGTCTCAGTATTCGTATTGTTCTTGAGCGCAAATTCTTAATTACTTTCTCCTCTGACCAACCAACTGTGATGGCTGTTTAACTTTGTAAATCCTATCCTTTTTAATTCGAGACAGTCTGTCACTTCGTTTTTATATCCATGCTTATGACAGGCACAATTTTAAAAAGTGATCCTATTTTATCAATCATATTTAGCAAAGATTTTTTATATGTTTATGATAAATAATGTCGTAACTTTGATTCATAAGCATAAACATGGATAGAAACGTTATTCATTCTTCTGTTGTTTTATTTGAACCAAAAATAAGAATTCTTAAAATGCTTTGGATTTGACGGGGTATGTACTAAAGTTTGTAACATGCCGTAGACAGCAGAAGCAGCATGGGCGAACACGTTATTACTGAAAACAAGCTTGTACCTACTCACTATTAGTGGTTCATCTTTTTTTAAAACTTGATAAGTGTGTGTAAAATAGTAAAAGTAAAGTAAAAGGATTTTGATTTGATTTGAATGGAAAGTCACGCACATAGCGTACCACTGTGTTTTGCCAGCGGGATTATAATTTGTACCGATCGCAATGATAGTAATAATTATCCCACAAAAACATTTCATGTTAAATGTTGCCAAGACGAGACCATGTAGCTCGCACTGTCAAAAAGTAATCAGATCTCTTGTAGAGCCAAGTTTCTAACCCTACGTGCCCAGCTCTAAATCTATAAGCCCTAATTTTACACTAATTAATCTCGTAGGCGTGCAAACCGTGGACTAAACTGGCGAGTCGGACGCACGAACCTTTTGCAGTTCGGCATATGGGCTTGAACTTAAAAATCTATTCAATCTTTTAAACTCTTTCCGTGCGGCCGACTCGTCAGTTTAGTCCACGGTTTGCACTGCACGCCTACGAGATTAATTAGTGTAAAATTAGGGCTTATAGATTTAGAGCTGGGCACGTAGGGTTAGAAACTTGGCTCTACAAGAGATCTGATTACTTTTTGATAGTGCGAGCTACATGGTCTCGTCTTGGCAACATTTAACATGAAATGTTTTTGTGGGGTTTCATTTCTTTTTGGTAGGGGATGATTTACTAAAAATCCTGAAATACATATCTTATTATTTATAACAAGGATAACAAGGACACTCTATATCAATTTTCAGACCTCTAGCATCAAAATTTGCGGAAGTCTCATACAAGCTTTCACCCCCTAGTAGTGGTTAGGGGGGTAAAAGTTTCAAGTTTTAAGATTTTTTCGTTGTTTGTATACTATTACTAGCTTAAATACCAAATTTCAGCTTTCTAGGACTTCAGGAACTACCTTAAGAATTTTGATGATCAGTGAGTGAATCAGTGACGAAATCGGGGGTTTTTAGACATTGATAAAATCAAAAGTATAATAGCTACGACATTCAAACTTTGTATGTTTCATGTTTGTACCTACTAGTGTCATTATATCTTGAAATTTTCAACTATTTATCATCATCCAAAGCAAAGTTATAAGAGTTCAAAAAAACGACGAAACGTTTCGAGAAAAGGTAGGTACTGCCCTTGCGCTCCGCTTGGCTCGTCTTGCCGAGCCCAGGTAGGTAGGTAACAACGTAAAAAGATCGTGTCGATGTCGAATAACAAAAATGAGTTTTCTTATTTAGTTATTGTACACTTTCCATTTAACAAAATTAGAGGATTCAAATACTTTGTATAGTTTTAATACCTGTTATTCCTACTTACCTATGTTAATTTTCCAGTTTTGATTTTCCAACAAAAGCTCAATTGAGTTTAAGTTTGGGGTGACAGGTACATTCTACGCCACATGAACCTCAAATAAAACCCGGCACGAAAAAATCCTTGCATATCTTATTAATTTTAAGTACTTTTGTTTATACTATCCGTATTAAACAAGTAATATTTCTCTAAGGATAGAAAATAAAAAAATAAAAAAAATATTAGGGGACAAGACTTACACAAATCGACCTAGTCCCAAACTAAGCAAGGCTTGTACTATAGCCGTAGTAGTTTTTTGTTAATTTGATACAGTTATTTACTCCCACTCAGTTTACCTTTCTTTTAGGGGGGGGGGGGGGGGGAGAATGCTTGATTTTAACAAAGAGTTGCACTTTAAAGTTGAATATTTCGCAAAAGAATCACTGTCGATCTTCACAACTCCTTAATGATTATCCGAAGATAGCCCATACTAAAAGGTTAGACGAGAAAAATAAATCACTCCCATTGTACGTCTATGGACGTCTATGGGAGATAAGGATAACCTAGAATTATTTTTTCTACTTTTTATTTTACCACTGCAACATCCATGCCAATTTACAGCTTTCTAGCACTAAAAGCTTCTAAGCTAAGCCGCGGACGGACAGACAGGCATGACGAAACTATAAGGATACCGTATTTGCCATTTTGGTTCCGGAACCCTAAAAATGCGCATTAAACTATTTTGTATTATGTTGTATTTTTTGTTTCATACGGATAAAAAAGCGTAGGTACAATCTCGAAAATAATTAAACTGTATCGATCAGCAGTTAGAACAAAAACATTAATTTGTTTACTAATTTTTCTGCAACCAGTAATGTGTGTGTGTGTGTGTGTGTGTGTGATCGTCTTACCTCAACTCAAATTCAAATTCCTTTAGCTCAAATCTCAGTCATACATTATTCGTAGTTCGATAAATTGCAAGTTGTTGTAAATTATTCGCTTCTTCACCACCAGTGGGTGAGTACTGAGTAGGTACCTAAATATTATTTCCGGCTATTTAACACCAGTTTTTCCAGCTCTAAATTTATGGTTCAAATAAAATCGCATGCTTGAGCGAAAAGAAGTGTTAATATTTTTACGACAGTACCTGCGTTAGATTGTGTGAACGTGTGTTTTATTTTTTGATTGTTGTTTTATTGTATGACCTAACAAACACATTCTTTCCGCTTGTGCGTGATCACCGCTTTCAATTGATTTCTTTAAGGCCGAGGACAACGAGAGTTCTAAAGTTTGAATTTGAAATCAGAAGGGTTTATGTGCTTAGTCAGGTCGTGAATTGTCATAAAAGCAGTTCGGTCGCAGCAATGACGGTTCCGGGCGCGTACGGGCGCGAAGTACAACTCGTTAAGCGTACGCAAGTTAGTAACTTAATTGTACCTTTGCTATTTATACGATGTCATCTTTAGGACAACTAGAGGCGTGCGCGACCCTCCGGCGACCGCACCTGCGCAGCGCCAGCGTGGTAGCCAACAATTATTACAATTTGAGTAATCACTTGACGGGACCGTACGAGGTGGAGCCGCGCGGTATGTTCGAGGCGGTGGGCGCCGCGCCGGCCGGCGGACGCAGCTTCGACTCGGCCACGGAGTGCCGCTGGCGCGCGCGCGACGACGGCGAGGGAGCCTACCTGCGCCCGCTCGCGCTGGATGAGGGCCCGCGCCCCGATAGAGCTGTCTATAAGAGTGCCTATTTCTGGGAAGACTCCTCCGACAATCGCCGCTTTACCGAGAGGAGAAAAAAAACTGTCCGCTTCGACGGACATGAAGGCGCTGCTACATTCCCGAGAGGCGGTCGCGACGCGTCGGGCGCGCCCCATGACTGGGCGTCACTGCGCTGGGAGTCTGAGCGCCAGACCAGCCAGGACTCCGCCACTAAAGACTCTGGCATCGATACCTCTAGCACCTTCACCTCCAGCGAGGACTCGAACAGGGGCGACTGCCCTAAGGTACTTTGTGAATCTCAACTTTTACATTGTACCTGATTGATATTCAGATTAGCCGCTTAACATTTTATTTCCTAAAATAAAGCCGCTAAGCGGTTTAACTATGAATCGATCGAGAGTATGCAACGTTGCGTTATCTTATTTATGATTTACCTGTAAGGTACAATTTAGTTAAATAACGTCTAGCGTCGTTGTAAAGTTTTGCCTTCTTCGCGCAGTTCTGTTACTCTTGCGTAGAGTAGAGAACGTTAAATGAACTAGTCTTTGAGTTGTGCATATTTTTATTCTATGTAGTTATATACGAAATACTCGTATAAATGTTTGATGTTGATTTTTGTTATTAGGTTAGGGCCGATTAGTATTAGCGCGCAAGGTTTGTGTGAATGGATGTTTTTCGTTTGTGTTTGGCTGTTGCACGGTTGCATTGCCGCGCATGCACGAAATTTCAATGTGCACCTACGTGTTACGCTGCACACTCATTGCGTTGCAACTTTCTTGACTTTATTATTAAGGTTACTAGCTTCATTAAAGACCACTTTTAAAGCAAAAAGAAGTAAAAGCAACAAGTCAATAATATGGCTCTTATTAATTTTTCAGTTTTGAAAGAGTAACATAAAGCGTTTGTCCTTAAATAAAGTGAAGAGGAAACTTGTGCTTTTTAAACTTCTTCTGTGAAAGATAATAAAAAATATAGATGTTGTTAAATAATGTGTTGACTGCATTGCGGCATTGGCAGTTCCCGCTGAGCTGGCAGGTGTCGGCGGACGGGTCGCGCATGGTGGGGCACATGGTGTTGCGCAAGAGTGTGGTGGAGGGAAGCATGCACTCCTCCGCGGCCATCCTGGGACTCAAGGTCGCGGGCGGCAAGTTGCTGCCCGACGGCTCGCGCGGCGCTATTGTCGAGAAGGTCAAGAAGGGTTCCATCGCTGACTTGGAAGGCCAACTCAGGATAGGTATTCCATTCAATGATTTACGTAATCTGATTTAATGAATGTTGCATATTTTTAGACTAAGATTTTATGAACATATTTGTACCTCTCACAGAAAAATATAGAGATCTATAAAAAAAATTGTAACACCTTTATACCTATGTTTTACAAATAAATAAAAAAAAACCCATATACAACTCAATAGTCGGATTAAGTAATGCATTGCTCTACCTTATTACGTATGTGAATGTACGTCGCCATCATAAACATTGGACCAATGTGGGTGCTCAAAAATATCTCAACACGCACGTATGCGATTGATAATACGATCGTTTTCAGATATTTGTGACCACCTTGAATGATGTCAACTGTACACTATTAAAGTTCTATGAAATCACCCATACAGCGGAAAATTCAAGTAATTTACTTTGAAAAATCCGTCAAGACACTGCGGCGATTGCTACACTCTAATTGTTCGGCCCAAGGTCAACCAGGACACTAAAGTTAGCAAGCAGATATTTTGATTGATAAAGATAGTAAATGCTGTCATTGACTCCTCCATCTGTTTTTGAAAAAAAAAATACATTATTAAAATGCAAATACGAGGGGCGTTCAATATAAAGTGAGAATGAGATGCAAACTCTTTTAATATTACGAAATTAAATACTGGACGGTAAAGCTAATCTATCTAGCTGATTACTATGAAAAAAAAAACTAACTGTCTTTTGTTTAAAAAAATATACGGTAATTTCTTTGCAATGCTATTGAGTACGTTAGCGAAAATGGAGAAAATTGAACTGCGCGCCGTTATCAAATACTTGTGTTTGAAAAATTTTTCTAGGGACCAAGTCAATTTGGATTTGCGGGACACTTTAGGGTCTAATGCTCCTCCGTATTCGACAGTCGCACGTTGGTGCGCCGAATTTAGACGTAGAAGAACATCGACAATGGACAACCCCCGCTCCGGACGCCCTACTACAGCAGTAACTGAAGAAATTGTGAAAAAAGTCGAAAACTCAGTTTTGGCGGATCGTCGTGTCACGGTTCGTTTTATTGCTGAAAATGTAAAGATTTCAACGGGGAGCGTGCATAATATTTTACATGAACGCTTGGGTATGAAAAAGGTATCTGCGCGTTGGGTACCAAGAATGCTTACTGACACGCAAAAACAAACTAGACTAGAGATTTGTCAAGAAGCTTTGAACCTGATGCAGCAAGACCGGGAACTTTTTTTGGCGCGATTTATAACAATGGACGAAACATGGCTCCATCATTACGACCCTGAAACGAAACTGCAGTCTATGACATGGAAAAGGCCGAAGAAATTCAAGGTGAGCCCATCTGCCGGTAAGGTCATGGGCTCTGTTTTTTGGGATGGTAAAGGGGTATTAATGATTGAGTATCTCGAGCATGGAGCCACTATTACGGGCACTTTATACGCCAAACAAATAGCAACATTGCGCAATGAGATCCGCGAAAAACGGCGAGGTAAACTCTCGAAAGTTGTGCTGTTCCACCAGGACAATGCCCCGGCACACAAGTCCGCTGTTGCAATAGCTGCAATTCGTGATGCTGGGTTCGATATCCTTAAGCATCCTCCGTATTCACCAGGTCTCGCTCCCAGTGATTTATACCTATTTCCGAGATTGAAACAATACCTGAGAGGCCAGAAATTTGAAGACGACGACGCGGTAGTCGCTGCAGTGCAAGATTTTTTAAGTACTCAAGATGAGACCTTTTTTAAAAATGGAATTTTAAGTTTAGAAAAAGGATATACTAAGTGTATTATGCTAAAAGGTGACTATGTTGAAAAATAAAATGACATTTAGTAAAAGTTGTTTATAAAATACTCATTCTCACTTTTTATTGAACGCCCCTAGTACATTAACAATTAGCGTAATTCTTCCATGTCAGCGATAAAGCAAAAACTATCGCGAAAAACTAGTACGATATAAGTGACAAATTGCCGTACCTTATCATAAAATTGAATAGCCGTTATTCCCACTCTATTGTTTATTTAATTCCTTAATGCGTGAAATCTACCGGGGCTCCTCTATTGGCATAAAATGTAAAGTCTGAATTCATTATTTGACAGAATTCATCATTTTGCCGAACTCTTTTTTTCTCAGAAACCATTAATTCTTCAGGAATTTTGAAATGGTCATCCTGTAGGACTCTATAGGTTGGGTTAAGTTTGTTTTATAACAATTCTGTACAATTAATGGATATAGAGTAAAAAGACTTCGGCGAAATGATGACTTCGGACTTTAAATTTTATACAAACCGATATTGAACCCGAAATCTACGATATACTTACGGTGGAAAACGAATCGGAACGGAGACACGAGATGACCGGTGGTTGTGTGGACAGGCGACGACGTGCTGCAGTGGAATGGGGTGCCGCTGCAGAATCGCAGCGCAGAAGAAGTCGCCGCGGTGGTCGCGGACAGCAAGCACGACTCGCACGTCGAACTGCTCGTGTCGCGTCCCCTGCCCGCCGCGCGGCCGCACGCTCAACCCTGGAGAACACACAAAGGTTTGTACATTTCAACCGCCACCCATCCCGCAGCTTTGCAGCGATAACCGCCTTATTATCATCCCGTTAAAGTTGTACCTTAGGATGCAGCTAAGAGGAACATACCCAAATTTCAATTTTATAGGCCTCATCTTTGTTCAAATTTTAAAGAGTGAGCTAGTCAGTTGTTTTCGCGTTTATGTTGAAGTTAAAAATTAAAAATCAGTGTCCTCTTTATTTGATGTTTTTGCTCAGCGACATAACGTGGTGCGAGGAGTGTATATTTATATGTCTTAAGTGCAAAAAATCCATGGAATAATTGTGCATCTTAGAACCAAAGTGTTAGCCACAATCTTGATAATATGAAAAATAAAAAAAAATGGCTTGAACTAACCTAACTGGCGCAAACCAAAACTTCTAAGCGCTATCATTCTAAGGATTTTTTATTGAGCTACAAGAGTTGTGACGGCCCGTGGTGCCCAGAATGTTTCGAAATATGGGCGTCTGGAATGGAATTTGAAAATCTGAAATTGAAGATCTGGAATTTCAAATTATGAAATAGAGGAGACGAGGAGTCATCGCACCAACAAAAGTGTTGAAGGACCGCTGCTGAGCGGGAGTTTGTTTTAGCCACATTGTTGTACCGTGCAGAAGTGTACACGGAGGTGATGGGCGGGTGCGAGAACCCGAGCGTGCTCGTCACGTCGCCGGGCTCGCCCGACGTGCACGCGCGCCGGCGTCCGCGTCACCACCAGAATGCCAACGTCGCGGGCCGGATACAGGTAAGTCCGCTTACCATTTCAATCATTTAATGGCTGTTTAGTGTTATGCTTCGTGTATCATCACATCACCCTTTTGTGCCATAAAATTAAGACAAAAAAATCATCAAAAATTCACTCATAAGCAATAAGGTAACGAGTTTAGTAAGATTTCATTAGTTAGTGTACCTACATTTCTAGGGTTATATCCCGCGGTATGGGGTGTTGGATAGGTCTTTCAAAAATAGTTAAGGCCAAAATTGCGAAAACTATTTTTCAATTTTCTGATTTCAAGGATCCGTTTGTGAAATATTAAGCTTATAAATAAATTTATTTTAGTTTCAAATTGAATTATTGTTTTTGGAATATGAAACCATTCACAACATTAGAATATAAATACCTAGCGACTTTAAAGGGAATGCTATTTAACATCTGAGTAGGCTTTACAAGTTAACGCGGAAAAGTCGACGAAAACTTAATTTTAATGTGCATTTGACCAGTTTTTGGAACTGCCTTTCCGTAAAAAAATATCTGTTTAGCAAATTCCGTAATTATGCTGAATGTTCGTGTAGATACGTACCTATGTCCAAGTAATATCTATGTATTTATAAAACAAAATTATGAACCTTAAACTCGTTACCAGCAGGTTTACATTTATTGTAGGTAATGACTTTTTAAACATTCTAATGTCGTTCTAATTAAAAGTTTGCGTACATTATAATAGGGAATCAAATGGCTTCAAGTGAAATGTATGCACTCACCCGCGGGTTAACACTAAACCGATTGTTTTTAAACCAGTTGAAAGTATACTTCGACATCAGCGCACTCCAACTGGTGGTGACAGTGGTGTCAGCCAGCGGCCTTTGCCCCCGCCCCGACGGCTCCCCTCGATGCCCGTACGCCAAGATATTCCTGCTTCCCGATAAGAGTGAGAAGAGCAAGCGACGGACCAAGACGCTCGCCAACACGCTCGAGCCCAGGTGGAACCAGGCCTTCGTTTACTGTGGCATACGAATATCAGACATAAAGAAACGAATCTTAGAGGTAAGACTTTATATCGTATACTTATCCACAGCGTTATACTCTGGCTTTATCGGGTAAGCAGTCAGCTACGAAATGTAATAATAATGTTTTCATAACAATACCTACCCCGAATAAGTTGTCCAAAAGACATTTTTTTTTTATTGATAGAGGGAGGCAAACGAGCAAGTGGGTCACCTGTTGGTAAGTGATCACCACCACCCATGAGAACCAGAAACCCCAGAAGGGTCACTAGTCCGTTGCCGGCCTTTAAGGGAACAATACACTCTTTTCTTGAAGGACCCGATGTCATAGTTAGTTGGAAACACCGTAGACGGGAGTTGATTCCACAATTTAACTGTGCGACATACCTAGATAGTTCTAGAATTGCCGGGAAATAGGTAAATTTGGCTTTAGTTTCATCGGCGTTTTTTTATGATATATACCTAATTAATACAATAACCACAAGAGACCTCTTGAAACTCATAACTCAGTTAAAAACCGCCCAAGAGCGTGTCGGACTCGCCCAAGATAGGGTTCCGTAGCAGGTACGAAAAAATCTTTGCATACTTTATTAATGTGGTTGTTTTGGTCCCAACTCCCACCGCGCGCTAGGTTTAACAGCGCGATGTACCTAGAATTTCAACGTCGGGTCGGCGGTACAGCCCCATCTATCAGCGAATTGGGTAACTAATCTAACTGCAGTCTACCAGAACTAGTATGTATGTTGAATGGTTTTTCAGATGTAATTCTTTATTATATGAACCGATTTCATTTATTTTTTATTTGAACGAAGATACTGTTAGCGTGATCTTATAGTACTCAAAGAAAAGAAAATGCTTGCGGTGGCGGTTAAATTACAATCCTACTTTAGAAATAAACTCAAAAACTGCGCAACTGATTAAGTTGAAAATAATTTTCCTAGAAAGCTTTTATTAAGTTTAACTTACGTGATTTTTTTCATATTTTTTTAATCGTGCGGTTCAAAAGTTAGAGGGGGCACATTATTTTGAAATTTCGGAGTGAATATCTCCGAAAATATTCACTTTATCAAAAAATGGTTTTAGCAAACCTCTATTTATATTCAAATACCTATCCAATGATACCCCACACTATAGAGTTAGTCGAGAAAAAAAAATCACCCCCACTTTACGTCTATACCCTAAAAAAAATTTTTTAGTTTTCTTTATTTAACCACTTTGTCGGCGTGACTGATATATATATTCATGCCAAATTACAGCTTTCTAGTACTAAACAGTCTCTGAGCTTAGCCGCGGACGGACAGACAGACAGACAGACAGACAGACAGACGGACAGACATGGCGAAACTATAAGGGTTCCTAGTTGACTACGTAAACTCGTGTAGGTATTTCGAAAGTTCTACGTATGTATGTATATATTGTATATTCGTTGTGCATTACGCATCGTTCAAACATAACTAACTAACTTATTTAGCTTAATGCGCTCCATTTTGGCTCTGCTACAGTGTAAATATTATTATTATCCCTCACGACAGGTCACGGTTTGGGATTTGAACAGATATGGCCCCAACGACTTCCTGGGTGAAGTACTGCTGGATATCGACAATATTATGATGACTCACGAAACAAACTGGTACACTTTGAAGCCACATGAAGAAACTTCGAACTTTAGCGTAAGTCATAACTTTATTATAGTTACGATACGATAAACAAATTCCTTTTCCAATTGCTTCGAGTTCAATTGCCACGATTCGATCCCCAGCGTACCTCTTGTCATTGGTCAGGATCACAATAGTGATTTTATTATACTGTGGCCCGGCGGAAGACCAGTGCTGGTTTTTGAACCAGCGACACGCTGAGTCGGGACCCTTTATAGCAACATCAACATGTACCTACCTATGTCTATGTTTGTACTTTTAATTTTAGCCTGTGTACTTGTTATTGTTGTTATAAATAAATGTTTTTCTTTCTTTCTTTCAATAAATAAATATCACGGGACAATTTACACCAATTGACCTAGTACCAAAGTAAGCAAAGCTTTTATGGGTACCAGCAGGCAACGGATAAACATACATAAATACATATTTTACACCCAAGACTCGAGAACAAACATTCGTATTTTTAATACAAATATCTGCCCCCACGCGGATATCGAACCCGGGACCTCAAGCTTCATAGGCTGGTTCTCTAACCACTAGGCCATTTGGTCGTACAATGACTCACAATCAGTCTATAATCAACCGCTACGCGTTCTACGCAAGATTTACGCGTCTCCAATAACTCCAATGCACAAGTGCAGCACAGGCAAAATTAAAACGCATTGGATTCTAGGCACATATAAATCTGCTACCTCCGACCCTTTGACATTGCTCTTGAGTAATACCTAATTATGTCCTTAGCGTTACCGTGAAGACGAGGCGGACGGGGAGCACCTGTCGCCACCGTCAACGTCCACGTCGCGTTTGTCGGACTCCGACACGCCCAGCGAGTGCGACTTGCGGCGCCATCACTCGTTGTCAAGCCTAGCGTCTAGTTCCAGCCCGCCGCCGCCTCATGAGGTAACTCTAAACTGCTCTAAACAGAGGCCGCCACTTTTGAGCTGTCATAGGGACTTCTTATTTATCGACTTCCGATATACACCGTGAAATTTTAGTGGTTGTTTTCCCGAAACGAGGTGATTTAGTTTCGATTGTACAATCGATTTATAATTACTATTTTGACTAGAGTCAAAAATCCAATTGTGAAAAACGAAAGTCGAAAATGACCGCAAACCAATAGTAACGCTTCGTTGGTACAAGTAGCGTACGATCGTGCGATAGGTTAGGTACCAACGAAGCGTTACTATTGGTTTGCGGTCATTTTCGACTTTCGTTTTTCACAATTGGATTTTTGACTCTAGTACAAATAGTAATTATAAATCGATTGTACAATCGATACTAAATCACCTCGTTTCGGGAAAACAACCACTAAAATTTCACGGTGTCTAGTCGGCCAAGTTAGTGCTTTACCATTTTAAATGATGGTTCCGCTACATCAGATCAAAAACAATACCTAAGGCCGACTGTCACATTGATTTGCAAGGGAAAATAGCCTTTGACGTTTTAAGCGGTACAACTGAAATTGAACCTTAAAGTGGTGAAGGAATTTTTTCGTTGATTATACATTATAATATCGATAGGTAACAGGCGGTTTAATATCGCTAAAGAGCGGTCTCTTTCAGATAACTTTTGAGTAGTTATTAGTAGGTAACAATAAAATATTATTTTTATAATTCCTGTTTAAAATTTCCAAAAAGTTGGTATTCAAAGGTTATCTCAATGTGATCGCTCATTCGTGATAAGACTCCCGGTTGTTTACTTATACTCTTAACAGTCCACCGATGCCGTTCAATGCAATCTTTAAAATATTTTGTATAAAATTGGTCTAAGTATTTTATGGAAGTAAAAAATGTTAAGATTTGCTTCCAAAACACGATCAAACAGGCTCTATAGATTTTAATGCCAATGTGTGTTCTTACTTTGATTTTGAATCCGAAAATACTCCATTATTTATTATGGCACTATAATCAAATTGCTAAGTCTGAATTACAAACAAAACGTAAAGACTATCTATTGCTTCATTTTTAGGGTTCCGTAGCCGAATGGCAAAAAACGGAACCCTTATGGATTCGTCATCTCTATCTGTCTGTCTGTCTGTCCGTCCGTATGTCACAGCCACTTTTTTCCGAAACTATAAGAACTATGCTGTTGAAACTTGGTAAGTAGATGTTTTTTCATAAACAATAATACATAACTATTTTTAAGAATAAAATTTAAAATTTAAAAAAAAATTGTTTAAAACAAATTGTTTATCAAATAAACAAATAAAAAATACCAAAATAAATATTTTTTTCCCCGAATCTTTAAGAACAATACAATTTATGATTTTTAGAGAAAAAACGGTTCCTTAATATTCATATTCAGTGGTAAAAAACGATTGTTAGTTAATAAATGCGTTTTTTAATAATAAATTTTATTTAAGGAAATTTTTTTCTCAAAAATCATTATAAATCAATTAAGGAAAAAAAATTTTGATTATCTTATAAACAATGTATTTGTTTATAACAATTATTTAAACAATGATGGTAAAAAAAAGTTATGTAACTTTTAACCGTTAGAAATCAAAACATTAGAGATATTTAAAAAAAAATATTTATTGCCTTTATACAGTTTTTATTTTTTTTTTATCTTTTTAATTGTTAATATATAAAAAAGTATAAAATTACCATTTTTGAATTTTTCCAACGGGGATCTATTTTTATACCCTTATAAGAATAACTCCACGAAGTGCAAAAAATTCTAGGGTTGTAGTTGTAGTTCAATAATAATCGGGTTTTTTATGTTAACATTCAATTCAAAAAAAGGTGTAAATTAACAAATGCATAAATAATGGAAAAATGGGGATAAATTTTTTTTGTTGGCGGATTATTGTTAACTTACGTATCCCAATAGTACTTGAATTTTTTTACGTCTTAATATTCATATTTAATATGTTAAAATGATTTTTTTTGTTACCGTGTCCGAGTGATGATGATGAATCGCGCGCGGAAGCCAGACTACTTTAGTCGCTATTTTCAGGGCTCTTTAAAAATTATAAATATTAGAGATATAGTTCCGGGAGTCCGAACTTTTTTATAGGAAATTTCCTGCTCTTTTCAGATCTTTTTTTTTTAATTTCGAATATCTTTGATAGTTTCTGAGATATTCGACAAAAAACAAACCCATACTTTTTTTTTTTATAACTTTTGCAATTTTTATCGGCCCCTTTTGGGACCTTTCCTTGAACTTTCTACATAATATTCCGAATCGAATTACACCTTGATCGTAATTTTCGGTGACTATACAAAAATTTCATGCAAAAAGGTACATGTTGACCAGACTAGCAGGCGAAAGTGTGACTGCACCTCTAGTACAAGGGGCGTTCAATATAAAGTGAGAATGAGATGCAAACTCTTTTAATATTACGAAATTAAATACTGGAAAAAAATAATGAAAAAAAAAAAACTAACTGTCTTTTGTTTAAAAAAATATACGGTAATTTCTTTGCAATGCTATTGAGTACGTTAGCGAAAATTGAGAAAATTTAACTGCGCGCCGTTATCAAATACTTGTATTTGAAAAAATTTTCTACGGACCAAGTCAATTTGGATTTGCGGGACACTTTAGGGTCTAATGCTCCTCCGTATTCGACAGTCGCACGTTGGTGCGCCGAATTTAGACGTGGAAGAACATCGACAATGGACGACCCCCGCTCCGGACGCCCTACTACAGCAGTAACTGAATAAATTGTGAAAAAAGTCGAAAACTCAGTTTTGGCGGATCGTCGTGTCACAGTTCGTTTTATTGCTGAAAATGTAAAGATTTCAACGGGGAGCGTGCATAATATTTTACATGAACGCTTGGGTATGAAAAAGGTATCTGCGCGTTGGGTACCAAGAATGCTTACTGACACGCAAAAACAAACTAGACTAGAGATTTGTCAAGAAGCTTTGAACCTGATGCAGCAAGATCGGGAACTTTTTTTGGCGCGATTTATAACAATGGACGAAACATGGCTCCATCATTACGACCCTGAAACGAAACTGCAGTCTATGACATGGAAAAGGCCATCATCTCCAACTCCGAAGAAATTCAAGGTGAGCCCATCTGCCGGTAAGGTCATGGGCTCTGTTTTTTGGGATGGTAAAGGGGTATTAATGATTGAGTATCTCGAGCATGGAGGCACTATTACGGGCACTTTATACGCCAAACAAATAGCAACATTGCGTTATGAGATCCGCGAAAAACGGCGAGGTAAACTCTCGAAAGTTGTGCTGTTCCACCAGGACAATGCCCCGGCACACAAGTCCGCCGTTGCAATGGCTGCAATTCGTGATGCTGGGTTCGATATCCTTAAGCATCCTCCGTATTCACCAGATCTCGCTCCCAGTGATTTCTACGTATTTCCGAGATTGAAACAATACCTGAGAGGCCAGAAATTTGAAGACGACGACGCGGTAGTCGCTGCAGTACAAGATTTTTTAAGTACTCAAGATGAGACCTTTTTTAAAATGGAATATTAAGTTTAGAAAAAAGATATAATAAGTGTATTATGCTAAAAGGTGACTATGTCGAAAAATAAAATGACATTTAGTAAAAGTTGTTTATAATATACTCATTCTCACTTTTTATTGAACGCCCCTAGTATAATGAATGCTACAGTTCAGCCTGCGCGACCCTCAAGATCAGCAACACGTTGACGGTGATATTGATAAACCACTATCAATTATGTAAAACTAGCTTAATTTATCAACAGCAACGGTAGGTAAGACTGCGATTGAGTGGTTGACACCAAATAGACTCAAACTGAACGTAATAAATAAGGTATTAAAGTGTCTAACAACTTTTGAAGCCAGTCGTCCTTTTGGTTACAAACATACTAACTACCCTGTTTAGTTTTTATAACAGCATGGCTATGTTGGGTATATGAACAAGTAGACGGGCTGTGGGGGCATTGAGTCCATTAGGAATGTGCAAGATTTCACAACAGCAGACAAATATCCTCAGAAGGTGTGATACTTACTGGTGAAGGTCACATAAAATACGGCGCGGTGCCTGTTATAAAAAAATAAACTTCCAGGCGTGTTCTGCGTTCGTAGGCAGTTTTCGCTACAAAGCGGAAAAACGTTGCTACTGGTTACGAGCGTAGCGCGTAGCAATGCGTGGTACCGAATGTGTTAATTGATGTGGCTCATTTAAGTGTGAATAACACTTTGCATAACTATTCAAAATGGATGCATCATAATATTAATATCGCTTAATTATAATACGTATACTTACGTATTACAATTACTATTACAATTTCTCGTATTGCTTAACTGATACTAAGTATATTTAATTAGAAATTGCAATTGCTTACTTAATATTTAGTCAATCTGGATGGTCAAATGTATGAACTGTACGATTTTGTTACATTAATTCAACCGAAACCTTCCTCTCGATCTCACAAGTCGCTCACCTTCGCATTACCATCTTCCACGTGAGAGTGCAATCTGCAACATTTTTAGTTAGGAGAGGTACAATATTAGTTTGCCCCACCATCAAATAGAAATCACAGTATACTTACATTACAACGTGTACAACTCCGAGGATCGTACCTAACTTTGTCACAAATCACGTAGGTAACTTATCATATTTAGTTATCATCAGTAGACGAGATAGTTTGCACCTAGTTTAGTTCAGTAGCGATGTTTCAGTTCGATCATTTTATTGGTGACAGCGCATGGAGACGGACGGAGCGCGCTGCAGTCGGCGCGACATGTCGCCCGCGGGCCGCGTGCGCGCCGCGGGCATGACGCGAGACAGAGTAAGTCGCACAGAGCTTCCCTATGCTGTCCTTATGAATCAGCATGTGTATATGTGTGTGTGTCATATAAATTTTATAGTTTTCAATCACTATCACTACTAATTCAACCAGTCACTCACAAAATATTATATAGGTACTTACATATCCCTATAGTTAACATGCCCACTTCTCCGTTCATATAACATGAAAGAGTACAGTTCTATTGAAAATGCGTGCAAATTAAAGTAATGCTGTTAGGATTAAGTTTAGCAATTTGTACCAGTATAGTTGTATTGTGAACATCGGCATCGTTTGTTGTCCACACAGAGCGGCGGGTACAGCGTAGCGCGGTCGCAGTCGGCGGCGGCGGGCGCGCGGCCGGCGCGCTCGCGCAGCAAGTCGCCGCGGCGCTCGCTGTCGCCGCCCGCCGACCGCGAGGCCTCCTGGCGCTACACAGGTGCCGCCGGCGCCTCTAACCCTCGTTCATACCACCATCGCGGGCCCGACCCCGCACGGAACACTGTCGCCGAGACACGCACGTTCTTGTCGCGTCCGCTCATCATCACTTTACTACCACTTACTATCGACTTCCTCGCTCTGTTCCTCTTTATTTTTTGTTTCACGCATCTTCCGCTGCCCTCGTCCTATTCTATCTGAATACGAGCACGCTGTTGACTGTACTTTAAAGCGCGTCGTGCACACGTTACTCTAACTTTCAGTGGTCGTGAGTACGTCGCGCGAAATTAAATATTGATTATTCATTCATGTCATGAAGTTTTGCAATCGCATGTTCCCTCAGTCGTGCTGATGTACCTTATCTGTTGGGAAGGCGTCCGCGAGTTGGTCGGCGGTTGCCGATGGGTGGGTTGGCGGTGAGTTAGAGTGCGCGCGTGTTGCAGTGTGCGAGGAACGCGGCGGCGAGGCGCGACTGCCGACGCACGCGTACGCGCCGCGGTTCCAGTCGCGCTCTGCCACCGCTACGCCCACAACCAGCCCCAAGAAACGACAGTTGCCGCAAATACCCCATCAGGTAAATGTCATTAGTATTGTAACTACGAAAGTTATTAGTAATCACATTCATTTCCATTTGTGTTACCAATACACGTCTCACAATACACAAAAATAACAGTATTTATTATAAACGATGCGCTTCGTAACTTCGGCATTCAAGTTGCGAGTGCGCCGCAGTTACAAATGGACAAGGACGGTCGCCACCGCAAATTCAATTACCTATGTTATTGACGAGATTTCATTTTTTTGACACCTGAAAATTACTACAGGAATCGAAAGAGTTTTGCCTCCTGAACACGGAAAAATATTTATTATAATTTATTTCTCCATATTTAAAAAATACAAGAAATTAAAAAAATATATACCTATCTGAATTTACCAATACTACCACAGAATAGATATGTTTTCTTTGCCTTTTTCATCAGAAAAAAGAGCTGTCATAATTTTAAATTTGACATTAACATTGAGACTTGACAGATACATAAATGATCTATTTTTATTAATGTTAATGCACGAACGACGTGTTATTGATTTAAATAAGATTTTATAGGAGCCCGTAGTTGAGTTCGAAAAGCAAGAAAGAGCCAAACCGCCTAAGCAAACTAACCACACACAACGTTAACGTCAGATTTACGTGATCACTTTTTTTTTAATAGAGTTTATACTTCGTTTAATTTAAGGTTTGAATTAACGGTCAAATTGGAACACACGTTTCTCAGTATTTCGAACACAAATGGACTAAAAATACCTACATGTACATTTATTAGCGGTATTTATTATGTTTTCATTATAGAAGTTAACACAATTTTAAATAGTTTCGTTGTTTCATTTAAAAACGTGTGCAGATTTTACCGTTAAGTTTCGAATGTTAAAATAAATGGAGTATAGGCTAAAGTAATGGATCTATTGTGTGGTAGTTTTGGAGTTATGCCCTTGTAGAATAAGCACATCTTAAAAAAAATTAAAAAAAATTAATAATCCTAGTGAAAATTTAAACCTATCAGCGTCTTTCTCTTTCCAAAAATAATACAGAGAACGAATAAAATTAGGTATAGTCTTAAGCTGCGTACGGACTGCGCGCACTGTACGCGTACCCTACGCGAGCCCGGGTACGCGTATCCGGGCTCGCGCACCTGTCTGTACTTGTAGCTACGCCTACAGCTACGCGTACACGTAGGGGAACGCGTGCCGCGCGAGCTCGGCTCGCACTGGCTCGCAGCGAGCCGCCGTTTGTCGGTTTTTGGTCGCGCGTCAAAGCGATCTCGCGCGCCCGGGTACGCTGTATTTAGACGGTCTGTTTCGATTCATGGCGAATGACTGAGGCTCGGCTCGCAGTGGATCGATTGAACTCGCGTTCAGGTTCGCAGCGGTCCGTACAGGAGCTGTACGCGTAGGTATTCAATGTACGCGTACCCTACGCGAGCCCGGGTAGGTACGCATATGCGCGCAGTCCGTACGCAGCTTTAGAAATATGAAATCTTGTCAATTGCAGTAGGTACATTTTAATAAAGCAGGAATTTATTATAGTTTAAAACCGTGTTAGAGGGCATAGGGCATAGGGCTAGTTCATTTATGTTTACCAAGAGGACGCAAATAATTATTTAAAGGAGACTGTCTAGTCTAGACAAAATACTGTTAATTTAGTGTAGGTACCTTCTGTGTTAATTTGATCCATTTTATTGGCAGTTGTGAAAGACATGAAGAAAAATACAATCCGTCTATTGTTTGTTCAAAGTTTTAGTTAGCATATTTCAGACACTAGCAGTAGAAACTAGTTGGCGTTAGTTTATCTGTAACATGGTTGTCGTGTGCAGAGCGCGCAGCGGGCGGCGCGCGCGCAGGTGTCCGCGGACCTCGAGGAACGTAAGTGGATCGCCCCGCATCACATTGGCGCCACACTCACCTACCGAAGCACGCCACAAGGTCAATACACGCAAATCCTGTCCTGAAACACCACTGTCTTCAGAAATAAAGTGGCGTTTACATTGGATTTCGATAAGCCCATTTTTGCCTTTCGTTTAAAAATGTAAAACTCTGTAGAGTTAGTTAAAGTTGTGAATGAAACTTTCATCGGAATTTAGCCGCTCATAAGTAATTATCAGAAATCATGAGTTTTTGAACTAAGACCTTAACATTTGACCGACAGTAAGTCATCACCTAGCTGCTGTAGTGGTTAGATTTCATCTAAAAGTACCTATAGTAACTAAAGAAAGACGTAAGCAAAACATGACTGAAAAAAATTTAGTAGAATCGCCTTGGTCACATTTTTTTTGCATTCTTAGGGTTTTGATTTGTAGTATATTTCACTTAGATACCTATATAATGTTTAGATCTTAGGTTATGTAGTCAAAGCGAAATAAAGATCTGACTTTTGAAACTAATAAAGATGCAACCCTCTCGCTCCACCGTTCTGTTGTTACCAGACGGATATATACGATAGTTGGTATATATGAATTAGGTTGGGAGCGGCATTACGCGGGACTGTCGGACTCGGAGCTAGCGGCGCGCGGCGGCGGCTGGGCCCCGCGGCGGCGCCTGTCGCCCGACGCGGCTGCTGCCGACTCCGACCTCGAGTCCGTGGCTTCCGTCACCTCCAGCGCCTTCAGCACGCAGTCCGAGCGGCCTCGGCCCACGCGTATGCTCAGGTAACCTCCTTCCCCTCCCCTAATAAACCTTCACAGGTGTTATTAAAAATGAGTCCTTAACTTACTATAGTAATCTTCTTCAACCAGCAGGAAACACGTCTTCCCTGTACACAGTACATCGTCCTCTTGCGATAGCGCTACCCCTATCCTAAATATGTATCGACATTGTGACCGATTTCCCCACCGTTTGTTGCCTTACGTGTGCTTGCCAGCGGGCTCGGCGCGACGGCGCGGGCGCGCGCGCGCCGAGCCCGCCCCCAGCTGCGTGCCAGCGACGCACCGCGCGCGCCCCACGCGCCGCCTGCGTCGCATCCTGGCACGCAGCTGCTCTGCTGGTTCTTGCTCTAAAGAATGCTCACGTCGACACGCATACGCGAGGAGCCACAGTTATCCCGAATACACTGAACACAATAACGCTTACAAAATAATTGACATCAAAAAAGAATACGTAAATCCAACGGGTCCGATAGCACCAAAACAGAAAATGTACAGCACCAAGTGTTACGGAGATCAACTTAATTCACAGTCAAATATTTACAGCAGTCAACCACTATATCAAACCTTGCCGTTTAGGAAAAGACCTCAAGCCAAATCAGAATGCACTCCCTGGAATTACCGACGAGCAGTAACTATTAATACAGATGTTTACAACTCGACGAGACCAAAAGAACCAATTAGAAGAAAACTACCTAGTATAGAATATTTATTTAATACAAGAGTCTCACCTCCCCCTCCCGCGCCATTGGCAAAAATGAATTCAGTTCTATCTAATGATTATATGAGTGCCATGTCTGCACTACAAAAACAATGTAATTCAGATTTACACCAAAACGATGATAATTATTCTCAGTATCATGGGTACGACAGTGATGGTAGTATAGCAGAAACGACTATCCACGTCAGCATCGACAAACAAAATAGTCTAGATGTTGTAGAATCAGTTAAATTTAAATCTAGTGGCTCACAAAGTGAATTTCAGTGTCATGAGTCAGATAAAAATAGTATGTGCAATGAAAGGAAGACATGTATGTCGCTAGATTTAAAACAAGACTACGAAAGCAAAAGTACTGATAAAACGCAATTATTTGATGTATCAAAAGCTGCACTTTGTTTACAAAATGATTTTGATGAACCTAAAACTAGAAAATTCAAAGGCTTTCGAAGACGTCATTCTGATTCGTTAGTTATTATTATGAATCGTTCGGCAGGGTCATTAGAGAAACACAGCGTAGAATCACCAGATAAAACAAACAGTATTTTCAAAAAGATGAGCATAACACCGAAGGATAATGAATCGCTTAAAACTGCTGCCTCATTTTTTTTTTCTGGTCAAAATGCAGATGACCTAAATAAAGAGCACGTTAAAAAACAAGGCACTGTAAGCATAAATGAAAACCCCACTTTCCAAGATTATCGCTCGCCAAGCTCCTTATCTCCTCCAGCTGCCTTAGATGCGTCTTTCAAACAACCGTTACCATCAATAATTAAAAAGACTCGCACCCGTTCGTATTCTTTAGCATCTGCAGTTCATTTAGATCGAGAATTAAGTATGATGGCTAATTCTTTGTGTATTGCTCTTTCTCCCACAAACCTCGGCTCGCCCCGTCGCGTGCACACTCCCGTCGCCTCACATCTGCCACCCGACGACACCCACCACACCACCGCCGACTCTCCGCCCCGGCTGGACCCCGCTGAATCTTCGCTCCGGCCGGAACCTGCCGCCATCGACAAACTGCCGGTTCATAACGATTTCCAAATTATACAATCCATGGCACCGCAAACTGCTAATCGACGTGCCGCTAATAAAAACAAAAAACAATGTACAAAATCGTCTGGCAAAAATCAACGAGGTAAACCGTCTTCACGCCGGGGATCGAAAAACAGTAATGATTATGGCGGACGCGAGAACGGACGAAGCGGCAACCAACATCAACCGCTGGAGAGAAGGGAATCGCGGAGAGGGCAGTTCACGCGAAGCCTAAGTAATGCCGAAGCACCGGACGAAAAAGCAGGTATCTATATACGTACCAATATTTAAATCATAATTTTCGTAGGTAAAATAAACACATAACTTACTCAGAGAATTGTACTTTTTAAGATTTCCACTATAACGTAAAACTTTGCGAAGACGGCAGCTTAAGCGACACGGCGCTGGGCGGAGCCAGCGAAATGGAGCCCAGTAGCGACGACGTGTTGTTGAAGGCGGAACCACGGGACTACTTCGGCCCTGGCATGGGCAAGAAGAGCAACTCTACCTCGCAGCTCTCCGCCACAGGTGAACCCTAACGCAGCTCGCTTACACGACACCACACCATCACACACGCACCACTAAGATACACATGTTGGCCTTTAGGTATCATTCATAAATTTTTACTTCTATTTTAAGTACAAGCAGATGCCCAGAGGCCGGCGCGTGTTCATTTAATTAATAATAAATTAAGTATATAATGCAATGATCGCAGGACGGAAAAGGAGGTTAGGGTTCGGTAAACGTGGAAAAAATTCGTTCACGGTACAACGCAGTGAAGAAGTGGTGCCTGGCGAAATGCGGGGAGGCGCGTCGGGCGTGTCGCGCGCATCCTCCGCGTCCAGCGAAAACGACGAGGACAGGTTCGCGGCGCGGCGCAGGTGCCGGCGACATTGACACAATAGTGCGGTCCGGGCGGCTCCCTGATGCGACTGACGATACCATCATAATGCCTTTCATTGTCATTAGAAAAATGCTCAAAAAGCATTGCCAGTCTCGGTTAGGGCTTCCGATAACACAGCATGCCAAAAAGTTCACAAAGACGTAGATTAATGTACGGTGTTGCTTTTGTAAATTCAGCCGACTATGTCTAGCTTTCACTGGTCAATTTTAAGCTTAAAGCGATCTACAAACATGAACACAAAGTTTGTTTAGCATCATCAAAAAACACTAAACTGAAATCTCCAACTTATTTATTTTTATAAAAATTAGTAAAACTTCAGTTAAATAATAAACCGGACTTAAAATTTTAATTTAAAATACAAACTTTTTTGCTGACTGTACTTTTTGTTGACAGTGCATGCATTGTCTATTGCATACACATTGCATACATATTATTTGACAAATTTTTAAGGCAAACCGACCACTAGAAGTCAAATTTGACTTCAAAGTTTTTATGAGACAGACTCACAGACACCGGAACAAGTGAACTAAATAAAAGCTTGTAAACCAGCCAAGTGCGTGTCGTATCACACATAATGATAATGAGGGGTTCCGCACCTGGAATGAACTTAAATGGTTACTACAACGATTGCTAAGCCACTAACACAAAATAGCGTATCTTTATAGGAAAATTGTGATGGTTACGTCCTTTTGTATAAAAGGAACAGTTTCTTGGCGATATCTTCAAAAGTATCTTATCCTATATCTTAAAATAATTTATAAGTAATCTTCATTTTTCCAAATTTTTCAAGTCACGTTAAAAAAAAATACTTACCAAATTTAATTTCTTATTCAATTTATCCCAAGAAAAAATTTGTAAAACTCAGTTATTGTTTCCAAGTAAAATGCCTGTGACTTACAGACAGAGAGACGGACACGACGAAAAAAAGTTGTTGCAATTTTGGCAACGGAAAAGCCAGGACTGCATTTCAGCGCCTTTTTAAGTTTCATCATAACCGGGAAAAACCCACGTTATCATGTAACCTGCTCCAAAATACCATTCTATGGTAAGGCTATGGTCTTTCATTCAGCAAATCTACATGGGAAAGGTGATTTTTATCTTAAGGGTTACGTAGTTCCCTTTTTATTGCATACACTTCGAATAACATCACAAATCTCAGCGTAATGGATTAATTCATTTCGACGGTTTATTTCTGGAAAATAGCTAATCATTAAAATAAATTACTTATCTATCTAGTTTTCGAAATAGCCCCCTAGGGACCTCAATACAACGCACACTCACCTAATATTGCTTCATTCAATATACGTTCATTTCGTATATTAATATCATCTAATTGACGATGACATTATATGCTACCTATATTGGTCACTGTAAAAATCACGGCATCGTTTTGATATGGATAAGTTATGTACACATAAATTAGAATGTAATCGGGCCGTTGAACGAATTAATAGTGGGTACTGAATGTGTTGTGACGTTGTGTTTGGGCGGCGGCGGCGGCGCGCTGGCCGGCGGCCGGCGCGCGGCCGCAGCCCGCCGTCCGCCGTCCGCAGCCCGCCGTCCGCCGTCCGCCGTCCGCCGTCCGCCGCTGACGCCCGCTTGTCCGCGTAGAAGGCGGCGGCGCGCGACGCAAGCGCTCCAGCCCCGCCACCACCACCTTCCAGCGCTCGCACGAGGTGTACGCCGCCAGCCTCGTCTCCATATCTAGCTCGGAGGGATCCTCGTAAGTCGCTCGCTCGTCAGCTCCGACCCAAGCCGCTGTCCGCTGACTACCCGCCGATCTCGATTCTTTTATGTGCGCATTGATGTTGCTCGCGTCTTCTACTCTACCCCTCTCTGTATGCCTCTCGTCTTGTAAGCGCATGATATTGGACTATGTTGGTGTTTCTCACTTCATTCTTTTTGTTCACGTTCAGCACGCACCAGTCTTCTCTCGCTTAGGCAACGCACACCTTCGATACTGTGATACCTTTAACTATTTTTATTCCCTCGTGTCACAAGTCTGGTGGCATTGTTTCCGAGTCGATAGCGAGACGGAGTTCTGTTTGCTGGGGTCCGAGACTCCTATCTACTTTTAAAATGCACGACTGTGGTTGGAAATTAAATGTTGCCTGAATTTAAAAGCCTATGATGTTTGCACTAATTTATTATTTTCGATTATTTGACCAATCTTCAATTTATGTCTGATCAATGTACATTCACCACCACCACTCACACCACACACCTCTTACTGAACTCCCAATGCATGTTTCACTTTTATAACTACATTTCATAAATAGTCTCCATTATTTATTCATTAAATAAGGTACTCTTAACAATAGGACGCAATTGTGAAGCAGCGAAAAGATTAGTCCGTTATCTAAACTGATGGTTCATGTTATAACTAGTCTACTGGGGATGTTCTATAGGTACTAGTTAGAAATCATATTCAAAAGAATAGTATATTTACTTATGTATTATTTTTGATTAATGAATATTGTATATAATATTGTATCAGTAGGCAGGCCTTCTCTTAAATAATATAGATAGTTATGTTTCTTGTCACTTAGTATCTAACACAAGAAGTATATACCTACCTTTAGTAACGTACTCTTAGCGCCTTTTAACGACGCACAAATAATAAAGTAATTTGTATTTCTATTCCGTATAAAAACCATGCTTTAGTGTCTCTCTAGCACCTGTTCCATTTACTCTCCTAGATGCCTTAAAATTTTCTTACGTATTTTCCACATAGGAACCTTGACTTTTACCACTCGATGCATCTGAAAGACTACCGCCCTCTTCTTCACTATTGTATCAATGTTGTCATTGTCTGTTGTAATTTTTATAATTATTCTTATCCTGTGGTAGCACAGAAAATCAACGTCTAGTGGGTTCCTCTAGAGATTATCAGTTAAAAATATGTTTTCATTGCCGTAGTAAAAACGTGCCAGATACCACAAAACTTTGATTTTCGATTTTAGAATTGTTATGCATTGGTTTGTATAATTATGTAGTTTTTCGAGAAACAAGTTCCAACTTCGTAATAATTAGCATTCCACGAACGCAAAACTTGCGTATTATTAGTAAAGTTTAGGTACCTACTTATTGTTCAACTTGTCTTACTGCTTATCTACATAACGTACCTAAGCTTGAATATTAAAAATGAATGTAGTAGGCAATAAAAAAAGAAGTACTAACGTGCTTAACGTGGTCATAACTGACCACGTTTGATCCGCTCTTTGAAGATAGACATACAATATTCGTATGCTCGATGTAGAGTGGACCAAGAAATTTCTTTACCGCTATACATAATACGGCACAATATCATTTACAAATCGTTTAAACGTCAATGTCTCCTTTCAGTTCCAAATTGATCTGAAAGTCATGCTTCAAAGTTTGTGTAGTAGAAATTGTTATCAAGTAGTAAGACAGTTCCTTGGTCGAAATTTACATGTATAGTCGACCAATAAATTCCTTTACCACCCTAAAGTTCAATGTCAATTGTATGACTGAAAACATCAAAGCCTGTTCTTACTTACAAGTCAATGTGACTATCAGCCTTATTGTTTTTCATCTGATGTAAGGATTATCATAAAAAATGGTAAAGCAATTACTTGGTCGACTATATCATGTATATCATCTATTTGTATTCACAATCCTCCAACTCGTGGTTATATTGTACCTACGTACTATGCATTCTTTAAACTCCGGTCAGTTTTATATGCAGGTTATTATCATTATCATATTACACATCACTGATTTTGTTCATCCTTTTGATATTGTTCGGGATGTGATGATCGTGTATAGTTGTTGCTAACTCTGGAGGAATTTACTATGTTACAATTAGTACGTGACTTCAAACAATTGGACTATCCTATAGTTTTAAACTTCCAAATGTTTACTAGCTGAAATCAGATTACATATTACCAATGCATAGCGAAAAAACAAAGAGTTAAATTTAGAGTTCGTACCTATTTACCGTGTAATTTACTGATGAAGAAGGTCGTCATAGGAAAACATTCACAATACAAATGCATTTTAAAAAAACGGGGCGAAACGATTGCTACTATTTCAAGTACAATTAAATTACAATCAATTAGTAAGGTCGATAAACTTTTTGGTGTTTTTAAATTGTGCCACCTTATGTATATGTATGAAATCGTAATTAGGTATATAAAGCAAGGCACATCAAATTGCAAGGATCTGACCTGTGCACCAGACGGTGATGATGTCACACTACTGTCCGATAAAAGCAAGGCATGGATGACAAACATGTAACTTTGAAGTCCTGACAGATCACAGAAATTATTCATTATTTACAAATAACCTTAAATACGCAAACAAAGCAAATTTATGTGTGTAAAAAAATAAAAACGATTATTTAAACAATATCTACTAGGACTTTGTTATGACTAAAAAGTACACCAACACCAAAAAATTGATTGACTCTGGTTAAAAAATTTTAGGGGCGGCCTTAACATGTCACTATGTGCGTTATTTAGACTCACGAAGCCTTCATCAAAGGCCGACTGCATAATATACCGACTTGTGAGTGCAACTCGCACCAACTTCGGACAAGCTACGGCAGCCCTGGACACGTTATTAAAGCTTTTTCGCTTCGCCCTTGATATTTTAATTTTCAATTGTCTAAATTTCCTTTGCATGCGACATATATGTGTTTAGTGGGTATTTGTAAATTGAAGTATAAAAATTGTGCCCCTGTCTTAACTGTATGAATTGGTTATGAGATGACATAATGCATGACGGCAAGCCTATAGGTATTATCGAATAACCAATTTGGCAGATGGTCACCGGGAATGCGTGGCTCTGGCTCCTCGGACGGCGGAGGCTTATCAGATTTCATTGACGGGCTGGGCCCGGGCCAGCTGGTTGGACGACAGCTGCTCGGAGCGCCTACGCTAGGCGATGTTCAACTTTCTATGTGTTACCAAAAAGGCTTCCTTGAGGTACTTGATGTTCTATGTAAATTCGTACACACATAATGATATAGGCAGTTAGTCTACATTTAGCTCTGATACTTCCAGGTGGAGGTGATTCGAGCTCGCGGTCTCCAAGCCCGGCAGGGCAGCCGCACTCTTCCAGCGCCTTACGTAAAGGTTTACCTCGTTAGTGGTAAGCGATGCGTCGCCAAAGCCAAAACTACCACCGCTCGCAGGACCCTCGACCCACTCTACCAGCAGACGCTCACATTTCGAGAGAACTTCAAAGGATGTGTATTGCAAGTAAGGATCTCGCATTATTAGATTCGATGCGCATCATAGCACCGTCCGAATTGGGAATGTCTAAAAAAAATTACCAGTGGTTCTTATATTTTTTTTGTATAGAAAAGTCAATTGGCTACTTTCCTAACTAGTCAGTCTTTTAGATTATCAAAAAATATTGGACACGTATTTTTTATTTTGTCAATTAAACAAAAAAATACGAAGATATGGCGCGTTGAAGTTTCGCGTGACGTCACTTGTTCCTGCACTTTGTATGAGCGTTTTAGGAACAAGTGACGTCACGCCTCGTCACGCGGAACTTCAACGCGCCATATCTTCGTCATTTTTTGTTTAATTGTCAAAAGAAAAATTACGTGTCTAATATTTTTTGATAATGTAAAATACGGACTAATAAGAATTATTATTTTTTTACCTAGGAAACATCCCTATTATAAGAAACTAATTTCAATATTTTGTCATTTAGTTCTCTACTTTTTTCAAAATTAATTATTGAAACTATTTTAGTTGATGACGTCAGATTATAATTGAAGGCTCCCACAATGCCAAATTTCTAAATCTATCTAAATGCGTACGATAAGGCAACCCCTTTAATTATTTTTTGCGTAGTGGTACACTATACACTGTGTCACTTTACTGGCACTGTCAAAGTGCTAGATGTCAGACAGCGGGTCCAAATCAAACTCCGTAGTATAATCCACGCGTAAATTGTGAAGAATTCTAACCACACAGAATAAAGTACGACTTGAACCCGTCACGCA
Source organism: Archips crataeganus (assembly GCA_947859365.1). NCBI lineage: Eukaryota > Metazoa > Arthropoda > Insecta > Lepidoptera > Tortricidae > Archips > Archips crataeganus. The sequence goes on from OX402045.1 coordinate 38,201,155, forward strand.
ATTTACACCAATGTCAAATGAAGGTCATTGCTTATTTGTTATATAATAAATTCATTACATAATATTAAAATTAAACAACTACAGAAAACGAGTTAAAAAGCATTTATCTCGAAATGGTTTTCGATTTACTATACATTGCAAAAAATTAGACATCCCCAATTCGGTTTATATTTACACTAGTTACTTAATCACGTGATCTTTTTATTTAGTATTTTTAACCCCCCCTCTCCTTTGGTGATATGTGGTGAGATTTAAGACTACCCCCCCCCCCCCTCCTCCCCAATCCAACAGTGTATTTTTTACAAAGAATTTTAATTTTTTTTTCTTATATTATCTTTAAATACAGGTATAAAGTATACCTAATCTATTTTATTCTGAAATTAAGGACCATGATAAAAATGACTCGACAGAAAGATTGCAGGTTGTTTTTGATTGGCATTTTAATCAAAATTATAATGTGTTTGACGAAAAAATAAAAACACGTGATATTTTACTAGACCCCCTCCCCCCTTGTGATATTTCATGATTTTTATCAAACCCCTCCCCCATCAAGCCTCACGTGATTAATGGACGGCCCCTAACCTTAAGTTAGATACGGCAGTAACCTGTACCACTACCATGAGTTTACACTAGTTTACAGTACCTCTACCATGAGTTTACACTAGTTTACAGTGACCGTACTCGCTAGCGACGGCGTAAATGATTTGTATAGAGAATTGTACTTCCGTAAGTGACCGCTAGAGGCGCTGTACAATTCTCCATACAAATAATTTACGCCGTCGCTAGCGAGTACGGTCACGTAAACTTGTGTAAACTCATGGTAGAGGTACAGTGACCGTACTCGCTAGCGACGGCGTATATGATTGGTATGGAGAATCGTACTTCCGTAAGTGACCGCTAGAGGCGCTGTACAATTCTCCATACAAATAATTTACGCCGTCGCTAGCGAGTACGGTCACGTAAACTAGTGTAAACTCATGGTAGAGGTACAGGGATATTATGGGGTTCCGAAACCATAACTATAGTATCTCCGAAATAAAAATCTACCCGAACCCGTCATCGATCTGACATAAAAGTTTAGAATAATTTCGGATATGCACGGTGTCTAAAACATACACCTTAATTTCTGTCATATTGTCGTATTACAATTACTTAAAAAAATTATATTACTTTTCCATCCAATATCCATTATCCACTTGTTCCAATACGCAAGTACTCTGCGTTTTCTGCGTTCTTTTAGTAAAAGCTCAGTTTAATAAAATGTATTTTATATGTCACATACTATAAATAGACTAATTTTCAGGTTACTGTATGGGGTGACTACGGGCGTATTGAGGGTAAAAAGGTGTTCATGGGAGTGGCGCAGATTATGCTTGATGACCTCAACCTTTCCAATATTGTTATAGGATGGTATAAGCTCTTCGGGACAGTTTCTTTGGTGAGTTTGAACGTCCCTACCAGTGTATTGATTCTTGTGACAGTTCGATATTTTACATGTCTTTTTCTTTTTCAGTAACGGAGGCTAACTACCGCCTTTATAATGTTTGAAGAACCTATCAGAATAAAAATTAAATTGTCCAAATAATAAATTTAGTGATACTGCTTTAATATCATCATAAAACGCAAAATATCTTGAATATAGGAAATTTTCTATAAAACGAAAGTTAAAATTATTTATATTATCATTTTTCTTTTGAAATGCCTACCGGAGTTTTGAATAGATAGCATTTTATAGCAATGAAACAAATGTATAGTGTACTCAATAATATGTAATTAAGTATTAAAATAAAAGCCAAATTGCAAGTGTCGATGTATTCATTCCCCTTTCCCACCCTTTACAATATTATCTGGAAGCACGGCAGTGCCCCGCCAAGTCAAGCAAAACAAAGGTAATGGCCGTACCATCCTTGTCTCGAAGCCATTCAGGCTATTTTCAACCTCCTGTAACATTGTGCTAGTTACATATTATAGCTAAAACGCTGAATTTTCAGTTACATGAAGGGAATTTTGTTTACAGAAAACAGAAAATGATTTAATTAAGAATCAACACAGTAGTTTATAAGTAAACTGAAGCCTATTATGATATTTATCATATAAAACGTTGCACTGTGTGGTAATTTGGGCACCCTGCAGACTTTTACTTTAAATGTTATTGATGTAATAGAAAACATCCTGTATTCATTCTTGAACGTACATATTGAAGATACTTATGGAAAAATAAACTCTATTTACTTGTACTATAATATATTATTAAAATACATTTAGTACTGATATCTGAATGAAATAAAAGAGAACTTAGAATAGTCCCAGGCACCAATATAGTTAAGTGTATAATAAATACCTGGGCGAACGAGCATCACTCGGACTAAAATTTGAAAACACGAGTTTTCCCAGAGATATGACCAAGCTAGATCGATTGTACGCCACCATGGACTTAATACCTAACCAGGACTGAGTACTGACTTTTATTAGTCAATCAAAAGTGACCCATATTACCAAGCCATACAGTTTAATAATGACAACTAGAGACAGCGGGTCTGAGAGATAACATACAAGCTAGCTAGAGCAGTGTTTTTCAAAGTGTGGGTCGCGATGTGGGTCGCGATCCCCCGGGGGGTCGCGAGACCTATCCAGGGGGGTCGCGAGGCTCAGCTCCGAGAAAGTCTTGTGACTTGATGGAATGATTTTTTTTTGAAGGATGTATGGGTTTTAAGGTTAATCGTACAAATTGGGTTTTTGGGGGTCGCGAAGGAATTTTGATGGTCATTAAGGGCCGTGACTCCAAAAAGTTTGAAAAACACTGAACTAGAGAAACTAGGGAATTGTGTCCCACTCGCATCAGTACTCGATCACCCTAATCAGAACGAGATGCAACTCTCTGGTTTGTTTTTTTTCGGCCTCACTTTTTTGTCGCAGTACTCAGTCCTGGTTAGGTATTAACTCCATGTACACCACCGATACACGCCATGTACGCCCCACAGAGCAAATTTTATTGAAATCGTTAGAGCGGTTTCCGAGAGCCCCGAAATAAACAATTATCTCACACCCACAAACTGCTAACTTATTGATTTAGGATCTATACAACCCGTAAATATAAACTATTTGGTTTTACATGGATCTCTTAGTGTAGGCTGCATCCTACATGAGCGAAAAAACAAATAAAATAACTTTATTTATTTTAATAAACGTAAAATATTAACGATACTAGCTTCGCACGGGTGCAATTATGCATGTATTATATTATACATATAAACCTTCCTCTTGAATCACTCTAACTATTAAAAAAAAACGCATCAAAATCCGTTGCGTAGTTTTAAAGATCTAAGCATACATAGAGACAGACAGACGGGAAGCGACTTTGTTTTATATTATCTAGTGATACATTATAATGTATATTATAATAATATGTAATAGAATAGCCTTCAAGTAAAAAATAATTACTTAGAAAAAAAACTCGAAACTCAAATATAATCTGCAAATTTCTACTTTCTTGACATTGCCGCCATTTCGTTCATAAACACTTTTTTTAATACTGGTTCGCCAACATATGAATAACAAATAGGAAAAAAGCTGAATATTCTTAACCATTTCACTCGAAAAAATATACAAAAAATTCCTATTTGATTATATAAGCTGCAGCCACCACACCATGTCTAAGGGTTAACAAAGTTACTGGATATATTGAGACTAATCCCCTTATTCATAAACGCTTGTTACGCTATGTTAACTAAACATCCTTTTGTATTTTTTCTGTCACTGTCATGTTGGCACTTGTCAGATACACACGGGGGCAAAAGGGTAATTTACACAGGTCATATAAAAAAGGATGGCTCGTAAACCCCCCCTAAATCTCACACAGTGCGTGGTTGTTTTTGAAAACTGTAGGTTGGTACAAATAATACAGAATATTCAAGAAAAACTTTATTTATGCACTTGTAAACCAGTACGCAATACTGTTATTATAGATAATCTTCAATATGGAAATCCTGTATATCCAGGGGAACTGTGATACTAATATATTGCAAACGGGAAAATATAAGACACTTAAGGCCAAAGTTCCTCAATATTACAAAATATTTCAAGTAATCGTTTCTATGCAGATTAATGGGACTACCACTTCGTCAAAATCACACATTCGAACTGCATGCAGTCAAAGCCACGAAAACTTAACTAAATTAAGGTAGTAAAAAAAAGATTTCGTTAAACTTATAGCGACTTCTTTCAGGAATAGACCATAAAAAAATATGCAGTAAGTACCACTTACACAAAAACAATACCTAGCCACCGTACTCCGAGAATTCTCAACCTTGATAAATAGATACAAATAAAAATGGATAAACTTCACTAATTATTGATTAGATAATACTCGACATGTGTGAGTACGGAGGCGAGAGTACAAAAGTAACAAGGAGATTACAGGAAAAATCCCACTGATATATTTAGGTACAAGGTATGGTCGGTCTTTATTCACTCAGTCATCTGTACATATAACTACTTATAGCTAGGGAAACTTCTAACCTGTCGTACGCTCTAATTAGTGCTTAGGCTGTTTGGAAGGCGATGCACCCGGTAACCGGCCCTCGCCCGACCTCTTCACACCAGTCGACTTCATATCTAAAAACAAAATACCATTTGAGCTCATTTTTATTTTAGTTTTAAAAAATTCGAATGATTTGAACTAAACAGTCTGGTTGGCAGTGCAGTCCTAATAAATATTCGGGTTGTGAATTTATTAGACAAAGTCAAAACCGAACGACGCAAAATATGATAAAATAATATTAATAACTACAAGTTAGTTGTATAGTACGAATTTTTTGAGGTGTCCCGATCTCGTTAACAGCCCACCTTTCGAACAAAGCCATTGATTGTATTCTATTGTCCTCAAGTGCATAATCCTCAGTTAAAAATGAACGGAAATATAAGATAAAATAGCTCATTGAAATAACGACTTTATTATTTACAATTGAGAGTTCATTTTAAATGAAACTTTGTCGCAGATAATATTTTTCAAAGCTGAATGCACCGTAAACATGCAACCAAAACAAACAAAACAAAGTTTAATTTGAAATGAACTCTCTACTGTAAATAGTCTTTGTTTCAATGAGCTATTTTATCATATATTTCCGTTTATTTTCAACAGGATTATTCACTTGAGGACATAATAGAATACAATGGCTTTGTTCGAAAAGTGGGCTGTTAACAAGATCGGGACATCTCAAAAAATTCGTACTATACAAAGGTGAAGTTTGAAAATGACAGAGCAAGTAGGTTTTAAGTGGGAAAATTTTGTACGATTATCATTGGTCCAGGGGAGCAAGAATCTCTTTATTATAAAAAGGTAATGTGTGCAACGGCGACTAACCTTGCAGCCACCTGACTTGCGTGGCGGGACCGTAGCCTTTCTCATTGCGAGCGGCGATGCGGAATATGATAGCGGGCTTCGTGGAGGAGTCAACGTGAGCAGCGCTCAGCGACGATTGTGGTACCACGCACGTGTTCGCCTTGCCGCAATACACACGCACGAATGCCAGCTGCGACTTTGACGCTTCCTATACAAAAAACAAATTGCTTTAATATCCGTGACACAAGTCGCTGGACCCAACTGCTCCCTCCCGCGTGCACTCTCGTAGGGAATTAGAAATATATGTATTAGTCTTTGTCTTCTATGACAATTCATTAAATTTACCTAAAATAATGATACTACAGTTTAATTACAAACCGCACGAGATGTGGCGTCAACTGTATTACTTTGCTAATCGCCACACGAGTATTGAGTTCTACTAATCAACCCTCAGGATTAGGCTTCAAAAACCACTATAAAATCTTAACAACTTCCGAGTACCACGTTACACAAGAATAGGAAAAGGAACAGCAAGGTTACAGGTTATACGACGAAGCTATGACACTTCCACATAGAAGGAAATTTTTAACGCAACATCATACCTACTGTTACTCTAATATAGTAAACTTTTCAAAATAAATAAACCTCACCTTAGGTTGAGTATTAGATCGCACGGCCAAGTACACAGAGTATTCGAATATGCCTTCTGCGGCGACCTGCGGCGGCTCCCACGATAGATGCGCTCCCTCCACGGACTTAGAGATCTTTATAGCTGACGGGGCTCCAGGGAATCCAGGCAAACAAGTCTTGAACGCACTTTCCTTGAAACGGACACAGTGTTAGAGATATGCGCAACCAAAAATATATCAAGCTGCGTATCGACTTCGCGCGGCAAATCATCGAATAGTGGCTCGCGCGGAAGCCGCTCTTTATGGATACCGTGGCGCCGCGCGAGGCAACTCGAACATTGAGGCGCGGAACATGCCAGAACTCAGGTTAGGTTTGCCGTGGCCGAACAATGCTCGCGCGGCGGCCGCTCGAAGTCGATGCGCAGCATTATGATAACATGTTCCTCAAAAGATTGAGTATTGAAATTGGGGTGACTCACTTCGCTAAATTCACCTCTGCCGCAGGAATTAATAGCTGCGAGTCGAAACTTGTATGCAGTTCCGTGTTCAAGCGGCGTCGTCGGTAAACCAGACAGGTCCGGTAGGTTGTCGAGAGATAAGTTTGACAAGTCTACATTCGGGTCCGATAAATAGTTTTGGACCTACAAATAAAAAAAAAAGATTAGGATAAAACAGCATTCATTTTAAAACTATAAATATCGTGCTTATTTAAAAAACCGACCAAGAAAGTGTCGGACACGCCCAGGATAGGGTTCCGTAGTTGTTCCGAAAAATACTTGCATATCTTATTAATTTTACTATTATATTAATTATACTGTCCGTATTAAACAAGCAATATTTTATAGGTCAGGCTGCTATTTACTCTTAAACTACTAATAATTCTCAAGCAAACATAGGACGCGACTCTACAGCGGCGCTAAAATTCCTAATTTTATTTAGGCGTCGTTAAATCACTTTGCTATTCTATAAGCATCTATCATAATCAAATGACAACGCCAATTTGAATCTGACGTTTCTTATTTTAGGCGGTCTATTAAATTTAGGTTTAGCTGCTTAAATGCTATTCTTTGCATGACCTTTTTAAGCAAAAGTCAAGCTAAACTGGCTAATTTTAGCGGCGAATAAAATAGTCCCATTTAAAATAAGATTACGAAAAGTCAAGTTGTGCAGGATCAATTCCATAAACATAACGTATTTAATTTATATTAGTTTCTTTAGAAATGGATGAAGAATATGTGATTGCTGCTGTGGTGGGCGAAGAGAGGGAGTATGGCGAGGGTGAGGGTGAAAAAATGTATTTAAAGAGGTTGCGAGATCAATCCGACCCGTTTGACCGGTTTTAGAAAATTGTTTAGGCTGTCGCGGGACATGGGCCGACACGTAGTAGCAACACACTCAATTTAACTTAGAAATTTTAGAATACGGATAAAATCCGGCTAAATTTTGTCAGCTTGATTTTCTGGAATAGCACTTGTTAAATCCGCCGTCTAAATTATAATTAAAATTTAGAAAATTTAGATTTTGACTATTTAGCCGACGTGCACGTAGAATCGCGTCCATAGCCGTTATAGTTTTCCTACCATTCTAATTTTTTCAAAATTTTTAAACCAACAGTTTTTCTTTTAGAGGGGGAGGAACGCTTGATTTTAACAAAAAATTGCACTTTAAATTGAATATTTCGCAAAAGAATCACTATATCAGAAAATTGTCTTCACAACCTTAGAATGATTTTAAAATACCTATCCAACAATACCCCACACTATACTTCATTTAATTTAGAATTGAAAACCACAACATCATTATATTGCGGCTCGTTAACTCTTACCTAGCAAATAGTACAGTACAATAGTCTGGGAGCCGCAAAATAAAATTGTTTTAATGTCACTTTATTTGCGTGTCGTCAATTGTTACTCTAGTACAAATTGTAAAGAGATTACAGTTCACGAGCCGCAATATAATGATGTTGTGGTTTATAATTCTAAATTAAATGGAGTATAGTATAAGGTTAAACGAGAGAAAAAAATCATCTCAACTTTACGTCTAGGGAGGGTGGCACCCTAAAAAAGAATTATTTCCAAATTTTATTTTTTCACTTTGTCCGGATACCTAATTGCTACAAATCTCCATGCAAAAATACAGCTTTCTAGCCTTAATAGTCTCTGAGCTAAGCCGCGGACGGACGGAAGGACAGATGGACGGACGGACGGACAGACAGACATGGCGAAACAATAAAGGTTTCGTTTTTGCGATTTTGGCTACGGAACCCTAAAAAATAAGCATACGTAACTTGACCCCAAGAATCGACTTGGTTAATATTGAACAAAAAAATTAAGTACCCTACCCTTTACATAAGCTGTTAGGATATTTTACGTTTCAGTTTAGACTGTATAGAACCATAAACCTACTCACCGTAAACGTAGTTCCTTTAAAGATTCCCACGGTATACCAGGAATCTTCATCATTATGTTGCTTTGGATCGTCTGTATCATTCTGAAATTGTTGATTGCGTTTATTAGCTGCGGGTACTAGGTAGGCAACGGTTAAACATACTTATAATTATAGAAATAATACATATTAAATATCCAAGACTCCAGAACAGGCGTTAGACAGACAGATTTTACAATACATATATTTGCCCCAACCTAGGATTGGACCCGGGAAGCAAGCTTCATAGTTAAGGCTACTAAATACTAGGCTTTCCATGGTTTCAAGGCCACCATGCGCATACACGCGCTTCCTTGAACGAGATAATACAATACGTTTACTTTTAGTTTACCACTGACAGATTACTTGCATTCATTTCATTTCCAACTTTAACAACATACAAATAAAGTAGTTATTACAAAATCTGCAAACGTGGGTAACAGTATTCTAAAATTGGCTTTATTTGTAGGTTGTTAAAGTTGAATATGAAATGAAGGCAAACCATCTGTCATTGGTAAACTTTATGTAATTTTACTGTACGCGCGTATAAACCGTTAGTCTAAAATCGCCGTCGGTCACCTGTTCGTGGTGGTGGTGCAGCGCGGCGCTGGCGAGAGTGGCGAGCGCGTGCGCCGCGTCCGCGGGCCGCAGCGGCGGCGTGCCGTTGCTGCCGTTGCTGCCGTTGCTGCCGCCCGAGCTGCTGACGGCGCCCTCGCCCTCGCTGGCCGCGCCCGCCGCGCCGCCCTCCGCCGCTTGCGAGGACGACACGCTCGCGCCGCCTTCCTCACCTTCACAACAGTATCATCTTAGAGCCATGTCACACTGGCGATTTGCGAATTTATTACAAGCGGAACGAACGCGCGGCGTGTTCGCTGCGGGAGCTGGGACACCATGATGTACAAAAATTGTAGTGGTAAACAACTCTCGGCAACAAGCGCCGTAATAATACTCCATGCAATCCTGTAGAAAGTTATAAAAATACACCCCTTACACTATTACATAGCAACATTATAGGTAAAAGCAGTATGTAGATATACCTGGCATCAAGCCCGGGGACAGGAGAGCAGATCCGTTTGCCGCCAATGCGAGGAGAGGCATAGACTCGCTAACGGAAGGCATCGTGTCTGCGGCACCCTCCATTTCCGATGTATCTGCATCGCCGAACCTAACAAATAACAAACACTTTAGGGACAGAACACGGGTTCATTGATTTATTTACTTAATTCCAAAAGTATTGTATAATGCACACTGAAAAAATGTATTTACGAAGAACATGGTTGAGGTCTTAAGAAGACGGTTTGACATGTGTTTTGGAGTGGACTGATAAATTTATATATTTTAAGCATCTCGGCAAAGAACTTCAATTATTTTGAACATTTATAAACTGAACTTCTTTTTTATGATTATTGCCTGTTGTTTACAGAATTTTATTAACTATGCATGTGAATGAACTGAAACATTTACCTTAGGTTGCGGGTGAGCAAAGTAATTGTTTCAGTTCATTAATATGGGCCTCCGCAAAGTAACGCCTGATTCAATAATCTATGTGAAGTACTTTAACACATCAATGAAGATACATGTATAAATAGACGACAATTCGCAATGCCCGTAATTACATCGAGCATTTTGCTTTGATTTATTACTTTTTATTATAAACTTTTACAAGTTTTACGTGAAACTATGTTTTTTTTTAGCACAACATACAACTACAACTATTAAATTAACTTTATTCCAGTCATGCATCTGCTATAGCAAAACATGTTTTGTTTTTGTCTGACACAGGCAAATATTAATGTGGCAAGTAAAGACAAACAAATTTTAACCAAAGTTTTAGCCTAAGAGCCCGTGAACCCCAGACCTTCGTTATTTTATTAAAGCTGAAAGTTTGTCAGCGCATGCTCCCAACACTGGTAAGAACGATGGACCATTATGAAGTTTGGGTTACAGTGGCTTTGGCAGATAATCGGTACCAAAAGTGTGTAAAATACAAATACCGATCTACTTCCGTCAAATAATAAAGTGCGATTTTTTGGTATTACCTTCAGAATATTATTAAAAATCATGTTATTCATTGCCAGACACTTAACATCGTGGCAACCCCTTGCCAGACACCCTTTAATTGTTAAATCTATTCTTAACATTATGCTTGTCTGGCAAGGGGTTGGAACTATCAAAAATGTCTGGCTAATGAGGAAACATCATCTACTTATTACCAAGTTATTATATATATATAAAAGTGAACGGCCAGAACGGGATAAAAAAAACGAGACAGAGCAGGATGGCGCTCTACAACACCATTTTGACACGTTTCTCCCAAACAACGCATTATTTCTCTGGAATTTTAAAGCAATTCGATTCTTTGACCTTGGGAATCGCGATAAACTTGAGAAAATATGATATTGGGTGTGTACATTTCATATATTAAGCAAAATAAAATCGCAAGTTCTAATTTCGAGCCAAAAGCGAGCGATCTATTATCTATGCCAGTGTTACCATTCATTATCCTGCATTGCAGTCTGTAAAGCTCTTTAAGCACTGACCTGCATATTAAAGCATGACAAGTTCTTATTTAGCCCTCGCTATGTTGCGGATTTTCAGTGGAACTAATTTATTTTAGTGGCAATGATTTTTTTTGACAACAGACGTTGGAAGTCATTGAATGTCACCGATGTAAACAAAACGAAAATAATTGTACATATTTCAGAATAATAATCGATTTTGCAATCAAAATGCCCAAAAAAGTTCACCCCGATGCAAAAAAAATATTTAAATACGGTTGCGGCAGTCACGGTGTTTATTATCGAACTCCTCCGAAACGGCTTGACCGATTTTTATACCCTTATTCTTCGCGGACGGAGTCGCGGGCAACAGCTAGTTATATATAAAAATCAGCCTTTATACTTTAACGTAAGTAGAATTATAATTTCATGAACATTAAAGGTGTCTGGCAAGGGGTTGCCACGATGTTAAGTGCCTGGCAATGAATAACGTGATTTTTAATAATATTCTGAAGGTAATACCAAAAAATCGCACTTTATTATTTGACGATAGTACAGGGTTGGGCAGATTAAGTGTCCTAGTTTAAAATAGCAATAAAACTAAAACGAAACCTCAAATTTCAATATTAAACATGATTTTATGTTAAGCATACTCTATAATTACAAAATTGATTCACTAGCTCAAATCGATGTCCATTATTTTTCATAACTTGACGCATTCTATCATAGAAAGAGTTGCACGCGGCACGTACTACTTTATCTGGTATATCATGCCATATCTGGACTAACCAGTGCTTAAATGAATTTGAATTCATATCTCATGTGCTCCCAATCTTGTTCAGAATATATCCCCATATCAAGGGCCCAGTGGATTCAAGTTTGGTGAAGATGCAGACCATTCTTGCTAAGGAATGAAATCTATTAAATTTGTTCGATACCAGTCTTGACTACGTTTAGCTTTGCGAGTTGGAACACTGTCTTGTTAAAAGCAAAAATAATTTTTACTCTACGATCAATGAACAGCAGTGGTAACTTACCTCTGCGTGATATTGCACCCCAAACCATCAGACCCGAAGCACTTTGAAAACGTTGTACGGTCATTTGTCAACTGGAAGATCCCTCAATCAATTACCATAAACACGATTATTGTGATGATAGTGGCTATCTTGCAATTGAAACATCTTTTCATAAGAAAAAAAACTCTCATCGCCCTCATGCCAAGCAAGCAACTCGCTGCATTTTCCCACTCTATCTTTTTTTCTAGGCATCTGTTAAGCCGTGAATTTCCTGTATTTTGTAGGTCATTAATCCAAATTTATATTGTAATACACGATTCATTGATCAACGGTATATGTATTTTCATATCTCTAGTGAGTTTACTCGCACTTTTGGCCGGATTTCCCCTAATACGCTCACGAACTTTTTAAATTATATTTTTGACACGAATAGATGGTTTTCAATCTGGTTTGGGGCTGATTCGTGAAGGTACAGTTTCTTTGAACCGCTTAATGATCCGCGATATGAAAATTACATTAATATTTAAAAGTTGCAGCTTCTTAAACATCTCGCATGGCCGGAAGTTTTGCTTGTATAGGTTTATAACGAGCTGGCGTTTCGCGTCAATTGTTGAAAACAGTATAAAAACAAAAGATATCATGCTGACCTCTAGATATCATAAAGAGGGAAAAAATCTTAATTTTATAAATGACTTGATAAGCTAAAAAAAACAATCATAATTTAAGTACCATGGCGATATAAAACTAGTACACTTAATCCGCCCAACCCTGTAGATCGGTATTTTACACACCTTTGGTACCGTTTATCTGCCAAAGCCACTGTAACCCAAACTTCATAATGGTCCATCGTTCTCATGCTGGCACTTCACTTGGCGTATTTCACGAAATAGTTGCGTGTGCGAGAGATGAGCACAATGCCGATTCTAGCGTGAAAGACGGAGATGGCAATAGTGCAACGCGAACACGCAACGCCAAGTGAAGTGCCACCATTACGAGTGTTGAGAGCATGCGCTGACAAACATTCGGCTTTTATAATATAACAAAGGTCTGGGGTTCACGGGCTCTTGCTCTATTTGACCAGCGTTTATGAACAAAGAGGTATAGGTGAAAAACTTAAGAAGATGACCTGTTGTATGTAGTAGTGCACAAAATTGATATGGAGCTCAAGTCATTTTTCTAATTTGGAACGTCAATTTGTTTATACGGACACGTTAATACTACATACAACAGGTCACCTTCTTAAGTTTTTCACCTATAATAACTATAAATGAAAAATTTAAAATACCACCAACGCAAATAAATCTAAGTTCCCTTCAGCAGCATACAAAAGAGCTGATAACTTTGAAACGGCTGGACCAATTTTAATGAAACATGTCTTAAGAACCATCGCCAAGAAACCTGCTTACATATAAAAAAAAAACGCATCCAAATCGGTTCACCCATTTAAGAGTTATGAAGCCACAGACAGACAGACAGAGACACACACACACACACACACATAGCGGTCAAACTAATAAATAACACCCCTCTTTTTGTGTCGGGGCACAGAAATAATAATAAAGAGGATAGAAGTGCCTTAGACGCGTGACCTTGGCGCCGTGCTTGTGACTCGTAGGACACAAGCGCGCGACTTGCGGCTCAGTGCTATTTGAAACGTGGGTATGATAACAAGTGCTTTAAAATGGTGTTTTGCAGCATTAGCAATTGCGGAAACTCGTCCACACTGTGTAATTACACTAATAAGGGGATTACATTTCATTGGTATGTATTAATTTAATGTAATAATGCGGTTTATATCAAAATACAACTTGAGAAAATATTTCATTATGAAATATTGGTTTACACGTTATTAACTCGAAACTTCTTAAACCATTGCTACTCATGCCCATAAAAACGCAGATCGTTTTGAATTATACGCAGCAATGTAAAGTAATTTTCGATAACCCTTCTGTCTTGCACAAAAGTTCGTGGTACGGACAAAAAAACAGATTACGACTAGTACAGACATAATGCCGACGCGGCCAATAAAGAGCGCCGTTGTGTAAATGTGGGTATGACTTACGTTGAGTGTTATTCAACGCTATCTCTAAGGTGTAAGGTTCATAATTGTTTGTAAGCAAAATTATTAGTAATTGTGTGCGTGATTGCGTAGTACGGTTCCGGTATTTTGCATGTGTGCATTAACACAGTAAGTAGAGGGGATGAATCAGCGACACGAGTTCCGGAAGAAAATAGGAACTAAGGCATTTCTATCCTCTTTATTATTATTTCTGTGTGTCGGGGGTTAAAAATACTGAAGCTAAGGCTAAGACAGAATTCTATTGTTTTGTTCATTCAATGTGTAAACTTCAACTAACTTAACTTCAGTGTTATAAACTGATGAAATGGAACCCTGAAAACCGGGAATACAAACCAACTATTTCTCCCTACAGCAGCCCAAGTAAATTAATTGCCTATGAATTTTTGACCTTATTTTTGCACTTTGCTTAATCCTTCGTATGACTAAGCAGTGATCAGTGCTAATATATAAAAGAGAAGAAACTGACTGACTGACTGACATATCAACGCACAGCCCTAACCACTGGGCCTAGAGATTCCAAATTTGGCACGTAGGTTCCTTATAAGGTCTAGGGGTGCACTAAGAAAGGATTTTTAAAAATTCACTCCCTAAGGGGGTGAAACGGGGGCCAAAGTTTGTATGGGGAAATAAGATTAGTTCGACTATTTTATTCGAAACTTCACAGAAGTATTCCTAATGATAAATTAGTAAACACGTGTTTCAGGTTTTTTGAGAATTCAACCCCTAAAAGGGGGGAAAAGGGGTAACAAAGTCTGAAAATCAACATGGGTGTTGTTTCTATGGTTTGTCGGGTCGCTGGTTATAAAAACAACAACGGTTTTAAAATCCGACGTGGCAGACGTAAAATACCATCTCCCTGGATGGGGTGCGATGCGGTTGAAATGTATATAACTGTTGATATATCAACGCACAGCCCAAACCACTGGACCTAGAAACTTGAAATTTTGCACATGGATACCTTATACAATGTAGGCATCCACTAAGGAAGGATTTTTGGTAATTCCCACGGGAACGGGAAAATACGGAATTTATATATTCGATTCCGAGTGACCCTTTCTCAGTAACTATAATAACTAGACTCTTCAAATTTGATACACAAGTAGGTATTACATTATTTAAAACATTACTTTCAGGATTTTTCAAAATTCCCACGGGATAAGGAAAAAACGGGATTTATATATTCAGTTCAACGGGATCCTATGAACTATAATTACTAGACTCTTCGAATTTGGCATAGAAGTAGGTAATTATAATAGTAAAAAACAGTTTTAAGGATTTTCGGAAATTCCCACGGGATAAGGAAAAAACGGCATTTTTCGTTTTACTGGTCGTAGAAAGCTGAAATTCGGCATGTAGGTTGCTTGGGGAGTGTAGAGCAGGATTGAGAGAGGACTTTCCAAAAATGGTCACGGGAACTAGAAAAAATAGGATTTTTAGTTTTACTGGTCGTAGAAAGCTGAAATTCGGCATGTAGGTTGCTTGGGGAGTGTAGAGGAGCATTGAGAGAGGACTTTTCCAAATTCCCACGGGAACGGGAAAAAACGGGATTTTTCGTTTTACTGGTCGTAGAAAGCTGAAATTCGGCATGTAGGTTGTTTGGGGAGTGTAAAGGAGCATTGAGAGAGGACTTTCCAAAATTCCCACGGGGACGGGAAAAACGGGATTTTTCGTTTTACTGGTCATAGAAAGCTGAAATTTGGCAAGTGGGTTCCTTGGGGAGAGTAGGGGAGCATTAAGAAAGCATTTCCCGAAATTCTTATGGGAACGGGAAAAAACGGGATTTTGCGTTTTACTGGTTGTAGAAAGCTAAAATTTCAAAATTCATAAGTTTATACTGTAAGTAGGCCGCAAAGGGCTCTTTAAACGACATCTAAAAAAGGAGGAAGTTATGCATTCCACTTGATGTATTTTTTTATGTAGGTATGTTCACCGATTTCTCGGTCAATTGTGGACCTGCTTGCTTGCTTGCCTGTATGCTTGCTTGCTTGATATCTAGGTTCTTTGGAATACTCATGGTACACGCGAGCGAAGCCGCGGGCAAAAGCTAGTCACTAAATAAATGAAATTGAATGAGTGACTGAATCAATTAAAATTCACTAAAATGTAGCTTTTGTGATTTTGGCACTGATCGATGCTCCATTACACGACTGGGACAGCGTTGATCAGTGCTAAGTCATAAGAAGAGTAAACCAATAAAATAAAAAAGATCAGTTATCTACTTTTATCTAGTAAGAAAAATCAACAAAAAACATTCCAAAAAAAAAAACACTAAACCTTTCATTTAATGCAAACTTGGATCAAATAGTACTAGTAATTGCGCTATTCCTTATTTCGTGGATTTAAATTTATCAGGAGTAATAGTCTAATTAAATTACCAACATGGCATTCGCTTAGCACACTTTAAATTTAGAAAAAAACCGGTTATCTCCATTTGCAGTTCGCCAAACATTAACAAACAATATAATATTACTCAGGTTCATAAAATAATTAGGAAAAAATGTCAGGACATTGCTCCAACAAATATTAAAAGTCAAACTTAACTTTTCAGTTGACTAAAACCAATCCAACATAGATTTATATTTATTTGTCTGGTCAATTCTCAAACCACAAATAACTGAACTGCATATAACCATCAATTATCAATTTTCCTTGCTTTTTGCCAAATTTCATCATTGTAACAAAATCAATGTTGACATTACTATTGCACTGCAAAACAAATTCAACTAAGGCTTAAAATGGCTCTATCAATTAAACGCTAAGGCACACAAACACTGATGAAAGCCAAAACTAAAAGCAAAAGAAATAAAAATAAAAAAACAATTTTTACAAGCTGTTAATAAACTTCACTTCATATTTTTTACCATTTATTTTTGTTCTTAAGTACACTACTGAAGTTCAAACCAGTTTCAGGTGTTCCATTGTCCTCTGACATAGTCTTCTAGTCTTATTTTGTGCTAGTCAAGAGCAAACATATGTATCTACTCGAACCACTCAAAAATATGTACCACAGTCTGACAAGGGTGGAATAAGAGTGCATGGTACATGTTTTTGAAGCTATGCGTATCTGTAAGTAGGTACATACAGTAAAAAATCTGAGTTTTGTATCAATCAGGTAGGAAACTTTTCACAAACAATTCCAAAAAGATTTCTTTGGCACGCAATTCAGTTCCATTAGCAAAAAAGGTTTCATGTATATGGCAATGAATTGTTAAACAACTTAAATTCACAAACTATTGTAACCCCTTAAAAAATATTGTTAATACGTATTCATAGTATATAACTAATCAATTTATCAAACGTGTAACTACCTTTGAGTGCCCTACCCAGGAAAAATGTAACCCACACTTTTAATTAGGTTTCCTTAGATAGTTAATTTACCTTTTTTTTAGGCAATTCGGTATAAACAGTATAATTCGCAAGTGCATATTTGTAGCAGATTTAGGCCAAATTAAATAAAAAATAATCTTATTCCAATAATGTTGGACTTTAATAGAACAGTAAATATACATGTAATAACATTCCTGTCTCTAATGGATTGCCAGAAAATCAAATATGAGGTTCTGTATTATTAGAGGTTGATCTTTGCTAGGCTGGACTTGAAATGAAATCAAAAGATCTTTCTGTTGGATTTGACAAAGAAGAAAACTTCATACACAATCCACACAATTATTATTAACAGAGGCGGGCCAGCCTCCACTTCCATTTCTTTACTGAGCAAGACTGACACTAGAGATTGCTGAATTTATGGAAACAGTCATAAGCATACAATTTTTATACACAATGAACTTTAATGTATAGTTGATGGCTTCATACTCACTCATTTGCATGCGCCTGTTGAGCTGCTAGGGAGAATGAGTGAAGCAGGGCTGGCCCATTAGCTGTGGAGGAGATCAACGCAGCTTCTGTCTGGCCACTGCTTGTTATATCTGATCCTCCTTCAGCTGTGCTTGAGCTGACAAAGAACAATGAATGCATTGACTAAAAATATTGATTTAAAAGAACCTATTATATTATCTAAGTCCCCATTGAGTGAGCCATTTTTGATGCGATTTTCAGCCAAGTATTTAACCAAACCATGCCTCATGTGCTTGCTCAGAGGGGATCTGGCTATTTAGTCCTAAAAATGTGTTTACATTACATATTTCGATGTATTTCAAAGTTTCTTACCTTATTCCTGTACTAAGTGCATCTTGAGCAGCACTGCTTATGTCATTTACATCGTCACTGCTAGCTACACCTTCACATCCACCCATGTCTTCATCCATTGTGCTTGACTCATCTGAAACAAAATAACTGCTTTGAAAATAAATTCATTGCGTTTTCACATTAATGTAGAGCTTGTCTAATTTAAAATGACGCGACCCACCACCGCATTTGATATACAGGATTTGAAATCCTGGATGTCAAATACGGTGGTGGGGCGCGTCATTTTAAATTAGACAAGCTATATGAATGGAAACAAAAATAGCCACAGCACCATGGTGTTTTAAGTGACAATGAAATTAATAAATTGGATATTAGATCTAAAAGTAAGTCAGTAGACTAACCATCTGGCACCATTTGTCCACCATCGCCTTCCCCTTCCCCAACACCACTGTCAAGGGGAGTTGCTGAGCTAATAGACTGGTCAGGAGACTCCTCCTGGCCCTCTACTCCTTCAAGCTCATCAGAGCCCTGATCTTTCATCAGAGCGTCCATTTTATTTTCTACATCTTGAGGAGAACCTTCATCAGTGACCTGTGGAAAAATTGATTTTATATCTCTACTAAAACTTCTATTCAAGTATAGACAAATCGGGTGCACGCAGATAGTATACAACCCCATATGTGTCGACTCAGAATGAACAACAATAATGCATGATCCAATAATTCAAATATGTTTGTCCTTTCTGGGTCCACGGATACAGGTTGTACTTTAAATGCACCCCAACAAATCTATGAAAATATGTAATCAAAGAACAGAAGCAAAAATAATCATAATTTTTCAAAATTTGAACATTATGTTCAGCTACTTTTTTTATGGCAAGATGTAATCTCATCTTTATGGTTAAATAATACATAAGATTACTTACAGGTGTAGGTATACAATTATCTCCTATATAAACAGGTCCATCAGTCACAGCCCCAGTTGCTGTGTCATCAATGTCCATTTCATCTGGTTCTGCCTCAGCATTGACTAAAATAGAATAAAAAATTGTTATTTAAACATTCATATTATAATACTAACTAGCTATTGCCTGCGACTCCGTCCGCGAAGAATAGGGGTAGGTATACAAAAAATAGCCTACGGCCTATTCTCAGACCTACCAAATACAGAGAAAAAGTTTTATAAAAATTGGTCAAGCTGTTTTGGAGGAGTTTGATAACAAACACTGACACAAGATTTTTACATGTATATTAGATATTAAACTAGACCTAAGCTGTAATATATGTAATTAAAAGCACCTTCGTCAGTTTCTTGGACTGCATCTTCACCAGTAGCTGATTCCGGTTCCTCCAAAGCATCACTACTGCTTGTTGGAGCTGCTCCATTTGTAGCTGTTGCAAAAACAAGGTGTTTAAATAGTAAGACACATATGATTGTTGTCTAAAATCAATGTAGAATTTACCATTTAATTACTAATAAAGTGTCAGATTTCTAGGTCTCAAAAAATATGTTTCACCAATAACAAAAAATATTAAATCAGCTATTAATGAAAATAAATGGATCACTCACATCTTAAAACGAGTTTAACTCAACATGTTTCGGGCTAATCCAAAATTTGGAGTAGCCATGCGACCAGGACGGTAGCACGCAGTGCACGTTTGGCAGCCGCCGTGACGTGCGACTCCGAGAGGAAGGGCTACGGATTAGTCCGAAACATGTTGAGTTAAACTCGTTTTAAGACGTGAGTGATCCATTTATTTTCACTATGAGTGAGTCTCATGGTAGTTTCATATTTAATTAAAATCAGCTATTAACTTGGTCTTTTTTACATAATCTGGACAAAATGTTAACATTAATTAATTTTTTTTTAAATTTTGTATTATGTAGTACCTAAACACTATCAGGTTACTACCAGGATTCAGAGTGTACATAATATGCTTAGATGAAAGCCTTGGAGCTGACATACGACTTTATGCCTGTTGCGGTCGAGACGGCTAGTCCCTGGGGGGTGGATGCCAGGTTATTTCAAACCATGTTGGGTCGCAGTAGGGTTGCCAACTGTTGAAAGGACCAACCCGGGAGACTCTTATCGATGTTGATTTAGGGTGGCAATGCCACTAGAGTGATGGGTATGTTTGGGCCAAGTATGATGCAGACACAGTCAAGATTTTATATTGTTTTATTTGAGCCTTAAACTTGTTTTCAAAAAAATTCTATACAATTAAAGGATTTAACTAAAACAAAACTTAACTGATTCCTTTGTGTAACCAAAGTTATCCATATGTACAGTTTGCTTGACTAATATTCGTTAAACAAAGCATGTGACCATGATTTTGTTTTCATTAAGCCCTTAATTATGCACAATTTTTTAGAAAACGTCATTTTGAGGAAATGTATTGGAAATCTGATTGGAAAAACATTTGTTAGGGTTGTAAAACGTTAAATTTGATTTGGAGTGCACATAGGTTAGCAGTATTCACTGGTAATTCTTTGGATGATGTCTTTAGAGTTCATGTGCCGTGCCGATTAGTTACGAAAGTAAAAATTTAAGCTTACAGAATAATATCTAGTAGTGGCAAACATTTTAGCATTTTCTGTAAGAAAAATACCTGTGCCTAACAGTAGACATAAAAAAGCTATAGTAAGTAAATTACCTGATTCTTCGGTGGTTGCGGCTTCCGATTCTTGGCTAGTGACATTATCTTCAGAGTTTTCAGCACCTGCGTCCGTCGGTTGAGTTTCACCCAAAGGAGAGTCTTCCCCGCCATCGTGAATATCTTCGTGGGGCGCAGAGTCTGACTCCATTTTCGAATAAATTGCAATTCAGATCAACTTAGAAACAATAAAAATAGAAATTGTACTCTGTTTCAGCAAGAATTTATAACATTTTATACGATTTTTTAAAGAATTAAATCCCTTTTTGACACGCCTCAATGACCATAGTGCCACCTTAGCTTGACTGCCATATTGTATTGTATTGTGTGGCGTCATTTCGAAATTAAAAAAAAATGACCATAGATAGACCGACCGCTCGTGGACCGCTCGCGCGGTCCTCACAGTGGTAGAGGGCTTTATTGTAAGGCCACAACAAGCCGCAGCGCGGGGCGGGGCGTGCGAACGACGTTGAGGAGCGTGCCCAGCGCTGTCTATAACACTGAATCATACATACGGTGACACATACTGTCAGCGTGGCAGTGTTATGCAGCGCGCGGTGCACGCTCCTTCGCCGCCGCGCGTACGCCCCCGCTGCCGTCTGAGGAGGGCTTAAGTATAACACATTCGCCTTCTTTATCGTGACCGTGACCCAAAGAAATAGAAACATTCGGGCGCAAGTATTATCGCGGGCTACTACAACCTATAGAATCTGTATCATTCATTCATTACAGATAATTTTATTGATGAAAATTATGACGGATAAAGAAGTCAGTAGTTGGTTTAAAATAGTCTGTATTGTATAGTCTAGATTCCTTCGTCTTTCCAAAAGAGGTTCACGAAAAAAATGTCACATGACAAGACAAGACAAATGACAAAACAAAGTAAACCCGAAAATCTAAATTTTGATCACGTAATTTTTAATTTAATTGTTCAATGAGACACCTTACTCAACTATACTAGATATCTGGAAATAAATCAATTGCCACTATGACCGATAGCAAAAATGAAAAACCTGGAGAAGGAATCCGTTCTATGAGGTCAACCACAGCATTTAGAGTTGTGAATTTTGAGCTTTATGCTAAACCTGTAAGGATTAATGATTAATAAACTCAATATTAATACATTTCCGCGCTTTACTTTTAGTTTGTGCTTTCCATTTTATATTGCACTAAATAAATCTGACGCGACAAGACTATTATATTAGCAGTTGCAGTCTAGATCTAGAGTTTTATAGTAAATCATAATATTTTTGAAGTCTTATCTACAATGTCATGCTCATCTCAATATACCCGACGTGTCCAATACTGTTTTTTTCTGTAACTGATGTATCTTTTTTTTCAGAACATAGTAATAATGAGCATAGGTCTAACATGCTTCGGCATAACCCTTGGCTACATAGCATACATGAGGCAGAAATATGAATCACTGGGATATTATGCAGCTGTAGATAAGGATGGAAAAGAGATATTTGAAAAGAAAAAATCAAAGTGGGATTAATTTTTGGTAATCCTTAGAATCAATTGTTGTTTAAGTTTAGATGCTTACTTGATAGTAAATAACATTTTTTTTTCATATTCTACTGTATTTTCTTTTTCAACCTTACACATATCATATCCTAGCCTAGCCTAAACCATTTTAAATTGCACCAATTATCTGTTTGTATGCAACATAGCATTAAATAATAAAAACCTTGCACTCAAATTGCAGTGACAACCTTGCTACTAGATAACAAACTAAGCTAGTTCAAAATGGACCAAACTAAGAAGAAATTAAAACTTAGGTACTTAGAATTTTTTTACTTGATAATAAGTATAAGACTTCATAGGGTGCCTGTTTTATTGCATAATATTGATTGTCCTAAATTTTTTTGCCCATGAATGTTTGGCATAACATCAAATGCATAATACTCATTTATCCTATTCATTTAAAATTAAAGCATGTTCATCCTAACATCAAATTACCTTAAACATAATATTCCTAATATTAACTGTGCTAACAATTATTTTGTCTATCATTAAAATGGTTGCAAGTATAGCACCTTAACTATGGTAGCTTTGCTAGTTACACAACCTGCATTAATTAAAGGTATCTATCATGGTTAGGTTTGTTAGTTCCTTTTGGTTACCCTGCATCCATTAAAGTGGCACCCTCACATCTCTAACTTTTTTTTTATTCCAAACAAATATTCTTTAAACTGGTTAGGTTCGTCATCATCATCACAATTATGCACATTAATTAATAATCATTCGACAATTGAATCTTAGACACAACAAACGATAGGACAAATAATATTTAGGACAAACAATATTAGGTACAACGATTTCAGCAAATAAAAACTATGCGGAATTGATGCGGAACAAAGCCATACGTTATTCGGAGATAAGTAGTTATACGACATAACAATTTTATGCCATCCAATATAGATAGACCCGGAGAAGTCTAGCAGTAAATGTTTTTTTTTAGGCTGACAATAATGGATACAATAATAACAAATTCAAATTCAAATAATTTATTTGTGAAAATAGGTCAAACATAAAATGGTTACAAATTATGCTGGATGGTGGACAAACAAAGAACTATTTTATACTAGGTATTTAGTTTTCATGTACCTACTTAATTTGTCTTTGTAGTTTTTGTTTTATTTTTGAGAAAAGCACTATACAAGCTTCGACCAATACCAGGAAGTGCCATACGTCTCTTGACTCTTCAGTAATGTACTATTTCACGACACTGCTCGAAAATGTGGCCATAGATAACCTAAATCCAGTACTCAAAACTGCCTATATATGTACATTTAACAGCCGACTCATTTATGGCGCACAAACACGACAACAAAGTTACACTAATCGAAAACAGGACGTATCAGTATATGTATTTCATTATACGATACGACTTTTTGAAAGATAATTTCTGAATTTCATTCCTGGCATGCTGAAACGACATTATTGGACCAATCAACAGTAATCGTCTGCTGCATGCGATGGATGGATGGATGAATGGATGGACGGACGGACGGACGGACGGACGGACGGACGGACGGACAGACGGACTGGATGGACGGATGGACGGGATGGACAGAATGGACGGATGGACAGATGGACGGGATGGTCAGGATGGACGGATGGACGGGTGGACGGGATGGACGGAATGGACGGGATGGATGGACGGATGGACGGAATGGACGGGATAGACGGGTTGGACGGGATGGACGGGATGGACAGGATGGACGGGACGGAATGGACGGAATTGACGGGATGGACGGGATGGACGGGTTGGACGGGATGGACAGAATGGACGGATGGGCAGATGGACGGGATGGACAGGATGGACGGATGGACGGGATGGACGGATGGATGGACGGAATGGACGGGATGGACAGAATTGACGGATGGGCAGATGGACGGGATGGACAGGATGGACGGGATGGACGGGATGGACGGGACGGATGGACGGATGGACGGGATGGATGGATGGACGGGATAGACGGGATAGATGGACGGATGGACGGATGGTCGGATGGACGGGATGGACGGGATGGACAGGATGGACGGGATGGATGGATGGATGATTATGATGATGATGATGATAATGATTTCCTCGCATTAGTTGTGAAAAGCACAATGTTTAGTCTCGGCCAAAAGTGCAATAGATGGACTCGTACTTTCGAGGGCCGCCGCTACGCGTCGGCCCTCAAACAAACTCGTCAATCTATTGCTTACTTTCCAGCCTCTACAACAATGTACTATTCAAATTAAGTTTTCATCTCTCCTGTTCGGAAAGTTAAATTTTCATGGGTAGATAGCCGGGTGGAAAATTGCGTTTTCATCTCTAGGGTGGAAAGCATTTTTTTTTTAATTTTTACGATTAGCCACGGAGTCGAAGATAATTCAGTTACGTCAATGACACTTTTCACGTTTCGGCGTGGCCATCTAGATGCACGTCGTGTCGTGACCAAGGAGCTTGTATACAACACTGGAGGTTGGACGCCGAACATCCGTTTGAAACAAGAAATTTGATCTTTATTACGGCACGTAAATATTCCATCTCTTTCTTTAGTTAGGTTAAGAAAGAGATGGAAGACATTCGTGAAAATGTGAAAGAAAAATATAAATTAAAGGCCTTCTACACGGTCGGGACCAACCGCCAACCATCGTGTCCTTGGTCGGGTTGATTTAAAAATGGACAGTGTAGAAATCGGTTGACCCGACCGATATTTGGTTGATATCAACGGCCTTGGTCGCGAGCGCATTGTCCGTGGTCGGCCCCAACCGTATGGAACGCTGTCGGCCGACGCGAGCGACACGACGGTCGGCGGTTGGACCCGACCGTGTAGAAGGGGTTTAAGAGTGAGAGGGACGGTATCATACAAACAAACTTCGGTAATCGCGAGTAGCCCCCATTTACGTGTACATTTACATGCTTGTACGTACCTACATACATACATTTAGTTTATCTGTGGTGTGGATGTGAAATCGACATGGAAAACGACGTCTGCTTTGCGATCAATGAAGAATGTTTTAAATGAAATGAACCCTATGTCTTTGGAAAAGAGTTCCCATTGCCCTTGATACTTTGCTTTGCTTGTAATTGTCAGTTTGTTTGTTAATTTTGACATAAGTTAAGTTACCATAAGTACATTACATTTTATTATATATTATTTATTTACGGTACGGAGCGCTGGAAAGAACTGCGTGGAATTTAAACTGAAAACAGTTTTCTCGTAATCAATCAATGACATGCGTACTGTATGTATTTGAACAATCTAAAAATGTGAATAACTGATACTAGTCGAGCATAATCTTATTGATAACACTCCATTATCTTCCTTTCAACAGATTTCAACTAATGCGGTCTACGGGCTTACTGAGTAAACTTTTTACACTTTTCGTATTTAGAACAGTGTTTTGAACTTTGATATAACTTCGAATAATACTTGCTTGTTATAGCTCGTTTTGGTTTGTACAGTAGTACTTAATTGACCAAAAATAAAATACTTAAATGTTAGGTTGATAAAAAAGCGGTAACCTTGGAGCCGTCATGCAAACTCGTGATGAGTCATAGCCGGCCACAGCCCACGGTGTATTTGAACGACTACATATTGAAAGCGTCTGGTTGCTCATTCTAGTCGGCGTCGGCACTCTTGTTGCGCATAGCTTTGTGTTAGAAATAAATATTTTTAAATTATTTCAGCTTTACTCCTGTTAGTAATTCTAACAAATAATACCGGTTGTTCTACAAACATGGATTCGGCGGCTTTATCTTCGGCTATCGCCAAGTTCTCCCTGCAGTTCTGCAATGTGAGTTATTCAAGATTATCTTTTAACAATTTTGAGTTTGAAATACATGTTCTAATGTATTCAAGAGTTTTCTAAATATGTATTTTGCCTGTAATAAGTAGTTACCTACTCAGAAATATGTATCTAATTTTGTATAGTACATTTATAGTAGGGTAGCTGGATCTTACAAAAATATTTTTGATTTTTAGGAGCTGGACAAATCTAAGAGTGTGGTGTCTTCCCCTATGTCGGCAGAGATTCTGTTGGCTCTTCTGACACTTGGATCCTCTGATCCCGCTCATGGTGAACTGCTGAATGCTCTTGGCATTAAAGATGATGACTTGGTATGTTTTTCTTTTTAAGGAAGGGTAGATTGAATAGTTCTTTGCCTTGTTTTGGTGAAGAAAAAAAAGATGTTTAAATTTTTTATGCAATTGTGAAGTTAAAGGCATGGTGGACAAAGTTAATTAATCTTTTTGGAGGCTGTGTAGAAAGCTTTTTCACATACATCAGAATCAATTCATTCTTTAAATAAGTAAATAGTCCTATGTTTATAACATTTAACGCTTTGAGTAAGTTTTTCCCAAATATAATTTTGATGTTATGCATACAAATTTCAAGCCATATTCAACCTTTGGAAATGACCCGACTTACAAGATTTTACCTCTCTAAACAAACTTATAAAAGTTATAATAAACATTGGCAGAAAAATAAAATTTTGTAAAAATTAGCAATTTCATTGAATCACCATCTAGTTTCTAAACATTATAAGGGATCTTTAAATTCTCTTTGTTTTTGCCAAGGCACATAGTAAAGTAATATGTAACACAGGTATAATTAATGTAAATTTGAACAAATAAGACTGAATGATAAGGTTAAGAGGTTTGTCAGTGTCCATTTGTAATATTATCATTTTTCAGCACCAATTATCTAAGGAATTTGATAAGATTAATGTGAGAATGTTTAACCTGCTTATTATCTAGTTCATTAATAGTTTGCTGTAATATGACAAAGAAATTAGAATAGCAAGGGTGCAACTCTAGAGAGTTTAGAAACTGCCACATTTTGACGTAAAAGGCAACAATTTCTTATGCAAAAATTTTGTTTGTTTTCTAATGTTTTATGCCTCCTACCCTATCCTATATAAAACCTACCATGTTTATATAATTAAAAATTTAATAAAAGTAGTAATAAAATGGAATGGTGATGTGATGACCTTATGCCTAAATGTAAATACTAGGTTTTGCTCGCAATTTCGACTTGTGGAAACTTATTTTTACGGAATTAAAAGCAGCCTTTGTACATTGGCAAGCATTCCATTATAAAAAAAAATCTAATATTAATTCAGTAGGTAGTTCTAGAGTTACCCCTACATACAATCTAACCAACACACAAAGGTAGCTCTTTATAATATTAAGAATAATATTAATTTACCCATTTTTTACAGATTCGATCATCATTTTCTGTGGTAACATCCAAACTGAAATCTGTGAAGGGAGTTACTTTGCAAGTAGCCAACAAGGTTTATTTGCAAACAGGCTTTGATCTCGACACCAAGCTAAAACAAGATGCCATTGAAATCTTCGATTCAGATTTGGAGCCCTTGGATTTCTCAAACGCAGGGGCGGCAGCAAAACTGATTAATGATTGGGTACAAGTTTAAATTATTTATTTACTGACCTTTACCTTCGACTTTGCTCGCGAAAATTGATAGTTGAATGGGCATTCCACGATTCTACTAAATTCTGGGAAAAATGGGAATCCTCAAAAACTGCTTGTCTGATGAACACCGGTGCTAAATTTCATGTCTCTAGACTCAGTAGTTAAATTTTTTGGATTTTACATGGATCCCGTGAGAATATCGGGATAAAAAGCAGCCTATCTGTTATTATAGACGTCCAGCTATCTACATACAAAATTTCATCCAAATCCGTCTAGCCGTTTTAGCGTAAAGGCAAAGACACACACTTGCTCACACACACACAAGCACACAAACTTTTGCATTTTTAATATTCGTAATATTATTAATTCATGTTAAGTAAATATAGTCAATGATGCTTGTTTTACCACCTAATTTAAAATTAACATAACAATACAATTTTTAAGAAAACTTTTTAATGGACATGTATTATACATTGTGTATAATACACAATTAAAGAAGAAAGAGATATAATAATGTTTGATTGGATTTATTCTTAACTATTTGATTACATTATTTTTTTAATATTTAACAGATTGAAAGCAAGACCAATAATAGGATAAAGGATCTTATTTCCGAAGATTCCGTCAATAGCCTGACGCGGCTGGTTCTTGTCAATGCTCTCTATTTTAAGGTATGTACCTATACAATTACTTTAATATAAAGCAAATATAAACACATATGTAATTAAATGTAATTCGATATGTAATGAAGGCCATTGAAGCGCAATGAACATTCGACGGCATAGTTAACTAACGTTTATTTAACTTAAATGTCTGTATACCCTCAACACAAAATAATGTATCAATTAGTGATAAATGTTTTATTTTATGGTTATTTGTTATATCTAAGAAGGTAAGTAGTTTGTAAATCTGCATGTACCAATCGCAAAAATATATGTTTCAGTAATCCTTATTTCTCAATATAAGTGAATTGTATTCTGTTTTGGGAAATAAATGTCTTAAACTCTATTATATATGGCAGCTTTTAATTTTTTCTTTATATGAACAGGGCAGCTGGAAGCACCCTTTCAAGCCTCACAACACCATGGACAAGCCATTCTATATCACCAAGGACACAACTGTTAATGTTCCTATGATGTATTTGGAGGAGAACTTCAAATATGGCGAGAGTCAAAAACTGAACGCTCAGGTATGATTTAAGTAAAAACTTGCTGCCTTAACGCATTCGCTGCCGGCTGTCAGACTCAAGACTTCTTCAGGTGCCACAAACGCACATGTGCGTTCAAATTACTGCCAAACTTTGACAGCAGTACAGTTTGACAGAAGAAAGTCACGATAACGCATGTAAGTATGTGTTCCGGCAGTGAATCCGTAAGACTGCTCGCGCATATCCAGAATTTTGTTCAAGTTTTTCTTGGACATGACAAAAGTGAAGGGATTACAGCCAATATCTACTGTATTTTATCAAGTTGTACGGCGCATACACAATTTTTAGCCCATTAAAAGAAAATGTATTAAATGTCATAATCATCACGTAGACGTACGTTTACGTCTGCAGAATGAACATTTATTTAATGGTTATGTACATATTTATACGACCAGTTAAGTTAATAAATAGTCATTAATCGTATTAAGAACCAAACGATACCAACTAGGATTTTTTTTTATTTAGTGATTTTATTAAATTTCCAAAACTTAGGTACGTCGTGGTCTATTGTAAGAAGAACACCCTTTCAAATTTCATGGCTGTAGTCTCAGTGGTTACGATTTTGGGATTTTACATGGATGCCGTGGAAAGCCGTAGCTCTGTTTACACCAAACAGATGTCGGACATACCTATCGAATAGTATTTGTTTTTGTACATTAGTACTCATACAGAAAGAAAGGATATTCGCCATGTTTTTTGCATATGATCAGATGATATTTTTATAACATACGACTTATAGAATTTTATCATTAATTTAATTACATTGGTCATTATATTTAGATTGAAATTGATTAAGTTTCCAGATATATCTATACTAATATTATAAAGAGGAAAGATTTCATTGTTTGTTTGTTTGTATGTTTGTTTGTTTGTTTGCATTGAATAGGCTCCGAAACTACCGGACCAATTTCAAAAATTCTTTTGCCGTTAGAAAGCTACATTATCACAGAGTGACATAGGCTACTTTTTACCGCGGGAAAATACCTTTTCCTACGGGAAAATTAATTTTATCGCAGGCGAAGCTGCGGACGGGAGGCTAGTTTAATTATAAAGCGCTAAGCTGTGGACCCATACATTAACGACTCGCAAATTTGAATTCGGAATAAGCGAGCCACTACCTAAGACATTCGCGCGTGGTTTAACACATTACTGCGACCGACGCATATATGCGTTTTCGGGACTTCGCCCAGTGCCGCTGTCATAATTATTCATACATTTTGAACGCACATATGCGTCGGTGGTACCTGTGGAAGTCGTGTGGCAGTGAATGCGTTAACCGAGATGTGCGGGCAGCACAGTGCAGAAATCCAATTAAGTAATATAATATTTTTTTATAGTTGTTGGAGATGCCGTACGAGGGTGGTGAGGCGAGCATGGTGATAATCTTGCCAAAAGAGGTGGAAGGCATCAACGATCTCCTAAAGAGCCTCGCGACAGACGTGGATCTCGTAGAAGAGCTGAACCAAATGCATCCCATCAAAGTACAAGTAACCATTCCTAAGTTCAAGATCGAGACTGAAATAGACTTGAAGACGCTGTTGCCAAAGGTAAGAAATAATATGCTTGTTTAGTCTAAAACATAATATATTGTAGTAGAATAAAGATATATTGTTATTCTACCAGACCTTACATGATGATTTTAATGAGTTTTAATCAAAAATTCAGTTGTAGTAATTGGCTTATACATACATCTTTGCTTTATACATAAACCGATGTTATTCAGGTACGTTCTAAATAAATACCTCAACGAATTTCAGCTTGGTATCAGCGCGATCTTCAACGAAGGCAATTCCGGCCTAACCAAGATTTTGAACAGTCCTGAGCCACTGTATGTGTCAAAAGCAATACAGAAAGCTTTCATCGAGGTCAATGAGGAAGGCGCCGAGGCCGCCGCTGCCACTGGTTAGTATTATTTTGGTACTTAAAAAAGACTTTGATTCTGGCCCATGATTCACTTACGGATCTAACTGATAAATTTCAAGGTTTTTTTGATAATGAGATCAACAATTTGTACTTAATTCACGTGAAACATTCCTTCTGTAGTGAATCATTGGCAACAAGGGTTTGTCACATAAGTATTACAAACATTCTATGATCGAATGGGAAAGTACGCATTGGTAATACCTAATATTAATTTTTCTGCTAAAAATAGGTATTGCGACATTCACTCTGTGACAAGTTCTTTACTCATAATTTGCATGTGGTACACAAATTAGTGGTTTAATTTTTGTGGGCTGTGGCTTGTGATTCTGTTTCATCGATGTTGCTTTGGCCATTTGACTTTAATGAATCTGATTGGTTTATTTCTAAAATGACTAGCTAGCTGATCATCTTACCTACCGCGCAATCGTTCTTTATTTCATTAGCTTTGAAATTGCGATATTGTCTCTATTTACGTTTAGAATATTCGTTTCTTAATCGTCGTCCTACATACTTAAAAGTAAACGGTATGTTAATAGTTTTGCTAGAACGGCAATACCTTAGTTATCGCAACATAAACGTTCGAACAATTGCTAGCGAGTACGATAACGCTAACGCTCTATTTCGTGTCATCATGTCAGTATTTTTTTTAAATAATTGTTATTATAATTGTCATGTTAATTTCGTTGCATACAACGGCACCAGACTTATCATGAGTTGGTACTTTTCTGTGTACGATATATGTGCTGATGATCTGAAACCAGTTGAAACTGTAGGCAACTAAACAAAACTTCCTTACATACAAAATTTTATTGGGAGCTAACGATACGTCTATGTTTAGGGATCAGCTTAAAGTACGATTTGTTAAAAAACAACGTGACCGCCTTTAACATTTGCAGTCGAGTGGGCGTATATGAGTTGAAATCGTGCCTACATTTTGAACAGTTCATTGTATCTTCTGAGTCACACCATCAAGCTGAGAAGATTACGAATTAGTTACAGACACGATTACATACAATAATAAGCACTAAAAGTCTACTATTTTTAACTACACCTATTGAAGCGCTTTCTTTTAAAATCTTATGAAATCATTCGTTATTAGTTGCATTAAAATGTTCCTCGAACGAGTCCAAGGTCGGTACATATCGGCTATGTACCTTTATGAACACTTTTACTGCATATCGCAAACTTTCGACTTTGTTGAAACGAAAATTGATTTTGCTTATTCGAAAGCCATCTCTTTTGGGAAATTTCGGTTCATATCCAGCTATTTTTACTTCGGGTTTTTGTGGAATAATACTCGAGCATGAATACTAATTCACAACACCTAGAGGTGAGGATGTGTTATAAGCCGGTTGTGTACGTGCGGTATTGAAAGGGTTTGTGTGTGGGTGAGCGCAGTTGGCGTCGTCCGTATGAGGCGTTCGATGCCGCGGCCGCCGCGTGAGTTCATCGCGGACCGGCCGGCGCTCTGGGGCCTGATGGTGGCTCGCCAGCTGGCTTTCGTGGCTCGGTATCAACCCGCCGCCCCTCTGCCGCGCTCTGACCTGTAGCCACCACGGGCTAGGGCCACATGGGACGTGGCACGGTGAGTGCGCCGATTCAAGCGGCTATGCCACATCACTTGTTCTTATTAATCGTTGGTTTGCTTAGGTACCTAAGTCTCAGTCGCAATGGGTACGCAGTCCGACTAAAATAAAGTCCGTGGTTATTGAAAATAAATCTCTCTTGAACGCTGATCAAATGAACTTTACTAGTATTATCAGCGCGTGACATGCGCTGGTCGCATTATTAACACGCAACGTGAAACCGGTATCGTCTGTTTGATGCGTTGGCCGATGACACACCCCAGCCACATGGTGTGATGCGTCCCGCGTTCGGGTATAATCAGACGGATCTTAAAGGGGTGTATTCGTGCAGGCATGGTTGTAATGGCGCGTTGCGGCTTCATGGTGAACTTCAGTTTCGTCGCTGACCGGCCCTTCCTCTACCTGCTCAATGGCAATGACAAGACTACCCTGTTCATCGGAGTCTTCAACGGCAGAACCTAAAGACTTCTTCTAACTTGGCAGCGTCAGGTGTCCGTACTGATCTACAATGATAATGATAATGAGTATTAGCTTAGGATACTATTCCGGTACTTATTGAAAGGACGAGACACTGCTTAACTTTAAAATACTTGATTCTAGTTCAGCTACTGACAAGCTATAGGTACGCGCATCTGATGCTGCCTTTTCATATTTTAACACTTGCACATGCACCCATTAGGCATTGTTAACAATGTAACGTGATACTGATGAGATAAAACAGTATTAATGTATACCGTACATAATTAAGCGGTTATATTTCCGAGCAATGTGGCTAGTTCCGTCCACGCCTTCGTTTTGACCAAGGTTTTGACTTAATAACTAAGGTCCATTACTTTGCTGCAAGGTTTTTTAGTCGATAAGTGATAAAAATAATATTTAGACAAAAAAATAATCTACTTTAATTGGTGAATAAATCACAACCGAAATTATAATTAAGGCCTATAAATTATGTTAATAAAAATTATTTTGAAATATTTGTTAGTATACCTACATTTTTTTAAACGTGTTTTTGAATAAGTTTACAAAGTTAATGTTAATAAAGC
Source organism: Archips crataeganus (assembly GCA_947859365.1). Lineage (NCBI taxonomy): Eukaryota > Metazoa > Arthropoda > Insecta > Lepidoptera > Tortricidae > Archips > Archips crataeganus. The sequence continues at coordinate 38,234,641 of OX402045.1, forward strand.
TGATGGTAAAGTTGTCAAACAAAGGTGCAAGTAAAGCAGGGCTCTATTTTTCTTAAAGTATAGAAGTAAAAAGGTATTTTATTTACTTGGCTAGAACTGCCTTCTGCCTGGCTTCTTCTAGGTATATTTTTAGTGCAGATTTAATTTATTTTTACAACAACATTTTTAGCTCTAATTTCTTCACTAATTATTGTGTCAATCAAATCGTGCGAGTCGTTTTTTCAGATATTTCTTTTGCAATAATAAAGTACATTAATATAAAGCTTAAACTAAAAAAAATGTTTAGTAATATAAGTATAAAATAATTAAGTTTTTAAGAGGGTTTATACCTGCTGAGCTGGCAACGTTGCATTTTTGTTAGTTTTTCTTGATTATTCCATAAAAATTGAATGAAAATTAAAAATGTTTTGTATACAAATTGTTCTAATATATAAGTTAATGTGTCTACTGCAATAATAATTCGTGATAAGAATTTTATTTTCTTTTAAAACCGTTAGGTAATACTTTGTTCGTTTTTAAAGAAAATAAAAGTCTATCTCGAATTATTATTGCAGTAGACACATTAACTTATATATTAGAACAATTTGTATACAAAACATTTTTAATTTTCATTCAATTATTATGGAATAATCGAGAAAAACTAACAAAATTGCAACGTTGCCAGCTCAGCAGGTATAAACCCTATGTAAGTAACTTATTTTACAAAGTCTTAAAAGTATCAATAATACTTATGTATATCTAAATGTTACCCAATTGTTACAAATATCTCTTTAACTGTACTACGATTCTCTTTGCCTAATTTACCTTTTTTCCTTAAATTGTAGTAAAGTTTAAACCAGTGATATTTATTGTTAAAGTAATTCAAAACGTTTAAGCATTGTTTTTTGTTCTAAACATGTACATGTCTGTGTTAATGTTTATTTATTAAATTTTATAGAGCCCAAGATTGATTTTATTTCAATATCTCATTATTCACACAATGTTTCAGTTTCAGGTAGGTAGAAAATAACTTTCCCGGTGCATGAGCGTTGTTAGTAAACATGTTCAGATCTCACACGTTTAAGCCCAACACACACAGAAAGCGGGCGCGGGGCGGGTTGGGCCCGCGACGGGTGTATTTACATGGCGGTGTATGGACGACATCACACAGACGGCGGGCGCGGAGCGGGTCACGCGGGTTGTTTTTTACTGTTATCTAGCATATTTTATTATTACTCTTGTTGGCAACACTGCACTGGTCCGCGCGCTTTTTGTGACGTCGGGCGACGGGCGCGGGCCCGCGCGTGACCCGCTCTCTGTGTATGTTGCGCTTTAGAATGAAATCGGCCCTATGTACCTACTATCTGACGGCGATTTTACTTGCTCCTAGATTAATCTTACTTCTTATGTGCTAGCTTAATGTGATTGTTGGTTCGAAGGTTTAGTTAACAATACTTAATGTTCGTGTCTTTTTTTTTATTTCAGAAGATAAATATATCGATATTATGTTTACAAAAGTAACGAAACTCGTAAATCGTTGTTCCTTGTCTGCTTACTTGATTAAGGGAACCTCTAAAGCATAGGTTCCCATCCTTGTATGGACTACCGCCCTCATTACAAAAAAAAGTCCAACGCCCCCCTCCAACTATAGGCACTTAGCTATATGTCTGTCTATAATCTCGATTTAAAAAATATTTATCTATCTCTCTCTCTCACTCGTGCTATTTGTGACCAGCTAGCGCCCCCACGAAAAGCTCCAGCGCCCGCTAGGGGGCGGCACCGCTCCCGTTGGGAACCTATGCTCTAAAGCAGGGGTCACCAAATGGCGGACCGCGGTCCGCATCCGTACCGCCAACCCATTTTGTGCGGACCGCGAGAACATAGCAACTTGCACTACAGAGTACGTAATTTAATAAAATCTATCCCCCGCATTATCTTTGTTGACATTAATTCGAAAACGGTCGGGCGAAGTAACGAGCTAACAAGCGAGAAAGACTTCAAACTTCAGACAGATAGTCCGCAAGAAAATGACATTTTTCTCATTGATATGTAAAAAATAGGTACCTTTGATGTTTTCGTACACGTTACATTTGTTTAATGTTTAATAATTTTTTTTTTCTATAAAATGTTGTGCTGACCGCGATGGTCATTTCATTTCTTAAAACGGACCCCGAGTGAAACTAATTGGTGAACCCTGCTCTAAAGAATCTCTTTCCCGAGGCCGTATTGTCTAACGCTACTGACGCTTGCCTTCGCTTTAACCATCTCTTTCTGTCATCATTTTATACCGTTTGACAGAAAGCAATAGTGATTGAGAAGGCAAGCGTCAGAAGCATTGGATAATAAGCCTACAGGTCTAAGGGTTTAGGTTGGGCCGTTAATGTATCAATCAGTCAGTGCTTTACTTTATAGTACTGATAGGTTTTACCCGCGGGTTCACTCGCGTGAATCATTAGATCTATCAATTACCTATATTGCAATGCTGGACTTGTACTTGATTACTAATATTATAAAATAAACTCCGTCTGTCTGTTTATCTGTTATAGGCCGCTGAATCGATTTAGATGTAAGTAATTTGGTATGAAGTGAAGATAGTTTTAGGCCCTGATAAACGAACTCTTTGCACTTTGCAGACGGAATCGCGGGCAACAGCTAGTATAGGTATAATAATTGTCAAAACTTATAAATTATAATATAAGTAGGATTAGTAGAATTGCTCGGTTTCAGAAATCTTAACAAAAAAAATAGAGGTATTGGTATAATTAGGTAGTGTGTAAATTACTTTCGATGTTTTGCAGTGGTAAAGGTAACAAACAGCTGTATTTCGAGATGATTTCTAGTGTTGATTAATTTGCTTTGTTTTATTTTTACGAGTAGGTAGATATTAAATGAAGATTTAACTTTGCAGCAATGAACATCAACTTATTATGTGCGATGGTTCATTTCGCGCCAGTGACCGTGTTTTTGGCCGACCGGCCTTTCCTAGTTGCCATTCAAGTCGACGCTACACCGTACTTCCTGGGCACTCACCGAGGCGTATAAACACTCCAAAACGACATATTTTACTCGTCACTGCTTCTTCATGTTAGTTATCATTATCAGTTATCAAAGAGCTACCTACTTTCATAATACTTAAACTTAACCAGTTTGTTTATCTAGATACCTAATATGGTTTGGTTTGTTTGTTGTAAATGACAATAAAATGTGCATACAGTATGAAACTTTTTAATGTAAATCGGTGGTGGTGAACTTGTTTTGTACAAGTGTCATTTTATTACTCTCTGTTTTATCATGCATGTATAGTCGCCGTCAGATATATTAATCTTGTAACGCTTCCCCTTTGCTGAAAAATATGCCAATGACTACAGTGATCGTGAAAAATGTTCTGTTGTGTGCGTGAGCCTAAACTAATATTACTCTATTAAAAGTGAACGTTGCTCAAGTTATATTTTACCAAAACTAAGACGGCGTAGACAGCCTAAGGGCCGTTACTGACAGACTGTATTTCAGCTGCAACGTCTGCCAACTGCCCATACCTACATTTTTAAAAGCTTTTATTTAAATTACAATGTTTGTTTGTATTGAAAGAAAGAAAGAAAAACATTTATTTGTAACAACAATAACACGCACACAGGCAAAGATAAGAGTACAAACATAGACAAAGACATAGGTGCACATATTAAAGCAGTCACAAAAAGGGTCCCGACTCAGTATATCGCTATTTAAAGAAACCAGCACTGGTCTTCCGCCGGGCTTGTATTGTAATGTTTGTTCGGGTTAAATCTTGCAACTGAATTTTTGAAGCAGTCATCCTCAACTGATTGAGCTGAAATTTTGCATACATGTTTAGTTTAGATGACAGTGCATGATTATTTTAGTGACCTAAATCCAATATGGCGGAACGCCCAAGATTCGGACTAGTTAATTTTTGAGCACAAGTGTAACAAGGGCACACAGGGTAACAATGAAAGGGCTTATCAAGAAGAATACGAATATTAATAAGTTTTTGTTAAAAATGTAATTTTCAATGCAAGCTTTTTCGCTGACTGTACTTTTTGTTGACTGTACTTGCATTATCATCCAACCTACCTACATAAACATAAGTATACCAAGTTTCAAGATCCGACCACTGGAAGTAGGTCAAATTCAACTTCTAAGATTTGACCCGTACCGTACACAGATTTTACATACATTGCAAGTTAAGAGGGTTTATACCTGCTGAGCTGGCAACGTTGCATTTTTGTTAGTTTTTCTCGATTATTCCATAAAAATTGAATGAAAATTAAAAATGTTTTGAATACAAATTGTTCTAATATATAAGTTAATGTGTCTACTGCAATAATAATTCGTGATAGACTTTTATTTTCTTTAAAAACGAACAAATTATGAATTAACGGTTTTTAAAGAAAATAAAAGTCTTATCACGAATTATTATTGCAGTAGACACATTAACTTATATATAAAAACAATTTGTATACAAAACATTTTTAATTTTCATTTAATTTTTATGGAATAATCGAGAAAAACTAACAAAATGCAACGTTGCCAGCTCAGCAGGTATAAACCCTCTTAATAAAAAGCTTTAAAATGAAGTTACTCTAAATCTAATATAATATGCAATGAGCAAAACTGCTTGCTGTCTGCGATTGAAATTTACGATAAAGTTGGAACGCAGTCTGTCTGTAATGAATGGCCCTAATCTTAATCTACTTTTATGAAGATTCATATATTAATTATTAGATTGTGCATCGGTTTAATAATTAGGTACCCAGTAGGTACGGTCGCGGGATGAAAAGGTTCGTCACTTTGTCACTTTTCGACTCTATGTCAACGAGTTACGATCGAAAAGTGACGAACCTTTTCATTCCGTTACTATACTATACCTAGGTGCAATTAATAAAAAATGGTGTTAAATTTTCAGCAATGAACATCGCAATGTGTTCTGCGATGGTAGACTTCAACCCGGTGATGGTGTTTCTGGCGGACCGACCTTTCCTGGCTGTGATCCAAGTCAACGGATCTCCGTTCTTCCTAGCTACACACCGAGGCAACTGATGTTAAAGTTATGCTGCTCTCTTACATACAATTAAATCTGCTATCCATATGCTGCACTTGTTCTTAGTTTATATTCATATTTTATAAATTTATATTATTACTAAACATTTTTACAGTATGTTCATTTTCAATTGGTTTTATTAGCAAGTTATTAACCCTATTTTTAGTGGTTTTCCAAGTTGCTTACTTTAATATGAAGTACCTGGGCGACCGAGCTCCGCTCGGGCTGAAACTCGGTACCAAGCGTTTTCCCAGAGATAAGACCAAGCTAGATCAATTTTGCATTCCCGAAAACCCCCACATACCAAATTTCATCGAAATCGTTGGAGCCGTTTCTGAGAAGATTCTGATTATATATATATACAAGAATTACTCGTTTAAAGGTATTAGATTAGAATAGCTTTTGCCCGCGACTTCGTACGCGAAGACAATAACGTTAGTTGTTTGCATGAAATTTGGCACACAGGTAGTATATTACGTTGATTAACACATACGATAATGCCAGGAAAATGCAAGGTTCCCGCGGAATTTGAATAAGTGAATTCTAAAGCCGGTAAGCCGCGGTGGCCTAGTGGTTTTACCTATGGTCTCTTAAGCAGAGGGTCATGGGTTTGAGCCCGGGCTTGGACCTCTTGAGTTATTCCGAATTCGTGTGCTAAATTACGTTTGAAGTTTACCATGACCTTTACAGTGAAGGAAAACATCGCGAGAAAAGCTGCACACACCTGAGAAAAAATCCAATGGTACACACCCGCACTGTACAAATCAAATCAAATTTTACAAATCGCACTGGGCCCAAGTGGGAACTACGGCCCAAGTGTTCTCGGTCTGGGAGGAGGCCTGATTGATACAACAACATTTTATCCCGGGAAAGTGTGAAGTACAGCATTATACCTCGGGATAGAAATAACTGTCAAAACATTTTGAAAATCAGAGACAGTGTAGCTTTTTATTAGTGAAATAATTTTAAAAATTAGCCCCCACGTTTAATTCACTTATTTCTATTAATTGGGGATAGTCATATAATATCATATGAAATAATTTTTAAAATCAGTGTCAAAGTTGAATTTACTTATTTCTATCCCGTGGGAATTTAGCATTTTCCCGCAAAAAAGTACCCTGTGTCAATCAAGAATACTGTAGCTTACTATTATTGGTGAAAGAATTTTTAAAATCAGCCCCAAAGTTGATTTCAAATTTTTCTATCCCGTGGGAATTTTGAATTTTCCCGAATAAAAAGTAGCCTTTGTCAACCGGGGATACTATATTACATAATGTGTAAGAAATTTTAAAATCAGGCCTGAAATTGAATTAATTTAATTCTATCCCGTGGGAATTTTGCATTTTTCCGGATAAAAAGTAACTTATGTCAATCAAGGATAATGTAGCTTTAAAATACTGAAAGAATTTTTAAAATCGGCTCAATAGTTTCAGAGATTCCGCTACAAACAAATAAACAAAGAAAGTTTAGATATTTCCCTATCCCGTGGGAATTTCGAAAAATTCTTCCTTAGTGCACCTCTACAATACTCAAAGTACATGTGCGCCAAATTTCAAGTCTCTAGCCCTAGTAGTTTAGGCTGTGCGTTGTCTGTCAGTCAGTCAGTCACGGTATTGTTTTATAGGTATAGATAGATTAGTGTAAAGATAACATTGTTCTCGTTTGTTCTATTATGGACGCACTACAACGCCGACGATCCACCTGAGTACCGCTTACAATGACGAAAGGCCTTTCTTAATGAGTTAAGCTTTTGCAATTTCAACCTTGTAACTTGGAGAAGACGGTAGCTATTTTTTGTTATTTGTTCTGATTTGTTATTAGCGGTAGGCTTCAACAAACGAGAAAAATGTTATCTTGACCAGATGAGTTCTGCAGTCCTAAACCCCCAGCGTATAAAATTTTAATTATACTACGAAATTCGAAAATCGAAGTTTGTATTGCGCCGTCCCTTACACTTCCGTTTAATGCTACTAGCGTAAACAACACGGCACGATACGAAGTTTGGAAATCGAATTTCGTAGTAGCCCCATAGACGCTGAAACATGTTAACTAAAGCTTTCTGCGCAGTTAGAAATAAATTGAATAAACCCTCCATTAAATGGTCAAACGGCCTCACTTCAGATATGGTTGTATGAATGACATTTCTTTTGCCTATGCCGGTTGAGTAAAAAAAATTAGGTTGTAGGGTGCACAGCAATTTCCTGTGAATAGATTTATGTAAGAAGAATAAGATAATATTCTCAAAAACATATATGTAGAAATTTTTTATACTTTCACAATATCTGGGACTGCCAATAGACTTCTATTGCATCATGGCCTCTGGCCTTTTTCCGAAAATCTTAAAAAAAAAATACGACAAAGCGGGCAACATTTTGACCTACTGTCAACTACTAAGTTGTCATCTGGTACTCTGGTACAGAGTTTTAGTTACTTTTGTTGACAAAAGTCTTGGAAATCTAATATATTTGAATATCTTATTAATTTTACAACCTTAGATTTTGGTCAAACACTGAACTGACTTCCTGAAGGAAGATTTGGTTTATCGATTTCGTATAGAGCATTAAAATAATTATAATTACAAAGTTTTTGTTATGTTTTCCGCCCTCAAAAAATTAGCAAGAAGCAACGATGAACGATGTACTGCTCCAGTGCCTATGTCTTCCTCTTTGCAGAAGAAATTTTCAAGAGGGGTTCACTTTAACAGTTAGTACTATATTACTTTACTATAAATTTCAATTGATTTGTAGACCATATGTGTCGATGTTTTAGCTAACATATACCATACAAAACTAGTTTAGGCCAAGATTTTGGACCTAAAGATGTTAACTCGGACCTAAGCTAACTACTAAGATTTTTTTTTCTGAACCTCTTCACCGATTTATTTGTTTTTAGTGAAAATATTGATCAAAGGGGACCGGAATGTTGGCAAATCATGTCTGCTGCAGCGATTACAAGGTGGCCCTTTTATAGAGGAGTATGTTCCCACTGATCAGATTCAAGTAGCTCCAATACACTGGACATATAAAAATACTGACCACATAGTTAAAGTAAGTCTAATTAATTACGCAGAATATCAACAACATCAATTATAAATTATTACTGTGCCAAATTTAAAGTACTTAATTATTCACATTTTCATTGAATTTCAAACACATTACATGCCAATGTTTCCCAATTTGTTTAGCCTTTGATAGCCTATTAAAATCCTAACTAATACATATTTGACTTTGTGATATTTTCATCTCAACACTTTCAATTCAATTTTTAAAAATGTAGCTCCATGAATACTATTGATGATTCTGCCAATGTTGAGGTTGAGAAAGACACTATCGGTTGGCCATTGTTTGGTAAGAGTCATTCAAATCTTCTTAGAAGGAGTTCATTTGGTTGGATTTAGAAGAATCAAATTTAAAATGTTTTGACTTCCTTAAATTCTCATTGTTTCTTTCTTTACAACATCTAATAACCATTGGAGATAAAAAGGTTGGATGACAGTGTGCATAGCCTATTTTACAAATCTTCATTGTTTTAGGTAGAAGTATGGGAAGTGGTTGATAAAGGCCGAACAAAAAAGAAGTCCCCTCTCGGTCTAAAATTAGAGAACCAATCGGCTGCAGTTACCCAAGACGAGGGTTATGAGACCCCTGTCCTTGATGCTACATTTTTGGATGTCTACAAAAATGCTACGGGTGTCATACTGATGCTTGATATAACTAAGCCCTGGTAAATCTGAACATATAGTATTTTGTGGCTAATTATTAGATGAACAGCCAAATTGTTATGTTTCATTGGTTGACTAGTAAAAATCTGTTTTAACCCCTTGTATGCTTAGTCATGGATCCATGCCAAAATTAAAGCATCCTTTTTGTATTTTTATTTTAATATGAAAAATTGGCTTTATTTGAAACAGTTAAGACTAGAATGCACCTTTTTTTTGCACTTCCCGCATATGAGGGGTTAATGTAATGTTCTGTAATGTAATAGCACTGAATTTTTTGCATCTTTTCATTGTATATCTTTTTTATGTGCTTACATTTTCTCATATTGTGTTGATGCTTATTATTCACCTTCTACCTGTTGCTGGTACCATAAACATATGATGTATAACCTTGTCAAGCCCAATTTTGCTATTGAATAAGTTCAATAGGATATGAACCTTCAAGAAATGCAATAAAGTGTTTCAGTATTTCTTTATATAATGGAAATCTGAAATTCATATTAAAAAACTCCTGACCAATGCTGACACACCTCTACTTTCAATGATGCTTGGTGTCCTTATCAACCGACGAAAACAAAAGGAGGAGGTTCTCAAGTTGTTGTGTATATTTGTTTTTTTTTTATACCAGAACAATTGCTTGCAATGATTTGAAACCAGATTCATGGTTCCACAGGACTTTTGAATATGTTGTGAAAGAGTTGTCCCGGGTCCCAGCGGACTTACCAGTGGTTGTTCTCGGCAACCATTGTGACATGCAGCATCATCGGCAGGTGCATCCGCATCACATAGAGCAAGCACTTGAGCATGCTAAACTTACGAGGTAAAATTTAAGTGGATGTTTCTTACAAGTTGTTGTTTGGCATGGTGAGATGAGAATTTAGTGAGCTGAGAATGTGGCGATTTGGGAATGTCTTAAAAAATTACCAATGGTTTTATATATTTTTTTGTATACATATAAATAGTCAGTTATAAAAAACTAATTTAAATATTTTTCTATTTAGTTCACTACTTTTTTCAAAATGAATTAAGAAAGAAAAGAAAGAAAAACATTTATTTGTGACAAAAAAAAATACTAGAAGAAACGGAAACAGATACTTATTACATAAAAAATATTGTCACAAAATGGTCCCAACTCAGTATGATGTCGGCCTTGCAGCCGACGCTGGTCTTCCGTTGGAACCATTAATTATTGAAACTATTTTGGTTGATGTTGAGGGCTCCCACACAGGCCTGCGCGCTGTGGTATATGCTATAGAGATGGCGCTTGCCATCGCTTTCACAATATCATTCTGTCACCATCTTGACCATCTTCTATCGTTTGACAGAAAGAAATAGTGAATGCGATAGAACGCGTACAGACAATACGGCCTCTGGTTTTTAATAATTTGGCTTCATTTGTTGTTTTTTGATGGTTTTCGATTTCGTTGTATTCAAAGGACCGCGGCTGTGCGTTATGCGGAATCGTCAATGAGGAACGGTTTCGGCCTGAGACTACTACACAAGTTCCTCAGCGTGCCGTTCCTGAGGCTACAAAGGACTAGTTTATTAGAGCAGCTACAGAGAAACCAGAAGGACATGGAAGAAGCTGAAAAGGAACTAGACGACTTTCAAGTATGAACTTCTTCTTTTTCTTTTCTCAGGCCTGAACCTTTACACATTATCCCTTTTTTGGTGTGATATATCATATCACATATAGCTCCCAGATTATATCGTCGCGTGCCACGCGTGCTATTCGTTCGCCTTCCCAGCGCTAGTGTAATTGGGCTTTACAAATGATTGTAATGTGTCCAGAACTCTGAGGAGTCGCACTACAACCTGTTCTTGGACCGGTTGGCGAACAAGCGGCGACAGAGCGCGGGACCCGAGCCGCGGCCGATCAATGAACGTTCGCCGAGTATCGTCCTTGGCGCCGGCAAGCCCATCGTGCCGTCCAACGTCAATCCCCTGGTAAGCCACTCATTATTGTATCGCTACTAACTAGACTCCTTTCACGAACTTAACGGATCGGAACTCGACGAAAGTGGTGTATTTACATATTTGGCGCTAGTAAGCTATTCCATTTTGGCCGCGTCCTACTGAACTCTGCTATTCAATACCGTAAATTTAAATTGTAATATAGAAACTATATTGGAAGATTTAAAAAAATCGTTTTCAATAAAGCATACATTAAAAAGCGCTTAGCTTAAGTAATAATTTTTTCATGTACCTACAGAACGTTGGAGTATTCGGTATACTAAAATATTCTACTTTTTTGTGAAATTTTTGAGACTTCTTTATTCTTTGTATATCCTCCTGAGTCCCGGCATTTTCTAACCGATATAGAACTTAAGACTTAGATAAGAGTCATATGTTTTGTAATTTTAGAACTTATTTAAGCATCTTTGAAGTTCTGTATTCATTGAATAATTTATGCTTTATGCAGTATATTCTTACCTACTAATGATTTGTTCTTTGTAAAGTACGCTGGGGCTCACGAGGAATAATGTTTTTTTTTTATTTCCTGAAGACAAAAAAATTGAGCCAGGTTTTCCGCCCTAGCCAACTCAGCCTGCTGATAAATCCGCCACTACTCGAACGTGCTTGGTGAGCCGAGTAATCATTTAGGGCATTTGGCACAGCTCTAACAGAAAACAGTCTAAACTGAAAATTCAAATTATTTTACAATTGACTGTAAAATTTGATCATTAGTAGCATCGAATAAATAAATACCTAGTTAGGCGATTGAGTTAGCTAAAAAGCGACATCAGTTCAGCATTACCATACAAAATGTAAGGGGCAATTGCGTTTTGAAAGCTCATAAAAAGTATGTCAATTGATTCGTCAAACTTCACGAGGTTCTGAAAGACGCATCAAGTCTTTGTCACTTTGTTTTCTTGCCAAGTTATTTTGACTCTCCTTATTTGTCACTGCTGTGGCAGTTTTCTTGCCAAGTTATTTTGACTCTGCTTATTTGTCACTGCTGTGGCAGTAGAAGAATTAAAGCCGACCTGACACTGAATGAATTGAAAATTACAGCTAGCACAGTCTTTGAATCCAATGGGTATAAAGGCTCAACACGGTGTGCAGAGTCAATTTGTCAGTCCCGAACTGCTGAAGCGGCCGGCGGTCAGTATGGACGTGACACCGTCCCGACCGAACCACCTGGAGAGGTTGGTGTTGAACAATTTCCTTTTTAATGACTACTTTCACTTAAAGTCTGTTACTACCTACGTGATGTTAAAACCATTTGGGGACAATTTTCGCCGCCGTGTATTTACTACACACCCAAATGGTTGTACGGGTGATCGTTGCTCGTTATTATTTATTTAGTAACTATGAACATGCCCAATATATCCGACGTGCTGAATCAAATGTTCGTTGTTCCTTGTCATCTTGTGAAAAACTTTCAAACACCTCTCTTTCCACTTTCATCCGTTATGTATCATGAAGATTTTTGTATTGTCAGCGATCAGAGTACGCCGTCTACCGGCGCGAAGTCTGCGCCGGGCGCGCTCGACGAATTCTACGCCGGCGCACTGGATAGCAGCTTCCTTGATGACCTGACGCCCATGTCCAACAACCAAGAGGTCGCCTATGAAAGTGACAGGTGGGCGCGAAACATGTAGCTGATAAAAGCATAGCCTCGCCGTATCGAGCAGGAATTTTGACCATTTACGATTGCTAACTGTTTAATATTTGGGGCTCACCAATCAATCAATGATCCGCGGAAACCACCACAGTGTGCCGAAAGAATGTTACTTTTGTATTGTGTGGAACTGCGCTGTAGCAACGTAACACGGTCACATGAAGTATGCTTTTGTTAAGCACAGGATTCACAATCCTGTTTTAAGTGGCTTTCTCGCTATTTCAGCTCACTTAGTCAATACTGGGTTATTCGTTCGACTATATCCAAGTTGGCTGAAGAAAACCATCAAAATTAACCAATTTATCTCGTTTCTTTTCAGTGACAACGAAACAACAAATCCCAAAGTTACAGTAGAACAAGACGATGTCGAACTCGACTACAATGCAATGGTGCAAGACATCGTTTCGGAACAGACTGCTATCAAGCAAGAGGAGGCGAGGTTGGAGGAGACGTTCGCTAGAAAAGTCAGCATACAAAATGACAATGTCTCAAAGAGTGACTTGGCGGGCAGTGATCACAGCTTACAGGTGTCAATGGAGAACGAATTCCCCCTATGGGCTGGCGATGCTAGCGCTAGAAGGTCGCCTGAAGGTTAGTTTGGGACACTCGATTAGCTTTAAAGAATTTTATTATAGGTATAGTTAATTTAGATAAATTTACTTTCCGAGAATATACAATAAAATATGTAATAATATTTCAGGTGGGGAAGACCCTGACGTTGCAAAGGAACCTAACGCTAAGGTGAGCTTTTTTTGACGAATTACAATGGAAATTTAATATGTATGCATTTAAAATGTTTCTAATTTAAACCGTTTCTTTTTTAAAGCCTGAAAAGAAACACAAAAAGAAAAAATCAAAAAGCAAAGAAAAGGGTGACTGTAGTGAAAAATCGGAGAAGAAAGAGAGAAAACATAAACACAAAAAGTCGAAGAGCGAGAAAAAAACGACGAATCCACAGAGCGCGCTGCTCGAACCTACACCTATCGACAATTTCTACAGCGAGGATGATTACGATAGCATTTGAGTTGAATGTTTTAGTATATACTTTCTGGGGTAGGTCCCATTTGTCCTATAGAACTGTGAAATGTTGAAGTGACAGAGTTCAAAATCGTATCAAATATATCAGTTCCATAGAACAAATAGGACCTTCCACTTTCTGTAATTGTAAGCATACAAGGTGTTTCGCTCTACCTATATAAAGGATACGCTTAATGCCGGCACGATTAGCACGGTTGTTGTTTTCTGACCTGTCGTTTCCCGCACCTGTCCTACTATAGTAAGAAAAGGGGGCGTGTAGTGGCAAAGCGAGTAAAATATACATACTATATATCTACATACTAAAAAGGAAAGATCAAAAAATCTCAGCATGACTATGACAGAAATATAAGAGAGACCACATCGTCAAAATGTAAATGTGGATTATTGATCTGTGTGTTCTTTAAATGTATAATTGAAGAAACAAAGAAAGTATTATTTTTTACGTTGATGAAAGTTCAGTATCTTATTTTTATTAAGGGATTACCGGTTTACCTATTATACAACGTGATGAAGTGAGAGTTACCTTTACTCTTTCCCTTTAACAATAATTATTAAATACCTAACGTTCGTCATACTAATTGATTGAAGTAAATAAATCTATCATTCTAATTAGGTACTTACAGATATGCCAAGTAAAGCTTTTATTTTCTGTTCTCAAATGTTACAACGAATATAATAAATAAGGTAGGTATTTTAGTAACGTAGGTATCTTAATATTATTTTCTTTTTAAGGATTTGCCGCACTGGATGCGTTCTGCGGTCGCGGTCAGGTCAAATTGATCGCAGCCCGCATTATGTATGAACAACAACAACATGCGATCTGACCGTCACGGTCGGTCGGTCAAAACGCATGTTTTAATACTTCGCGTGCCTGAATTTTTCCTCGTGCTTCATTTGAAAAATGGTCACTACTTTGTTTCAAACCTAAACGTGTACCTATAGTCCTATAATACTTCTCTGTCTACTATGCTACCTACCTATACTTTAACGCTTTTGACATCTAGTGGTTACCTTTTTCCACCTCATTTTCATGTGCCTGGAATTGACGAATATAGCAGGGAAATATTTTAAAAGCTTATGACTTCATAAATCCTAGGCGAGGTTTTCTAATAGGCAGCTCTTTAGCGTGAAGAAAGACACACTCTTTAAAATAATGTTTAAAGTAATCCATATACATAACCCACTCATAGCCGTTGTAGCGGCGTTATAATGAAATGACAGTAGAATAGTTAGTGTGCCTCAAGTAAGGGAAAAAAAACAGATGAAATTTTACATACGGAATTGTTGGAAATGTTAAAGCACTTTACCTTAAAAATGTGAGCTGGGAAAATAGGGTGTATCCTACTATTTCCATGGAAATAGAAAAAATAGAAAATGCGGGACAGGCATTTTTTCCTAATTATATCCCATTATTTCTATTGCGGCAAAAAACCGCCGTCATAAGTGGTGTTGCAACGTTTTTTTTGTCGCCGCCGCCAGCAATAGAAATAGTGGGAGAATCTGTCCCAGTATTTCTATCAATAGAAAGCAACTGGGCGACCGAGCTCCGCTCGGGCTGAAACTCGGTACCAAGCGTTTTCCCAGAGATAAGACCAAGCTAGATCAATTTTTCATCCCTGAAAACCCGCACATACCAAATTTCATCGAAATCGTTGGAGCCGTTTCCGAGATTCTGATTATATATAGATATATACAAGAATTGCTCGTTTAAAGGTATTAGATAGATAGATTCATAATAGAAATAGTAGGATCCACCCGGAAAATAATAGCGTCTTTTTTTAACCCCCAATATGGATTCATGATTTTTTTCAGTCGACCGTGCTCCCACTTTGGGTTCACAACTTCAAAGTGGAAGCACACTTGGACGTGTGACTTTGTCAAATCATTTTGTATGGGGACAGTGAACATACCATATATTACCACTCTTGGCATACTCTAGCGAAATTGAGTTCTATTCTTAAAACGGGCGAGATCTGTAGTTTTAACCACGATGTAGCCCAGAATAAGGAGTAGTTTAAAAAAAAAACTGTACATGCATTAAAGGCTTAATGAAAGCAAAATCACGATCGCGTCCTTTGTGTAACGTACGTTAGTCACAGTAACGAACGTTAGTCACACAAACTAAGTACGGATAAGGGTAACTTACGTTACACAAAGGAATCAATTAAGTTTTGTTTTAATTATAGCCCTTAATTACGTAATTTTTGTTAAAAACGATTCATAGCTTGTATAACCAATTGAAAGCCATTCCGGAGATGACTCACATGGTTCCAGTACCTAATGACGTCCCTAAATTATCATTATTCTAATAAGCATGTCTAAGCGGTTTATCAAAAGTTAAAGTATTAGATATTCTGTCTAATTGTTTATATGAAGTTAGATTTTGTATGTTCAGCATTTGTTAAATTAATGACTAGTCTGCATTTAATGGACTGTAAATGTTATCGCTTGAAGTGTGTAATTTCAAGTTAGTGTTAGTGCACGAAAGCGAATATAATATAATACATATAACTGCATAATTGTTCTTTAAATTACGTTTTTATATAGGGTGGACCTAACGAGGGGCTTTCGCGAAAGTGGTGTATATAATTTAGCCTTTTTTTATATATTTTCTAAATAAACTGTTAGCATTCGTTTCTGAGTTTCACTAGAGGCCATAATTGTCTAACGCGCGGGCGCTTGCCATCGTTTTATCCATCTCTTTCTGTCCTCGTCTTATACCGTTTGACAGATAATAATAGTGAATGCTAGCAAGCGTCTGCGTGTTAGACAATACGTCTTCTGGTATAAAGGCCGTTTTCAACAAAAATACACAATTAAGGGACTTTTTTAAAACAAAACTGAATTGATTCCTGTGACGCGATGTCCACTAGGATCACCTATTTGGATCCCCCAGGTACAATCTAATATATAAAAATCTCGTGTCACGGTGTTTGTTACCGAACTCCTCCGAAACGGCTTGGCCGATTTTTATGAAACTTTTTTCTCTATATTCGGTAGGTCTGAGAATAGGTCGTAGGCTATTTTTTATACCCCTAGGTGATATGGCAAAACAACGTTTGCGGGGTCAGCTAGACTAATATATAAAAATTTCGTGTGACGGTGTTTGTTATCGAACTCCTCCGAAACGGCTCGCTCGACCGATAATTAAGAAACTTTTTTTCTCTGTATTCGGTATGTCTGAGAATAGGTCCTAGGCTATTTATTATACCCCTATTCTTCGCAGACAGAGTCGCGGGCAACAGCTAGTAATTGTATATTAGGTGATCCTAGTGGACATAGCACGTTGTGTAACAAAAGTTACCCATATAGTGGCATGACTGACTTTCGTTACACAAAGGAAGCGATCGTGATTTTGTTTTCATTAAGCCCTTAACTATGTACAATTTTATTGAAAGCGACTTCGTAGTTTAATACAAAAACTGCATAATACACCCTTAGTATAGGTAACGGCACGAGAGTTGAGGCGAATGATTACACATACAGCTACATAAAGTACTGATTGCAAAAAAGATAGTGAATGAATGAAATGACTGAGTGAATGAAAATGTGAGTTATATGATCTTATGATGAAATACTTACGCTATACTATTCATATTATAATTTTTCTTTTGTCATACAACCTATTTTTGAAATAAAACAATTTGAAACTGATAAGAAATACTCTCAAGAAAAAAATCGGTATTTTATAAATAGCAAAAACTACACAATAGATAATATACATACATATAGATTTATACATAATAGTTCAAAATATTTTATTTTCTGTTTTGTTTGAACTAGAACTAGATGTATTTTCCTAAATTATTCTTATAAGAAATAGGTTGAAGACATTTTTAGTCAATCTTGTAATTCTATGTTGAGTCTGTTGAACTTGCTACCGGTACGAATAAATGTCAAAATCCCGCTGTCAATGACGTGCTGTTGTGTGCGTGACCTCAACTCTGATGGCGTTACCTATACGTGGGTACCGTAAAACGGGGTTACTTTAAATTGCAGGGGCTACTTTGGAAAACAGTTTTTACGCCGTGTTCTTATTTTTTTAGACCATCTGTGGCAGTGAAATTACCTTGATAAATTACCTAACTTTTTACGTCATTTGATCGATATTTGCGTTTTTATAACATTTTAAATCTATCAAAGTAGCCTCAAAATTTCCTAAAGTAACACCAGTTTACCGTACGTAAGTAATGGGTTCAAATAAACGCAGTGACAAGCGTCGAATTAAAAGGAGGATGGGCTGATTTGTATGGACTCTGGCCTAGGGACCAATAACGACAAACCATATATCATTGGAAAAGTTCTTTCACATTCTATAACTTTTTGTATGGCAGGATATCTCGAATCTCTGTGTAAAAAAAAGGTATGACAAAAAACATGAAAACGCACAGAACAAAATCATCACAGTTACAAAACCTTTGTAATCTGTAAAGCGACACAGGAACATAATATCGAAAAAACCTGCATAATAGTTTCAACTCAAACTACTTTTATGCAGCGAGATTTTATTCACGTGCTGTAGTAAGTTTTATAACAGCTATCCAATGACATATCGCATGTTCATATTGGTAATATAGTTATTAGCCCACCTTCGTTTAAACGTTACGTATAATCTGTACTAGATTATCAATGTATCACCATTATTAGAAATATAATTTTTATGTTTTGCTTTTATTTTAATTAGGTGTTTCTTAGCAGCCAAATCTATTTCTACACCTGCATAACTTATATGATACGATATTTTCAGCAGTCTCATGTTTAACTATAATTATGAAACGTAATGAGTTTCACCCTGTGTATACATTATTATTATGAAAATAAAAATAAAAATTGGCGTATGAGTTGGCAGTTCATGTTGTTTTTTTCGCCTTTTCTTAAACACTAAAAAGTTCATTTTTTCACCTTGATATATTCTGTAAAATTCGATGTCTTCCCACGAAAACTGTAGCACATACTTAAAAAGTAATTAAGTAGTTCTTATCGCTTTGGAGTAGAAAGGAAAGGATGTGCGGTGAAACAAAAATTTGTCTATAAAAGGATGGGATATAGGTTTTAACAAAACAATTTCAGTAAATAGAGTACATTCTATTCAAAAAGTAAATGTACAACCACATCGATATTTTATTGGTTAGGTTATAAAAATTGGACCACCTGGGAAAGAAGTCCACGCAGTAGTTTAACAATATTACAAACAAAAATCTCTACATAACAAAACTTACAAGTAAACAATATTAGTCAACTTTATACATAGGTACCACTGCACCTATATGATTAATTAACATTAAAATTTACCTAATATTATATTTTATACATTCTATGTATAATATTAATAGGTAATATTCTTCATTTTGTAATAAGTTAATAAAACTATTTATTATAAAATATTTTTTCAGTTACTCATTAGGCATTTATAAGGCTAATGTGGGTAGTGGAAATAATATTTGGTGGTTGTCAGGATTTTAAATAGATGATATAATATGCAGCAGGTAATTACTTACTAACAACAGCGCTATTCCCATGCCGCAACAGGCAACGGGCATTGGGCATCGCCGCATCAGGCATGCCGCGCGGCCAGGTCCGCTCCTTACCTAAGCATGTACCGTAATATAACTTATAAAAGCACTTTGTACTTGGCTTGCATCATTATTCAATTGTTATAATCGATTTTTATTGATATTAACAATACATCTAAAATGTAGCCCATAGTAGGTACATTATAAAATTATATTGCTTCATGAATACAAATAAATACAAAAATAGTTACATAAAATCAATAAAATCGATGATCATGGCCAGCAGCGAGCGTCGAATACAGAAGTACTTAAATGCAACGGGAATTTTAACTACTTACATAGTTTTTACTTGAGAGCAAAATAGTTTGCGATATCGATTTTATTTCAGTTAAAAGTTTAAATTGCCATACAAAGTCAAAAAGTTTTTACCTCAGTGTTATTGTGTTCAACAAAAGTGGTTTAGCATGTCGATGGAATATTTAATTGATAATTAATTAAACTATTAATTTAAATAAACAATAGTTTGCAATATTTCGTCACTACTTTGAAAAAAGCTCGTATCTCAAAATCGATAATCTGGCTAATTGAACTTTACTAAGTGTGCAATAAAGTTCAGTTTGGTTTACATATTGATTTGAGATACCTGATTTTTTTGAAAGTAGTGACGATTTGTAGATAAAAAATATTACTAAGCACTACTGGAAAATATTTACTCTAACAACAAAAAATATACTTCTAGTGAAAATAAATGGATCACTCACGTCTTCGACATTTTTCGGGCTAATCCGTAGCCCTTCTTCCCGGAGTCACACGTCACAGCAGCTGCCAAACGCGCACTGACAATGAGCGTCGTTTCGTTTAAAGACGTGAGTGATCCGTTTATTTTCTCTATGAGTGATTCTCACGGTAGGATATTATTTAAAAATATACTTTTAAGTAAATTACTAATAAATAAGTAATAATACAGATAGACTTCCTATGTTAAAAATAATAGTAAAATTTACTCAAACCAGTCTAAAAGTTGGAAGTCGCTACGCTCGCTGCGTTGTTCTCGCCTTTGATCATAATCCTATTTTATTAAGCTAACTTTATTACTTTGTTTAATATTTCGAACGAGAACTCTGTACAAAAATACGTGGTTCCTTATTGCTATGAATTAAGGTTCATAATATAATTAAATTTGTTTGTTTCAAATAATTTGTTTCGATTGTCTACTAAGTCAATAGACCACAGTTCTATTATTATTGCAATTACTTCCAGAAGATGAACAAAGTCGCCTATAGGTAAGCACTATTAGTGTTGTGACCACGCAAACTGGCAAGGATGATTTGTTTCGCCGAGTAGATAAACATAAACATAATTATATTTCATTATGTATGTCTATAAAGAAGAAGCAGTCCGACTGCCTGAGTTATTAAGTACCTAGGTAGATAAAGACAAAGGACGAGTTTCTAGAAATTCGACCCCTAAATGGTCTAAGAGCCGTTGAAGATCGACCTTCACCGATCTGATAACTCGATGAGACATATTTTTTATCAAATATAATTTATAAACAAATATGCCTATGATAACTTGCCTATCGAAAAATGTTCATAGGTTTTTTTTGTTTTATTGTGGAGTGCCTTTAGCCATCTTCCGGCTCCATCATCAGACCATGGTTACCATCTGGGATCAAAGTACTCGTCAAGACGAATTAAACGAGTCCAAACTCGATGGGGTTTATTGTGAAGTGCCTTTGGCCATACTGAATTAATGAAATTACGAATTACCCCATCGAGTTTGGACTCGTTTAATTCGTCTTGACGAGTACTTTGATCCCAGATGGTAACCATGGTCTGATGATGGAACTGGAAGATGGCTAAAGGCACTCCACAATAAAACAAAAAAAAATCTATGAACACTTTTCGATAGGCAAGTTATCATAGGCATATTTGTTTATAAATTATATTTGATAAAAAATATGTCTCATCGAGTTATCAGATCGGTGAAGGTCGATCTTCCACGTCTCCTCCACTAAAAAGGGTGAAATAAGAGACAGAATGTTAGCACAGTAGTTTTGAAGATATGGGTTTTGATGGTAATTTATTTCTGAGCTGACAAAGTCATGGGGAAAAGCTAGTTCAGCATATAGTTATGATCAACTGTAAAGATTTGGCTTACACCCACGGCTTCCTCGCGATTAATTTACATTAGGATCGTTTTGAAAAATAAAAAGTATATAGTTAGAGCTTAATCAAAACAAAATCACGATCGCTTCCTTTGTGTAACGAATATATATATACCTATGGGTAACTTTAGTTACACATAGGAACCAATTAAGTTTTGTTTTTATTAAATCACTTAAATTTTGTTTTTTTTTGGAAAAAAACTAATTATCTGTCCTTATTTATTCCTTGTCACCGACATAAAGGTGCAAATGCAAAATTTCAAATGTTTAGACCTAAGGGTTTGGGCTGCGCGTTAATGAGCCAGTCAGTCAGTCAGCACTTTTCTTTATATATATAACAAAAACTGTATTGTGTGTCTGCAGAAAGATAATTGAACAATATACATATCAGGTTTATTTAAATGCTAGAATCATTGAATTATTTCATCCAACTGGTAAAACTTATATATAAAACGTACATGAACGTGCGTGACATACCACGCAATTATAATTTATTTTGATTAAGTTTCGTATAAAAAGATCATCACATAAAAATATAAAATCTACAAAACAATTCCTGCCATGATTATATTTGTAATAAAACTAAATACAAAATCTTCATTATTGAAACGAAATCATCAAACACAGAAATCAATACAGTCGTTGTGAACATAATATCATGTCATCGTGTGATATTAGATATTAATATTGATTGACATTATACTAAAGCCATTTATTTTTTCAAGGAACGCGTGTCGCGTGCGATGCAATGTATTATTAGCGTTTTGTCGCACCAAACTTCACATATAAGGCAATAAGGCGACTGTCCCTCGAGACAAGACACGTACTATTCTGTAGCCGCACTATAGTATAATTATTGTTATAGTGCGGCTTGTATTTAGCGGCACAGCGAGTACCCGTCTTCACTAGGGGTCAGAAAGGCTAGACCTAGACACACACATGATGTGACATGTTGTTTTTTGATTGACGCTTAGTATAGTCATTTGAACGATAATATTGCTCTTTGAAAATATAACGACTAAAATATTGCTGTAATGGCAGTACTTACAATTAATTATATTTATAGATCGTAACGTGAAGACGAAATGTTAACTTTTTCTATGCATCTGTACAGCGCTATCGTCGTTTTTTTACACAGGGCTTGGGAATAGGCAATTTTGTTGCTAGACTATAATGCTTAAAACATAACAGTGAATTACTTTATTGCTTGGAAATAGGTAAGCAAACTGAGAGCGAATGGCAGTTACGTGGTGAATATTACTTTATCCTAAGAGTACAAGGCTTCGCGAATCTAAAAAAGAATATTACTGATATCATGTATTTACTTAATTGTCCACATATTTAAGTAAGTTTACCATAAAGTTGTTAAAGAGTGAACGTGGTTCCACGATGCGGTAATGCAACTAACACACTGCTCGGTCCGCCTTCGCTGTTTGCGACCGTAACAATGTAAAAGCGAGGTTGTCGGTCGGATTCGTCAAGGCGTCCAACATTTAAGGAGGACCGAACAATGCAATTGTGGATCAAAGTTAGTATCCATTCAGACAACCTGGATTAGGCAAGTGACAAGCAAGCCAGTAGCTTTATGAGCTTTGTTTGAGCATTAATGACCACCTCATTCACGTTCACAAATGACTAGGTTACATTTGATTCTTATGCCAATCAATACCAAATCATACATAAAATTACTTCCAGCATGCATGTTGTTTAATATACGGTTCATTAAATGTATTAGTTGTTTCCAAAAACCAATTTTCAGCAGTAAAATGTTCGTCGCAGAATTGATCAATAGCTTTTGTATGCCGTCACTCGCCATGACCTCGTATTTGAATTACCTAATGCATTGTAGATATGTCCAAACCTTTCGATCATAAATCCATGACTAAAACTAAATAATATAATTAACAGCTGCTCTAAAGATGCCCGGCTCGATCTTAATTACCATTACGTTATGTGCTATACTAAAGCATTTTCAACAAAATATCCATTTTTAATTTAAATTGAGTACTTTTCCATAAACAACATTTTTGCCTTGTGTTTACATTTTCTTAGTTTCATCCTGAAAATTGTTTAAAATTATTACAAAATCAATTAAAATGATTTTACTCACTTACTCGGATTGACCATAATAATGTATCAGTAAATAATTCATCATAATAGGGAAAAGATTATTATCTATCACATAATTCACATGAGAATTACGATTTGAAAGAATAACACAAATCAGTTTTCAACAGTTATCTAAAGCATCTAACAATACAAGTATGTGTATAGAGATAATATTTTGCAATCTGAAAACAACTGGTAAGTAAATATTTATTTTACATAAAAGGAATGTTTATATGTATTTCATAATATATACTGTAAATGATAAATAAACGAAATAATTGCAAGACCAAGTTGACGATAGTGGAAGCCTCGATGTTGGCGTGTATGTAAATAAGAAAGTGGATAGTGTTTGCGTGCGGCTGCCGGTGCCGCGGTGCCCAACTAGCCAAGCCACGGCCGCCGGCCGGCCGCGGCCGTGGGCCGGTGCCCGGTGCCCCAGACTGCACCGCGACAATAACTAATACTTACGAAATGGATATTAAGCTTTTGAGGCACTATTTCGTAATACACTACTGAGGTAAATCTGAAAACTTGACTGTCCTTGATAAGCAAGGCCCTAGCAATATATATATATATATATATATATATATACATAGATTAATATAATATCGTCGGGTGACAAGCAAAAGTCACTAAGTACCAAATACCTACTTAAAACAAAGCTCGTATCTCAGTATGAAATTACTAACTAGATACGACTTTTTGAAGAGCAGTGACAGAAATTTTAGTGAGTTTTGCTTGTCATCCGGCGATATACCATATACAAATATAAAACTTATATCCAGTTTTGTTACTTGATGTGTTTGAACAGAGATATAATATTTGTACCAGCGGATTGTCAAAATATAATCGTATGTGCAAAGACGTCGATGCTACTGCAAAACTGCAGTCTTCGTTTTAAATAATAACGAAATGTGTTAATTTAGTTGTTCAGTAATTGTGTTAATAACACTTATCGACGCCCTCTTGTCCAATATTTAAAGATTTTAATTTCTTATGGCGTTCTATTGCCAACGAAACTATGCCTTTTTCAGTACCACCGACCAACATGTTCAGCGCGTCAGTAAAGCAGAATATCATCTTGGTCTCTAACGGTAAGAAATCAGATTTTGGTATCGTAATAAAGAGTCACTCTAAAATCTAGCTCAGTGTATTGTATAATCCAACATCTAAGATGGATGATCAAATTATTTACTTAAAATATTCAGCTCTCTTCTTCCTATCATAGGCTGCAAAATAATTTGAATGCAATCCTACATTTGTTAACCTTACATCTAAAAAAGATAATCTTATTTACAATCTCTACAAGATAATTGTTCAATATGTGTACATAGAGTGTAGTGGTGGAGCGGGGGCACGGGCGGGGGCGGGGGCGGGGTCAGTCGACGCGCGAGCCCGAGTAGCCGTCGTCCAGATAGCTGTGCGGCAGCGCGTGCGCGCCCATGTGCGAGCTCAACGAGTCGAAGCTTACGTTCTGTTCCACGAAAGTATTGTGCACTTGGTGAGGCGGTTCTACACGGAACTGACCTAAAGTCCACGGATCACTTATTTCGTTATTGGGTCTTCGAACACTAGAATCGAACGCGGGGAGGCCGGGCCACGTCTGCGAGGGAGGCGTGCTCAGCATGGGGGGAATGTTGTCGAGGCGCGGCGCGGGGTGCGCGGGGTGCGCGGGGTGCGCGGGCGGCGCGGGCTCCCCCGGGTACGCGCTGCCGCCCGCGCCCGTGCCCCATACCAGAGATTCGATGCTCGGGTTGCTCATTTGATTGAATCGGTCTAGCCCCCACGGGATGGGCATATCCGGCGCAGGCGGAGCGTTCTGCATCATTTCTGGATGCTTCGGGACATGCCGCCCATATATATCCTGTCCCCGCCCGCCGGAGGATACTCTCGAAGTTTGTCCGCCGTCAGGGCTCGGCAGGTGGCAGTCTGGCCGCATCATAGGACTGTAACCTCCCACTCCTGGGCTCTTTTTATTGTTGTATGCCACATTTTCCACACTAGGTCGCGGGGAGTATGGACTTTGATGCAAGCGATCTTGTCGGGACATAGGACTATACTGCCCGGGAGTTTTACTAGGATTATTTCTGTGCGTGTCACTTTTTACGCCTAAACCTGGGTCGGGGCTAGTATGAGTCGAAGGATGAGGCGAGAACGGAGGATGATGCTTCGGCATCGGGCTATAATTACCCGTATTCCAAGCTCCAGACTTAGGTAGATCTGATTTAACAATTTGACTCGTGTCAGGACTAGGCTGCGCAGAGTAAGGACTCGGTTGGGATGAATATGGACTTTGTTGGGTCGAGTAGGGACTGGGCTGTGCCGAATAAGGACTAGGCTGCGCTGGGCTCGGCTGCGCGGAGTATGGACTTTTTTGTGACGAAAATTGATTGTCTTGCCTAGTCATGGGACTGTAATTACCGTAATTCCAACTATTGGGATTCTTTATGTCTTGCTTGACGCCGAGAACCTCAGGACTAAGTTTATTTTCTAGAGACGTAGTTGGACTGCATTGTTCTATGACTTTACTTGCTTTGACTCTATTATGACTGTCTAAGCGGTTGAGAGGACTTGCTTCAGATCTGTGAGTCGGAGTGGTTTTGAACTGTCCAAGGTTCCAGGAATTACCTTTATAAGATTCTGCTTGTACTTCAGGACTATTTTGGACTTGACTGTCAGGTTTTGACACAGGACTAAAGTGGGGGCTGCCTGATTCGGTTTTGGCCGATTCGGACCTAGGGGTAGAAGAGGAATCAGGTTTGGATTGTACGATGGGACTGAGGAGTTTGGGCGTGGTATCCCTCGATGAGCGTTTACCCTCAGGAGTATTACCGGACGCGTCGCTCGCATCTTTACTCGACGACGATTCCGCTTTACTATCAGGTGAACATTTCGAGAGTGCTTCAGGTTTCTTATCGGAAACGTTGGTAATATATTCAGATACACTTTTAGGTTCTTGGAAAACGCTGGAGGAAGACTTTTCTGAAGATTTGGCTTCTGTTTTGGCAGCTGAGGTTTCGGATTCGTCGTGTTTGGGAGTCTTGTCTATGTTCGAATCAGATTTGGTTTCAGGTGGATGCTTTTTCGATTCTTTTTGTTTGTCTTCTGAATCGTCGTCGGATTCTTCTTTGGTTTTGGCCTTTGAGGGGTCGAGGCTGTGTTTGAGGTCTTGTAGTTCCTTGCCGGTGTAGAGACGCTTCATACCGCGCGGCAGGGCACGACACGCGGCCAGGTTCAATGACTCCAGGTGCGGGCATCTCATTAGCACTTTTTTGACGGGCTCCAAGGATACTGATGAGCCGCACAGATTTAATGTTCTGTTGGGAAGTAAGAAATTTTATGTTACTGAAATAATTAGATAATAAACCGAGATAGCCTATTGATTTGACCTGTGTTCTGAAGCAGAGGATCATGGACTTGAGCCCGATCTTGCATCTTTAAGTTTTCGGAATTTATTTATGAAATCACATTTGTAATTTTTCCATGACCTTTTCGATGAAGAATAAAATTTTGCGAGGCCGCATGGAATTGCTAAGCAATTAAAAGGTGTATGTTAAGTTCCAAATCCACACTGGGCTCGCGCCTGAAACTACAACTTAAACCCTCTTATTCTGCGAGGAGGCCTTTGCCCAGCAGTGGGCTGTATATACATAATAGGACGTCATTATTTTGAAAGATGACTGTATCTTTCTGCCACATTCAGGAGTCAGTTTTACTTGCTACGTGGTAAGCGCGATATGGAGTTTTCAAACTTTTGATAACCTCTCATTCCCTTGTTACTCGTACATAACCGAGTTACATACATTACCAGCCATGTACAAGGAAAAAATATTTTTCGCACAGAACCGGGTAATGTATTAAGAAATATTTGTTCTTTGCACATTACCTATTACATTTCCAGTTTTGTACGAGGATGTAAATATTCTTCCTGCATTACTCAGTTTTGTTCAAAGAAATCGTTGTATCGTGTACAAAACCAAGGAGGTTCTCCGAGTAAGCAATAAATAAACATCGAGCCACTGAGCCCCCTTTCAAAGCTAAATTGTTAGTTTTCGTTAAAAGAATTCGTTAACTATCCCACGGGAACTATGCCACTTTTCACGGCAAAAACTATCATACTATGTCCTTCCCAAAGTCTCAAACTCCATCTCAAATATTCACCTTCAAAACGCAATTTGAAGTGCAACATTAACTCGATGATTATTTATTGTTTACTCGGAGAACCTCCTTGGTTTTGTACATGCCACAACGATTTCTTTGAACAAAACCAAGTAATGTAGAAAGAATTTACATCCTCATACAAAACTGAAAATGTAATCGGTAATGTGCAATGAACAAATATTACATTACCCGGTTCTGTGCAAAGAATATTTTTTCCTTGTACATGGCTGGTAACTCGTGCTGGCAATGTAACTCGGTTATGTACGAGTAGCAAGGGCTCTCATTTTGCCATTTGTCATTTAATATACAAAAAAAAACTTTAAAAACAATATAAAGCAACAACAAAAATATAAAGGTTGTTCGGTACTTAATGTCGAGTGTTATTGTAAAATGTAGGGTAATGTGAAGGAACTCTAAGGTGGCTTCATGTTGCTTTGCTATTGTTATTAGTATTATTTTTTCTCCCATTTGACCTGCATATTTTTATACTGATTTGATACACAATTAAATTTAAAATACATTTTTTTGCACTACCTCTCAGTGGCGGGGCGTTAAAATTTTAGCAAGTAAAGCCGGAGCAAAAACCTAATAACCCCATTTACGAGTATCCTCTTCTTGAAAGTGCAGTAATGGAAGGGAAGCGTTTGGTATCTTCAAAAGTTTAGTCAACCAGGTGGGAAACGGGTTGTTAGTACCCTTCGCCGCTGCTACCATTATAGCAGCATATACACAAACAATATGAAATGTTCACTTTTAAGTATGGTTTGTTTGGTTTTGTATTTCGGTAATATTGATTGTGTTTGCAGTACCAAATAAACGTTTTATCTATCTATCTATCTCGTCTCCCGTAAAATGTATAGAGTTGTACCTGAGTTTGCTGTGAGCAGCGTCAGCGAGCGCGCACACAGCTGTGTCGAGCACGCGCTCAGCGGACGCCCATGACAGGTCCAGTTCGAGCAAGCTGTGCGACCATTTCTCGCAGATCAGCTCTAGGCAAGAGTTGCTCTTGCGTGTCACGTTGCAACCTACGAACGGAACGGACATTCGGCTATTTATTATTTATTTATTCATTTCACTGCAGTGTTTGTATTTATTATGGTTATAAAATTGCCGCTGCCATGTGTACTCACTACCGAGGAACAGATATCGCCAGCTCCTCGATTAGCGTCCAGCCGGCCGCTGCCTCGTGTACACACCTCCGAGGAACAGACATCGACTGCCGAATAGCGTCCAGCCGGCCGTTAGCACGTGTACTCACCTCCGATGAACAGATATCGACTGCTTAGTAGCGTAGCCGGCCGTTGGCATGGGTACTCTCTCCCAGAAACAGATGTCGATAGCTGCCATGTCTACTCACTTACGAGGAACTGATATCGACAGCTCCTCGAGTTGAGTCCAGCCGGCCGCTGCACGTGTACTCACCTCCGAGGAACAGTCATCGACTGGCTAGTAGCGTCCAGCCGGCCGTTGGCACGTGTACTCACCTCCGATGAACAGATATCGACTGCTTAGTAGCGTAGCCGGCCGTTGGCATGGGTACTCTCTCCCAGAAACAGATGTCGATAGCTGCCATGTCTACTCACTTACGAGGAACTGATATCGACAGCTCCTCGAGTTGAGTCCAGCCGGCCGCTGCACGTGTACTCACCTCCGAGGAACAGTCATCGACTGGCTAGTAGCGTCCAGCCGGCCGTTGGCACGTGTACTCACCTCCGATGAACAGATATCGACTGCTTAGTAGCGTAGCCGGCCGTTGGCATGGGTACTCTCTCCCAGAAACAGATGTCGATAGCTGCCATGTCTACTCACTTACGAGGAACTGATATCGACAGCTCCTCGAGTTGAGTCCAGCCGGCCGCTGCACGTGTACTCACCTCCGAGGAACAGTCATCTACTGGCTAGTAGCGTCCAGCCGGCCGTTGGCACGTGTACTCACCTCCGATGAACAGATATCGACTGCTTAGTAGCGTAGCCGGCCGTTGGCATGGGTACTCTCTCCCAGAAACAGATGTCGATAGCTGCCATGTCTACTCACTTACGAGGAACTGATATCGACAGCTCCTCGAGTTGAGTCCAGCCGGCCGCTGCACGTGTACTCACCTCCGAGGAACAGTCATCGACTGGCTAGTAGCGTCCAGCCGGCCGTTGGCACGTGTACTCACCTCCGATGAACAGATATCGACTGCTTAGTAGCGTAGCCGGCCGTTGGCATGGGTACTCTCTCCCAGAAACAGATGTCGATAGCTGCCATGTCTACTCACTTACGAGGAACTGATATCGACAGCTCCTCGAGTTGAGTCCAGCCGGCCGCTGCACGTGTACTCACCTCCGAGGAACAGTCATCGACTGGCTAGTAGCGTCCAGCCGGCCGTTGGCACGTGTACTCACCTCCGATGAACAGATATCGACTGCTTAGTAGCGTAGCCGGCCGTTGGCATGGGTACTCTCTCCCAGAAACAGATGTCGATAGCTGCCATGTCTACTCACTTACGAGGAACTGATATCGACAGCTCCTCGAGTTGAGTCCAGCCGGCCGCTGCACGTGTACTCACCTCCGAGGAACAGTCATCGACTGGCTAGTAGCGTCCAGCCGGCCGTTGGCACGTGTACTCACCTCCGATGAACAGATATCGACTGCTTAGTAGCGTAGCCGGCCGTTGGCATGGGTACTCTCTCCCAGAAACAGATGTCGATAGCTGCCATGTCTACTCACTTACGAGGAACTGATATCGACAGCTCCTCGAGTTGAGTCCAGCCGGCCGCTGCACGTGTACTCACCTCCGAGGAACAGTCATCGACTGGCTAGTAGCGTCCAGCCGGCCGTTGGCACGTGTACTCACCTCCGATGAACAGATATCGACTGCTTAGTAGCGTAGCCGGCCGTTGGCATGGGTACTCTCTCCCAGAAACAGATGTCGATAGCTGCCATGTCTACTCACTTACGAGGAACTGATATCGACAGCTCCTCGAGTTGAGTCCAGCCGGCCGCTGCACGTGTACTCACCTCCGAGGAACAGTCATCGACTGGCTAGTAGCGTCCAGCCGGCCGTTGGCACGTGTACTCACCTCCGATGAACAGATATCGACTGCTTAGTAGCGTAGCCGGCCGTTGGCATGGGTACTCTCTCCCAGAAACAGATGTCGATAGCTGCCATGTCTACTCACTTACGAGGAACTGATATCGACAGCTCCTCGAGTTGAGTCCAGCCGGCCGCTGCACGTGTACTCACCTCCGAGGAACAGTCATCGACTGGCTAGTAGCGTCCAGCCGGCCGTTGGCACGTGTACTCACCTCCGATGAACAGATATCGACTGCTTAGTAGCGTAGCCGGCCGTTGGCATGGGTACTCTCTCCCAGAAACAGATGTCGATAGCTGCCATGTCTACTCACTTACGAGGAACTGATATCGACAGCTCCTCGAGTTGAGTCCAGCCGGCCGCTGCACGTGTACTCACCTCCGAGGAACAGTCATCGACTGGCTAGTAGCGTCCAGCCGGCCGTTGGCACGTGTACTCACCTCCGATGAACAGATATCGACTGCTTAG
Organism: Archips crataeganus; assembly: GCA_947859365.1. NCBI lineage: Eukaryota > Metazoa > Arthropoda > Insecta > Lepidoptera > Tortricidae > Archips > Archips crataeganus. The sequence continues at coordinate 38,265,553 of OX402045.1, forward strand.
TAGCGTAGCCGGCCGTTGGCATGGGTACTCTCTCCCAGAAACAGATGTCGATAGCTGCCATGTCTACTCACTTACGAGGAACTGATATCGACAGCTCCTCGAGTTGAGTCCAGCCGGCCGCTGCACGTGTACTCACCTCCGAGGAACAGTCATCGACTGGCTAGTAGCGTCCAGCCGGCCGTTGGCACGTGTACTCACCTCCGATGAACAGATATCGACTGCTTAGTAGCGTAGCCGGCCGTTGGCATGGGTACTCTCTCCCAGAAACAGATGTCGATAGCTGCCATGTCTACTCACTTACGAGGAACTGATATCGACAGCTCCTCGAGTTGAGTCCAGCCGGCCGCTGCACGTGTACTCACCTCCGAGGAACAGTCATCGACTGGCTAGTAGCGTCCAGCCGGCCGTTGGCACGTGTACTCACCTCCGATGAACAGATATCGACTGCTTAGTAGCGTAGCCGGCCGTTGGCATGGGTACTCTCTCCCAGAAACAGATGTCGATAGCTGCCATGTCTACTCACTTACGAGGAACTGATATCGACAGCTCCTCGAGTTGAGTCCAGCCGGCCGCTGCACGTGTACTCACCTCCGATGAACAGATATCGACTGCTTAGTAGCGTAGCCGGCCGTTGGCATGGGTACTCACCTCCCAGGAACAGGTGCTGCAGGTCCCAGGCGGGCACGCGCACCAGCCCCGAGTCGGACAGCCGCTGCAGCCCGCGCAGGTCGAGCAGCCGCAGCCGCGTGGCGCCGCGCACCAGCCGCGCCAGCGCCTCGTCCCCCAGCCGGTACTCGCCCACGCCCACGCGCTCCGTCGCCGCCTCCGCCGCTATCGACAGCTCCTCCAGCAGCGTCCAGCCGGCCGCTTCCATCTGGACAAACGGAACACAATAAACTATTTGACAACACCAATCAAATGATACATGCTCACGGATCCTTTCAACGCAAATGTAACCTGCAAAAAGCAGCACCTACACGCTTTAGCGTTGCCAGCAATACAATGAACTATCGATAGTATTGCCAATAGTATTGCCAATAGTATTGTGACCTCGAAAAATAGTCACAATATCGATAGGCAACAATTCTATTGCTATTTTATGATCAATACTATCGATACCGTATAATAATAATAATAATATATTTATTATTAACTTTTACATCGTATCGTATTTGACAAATATATATTTAGGGATGTTTGGTTGTGATAAATTAAACTCCCTAATAGATTTGTATAAGTGAAGAATAGATAAAGAATTTTTATTAAAAAATATTTACAGGTGTATATAAAATATAAACATGGCAGGTGCGCGGATCACGCAAGAGGACGTCGGCGTTGCGTTCCCGCTCTAAAATGAGCGAGACGGTTGCGGGCTACCGAACGCTCGGAACTCTCGCGCTCGCGTTTGTATAAAATAAGGCGAGGCGCGGCAAAGCTTGCGATCTTTTTCATCGCGCGGCCGTCGAGGAAGGAACATGTCGTTGTAGCTCCGTACTTCGCTCCGATGCAGCGTGTGTCTCCGCTGCACTCCGCGATCCGAAGCACGACGACGAAGATTGAAGATTCCTCGAGGCTTGAAGAATGAAAATGCTGCGATCGACGAAACAAATAAAAACTGTTCTTTTGAGAACATTCGACCTCATGGTCGCGTCTCTTGATGCAACGTCAACTTATCCTTTACTGACGTCAATCACCTACAGGGTTCCCCTTCAAGCGAAGCGTACCGGCAGGCGGATAGTGCGGCCTCGGCGAGTTCTGCTTGTGGTTGTTGTAGGTGTTGAGTCGTTTCGTGTGTTTTGTTTCAGGATCGGATCTTGTTGTTTCAGGTCGTTTGTTGTTGGTTTCGCAGTTTGTTTGTCGATCGTCTTTGATGTAATTTGTTTATTGTTGCAGATAGTCTGTGTTGTTGTAGCGGTAGGTATATTATCTTGCTCGGCAATGGTGTAGGCAGGTTTGAGTCGGCCTATGGAAATGTTCGTTTGCCGGTTAGGTAGCTGTAGGGTAAATATCATGCTATTTCTTTTCAGCACGCGATAGGGTCCGTCAAAAGGTGCTTGTAGCGGCTTCTTTACGGCGTCTATGCGTACGTATACATATTCGCATGTTTGCAGGTCGCGATGTACGAATATGGGTTTCGTGCTGCTGTGTGGTTGGTTCGGCATCGGTCTCAGGTTACGTATTGAGTCTCGCAGCTGATCGACGTAGGCGGAGTCTAGTGTGACGTCATCGCGGGTCAGTTATAAGAGATCACCGGGTAAGCGTACGTTGCATCCGTAGGTGAGTTGGGCTGCGCTTACACCGGTGTCACTTCGCATCGCGGCGCGTACTCCGAGTAGTAATCAAAAGGTTGGACATCGTGCCCAAGGCTCAAATTTTCAGAGTAAAGCGTAAAAATTATCTTCACGCATGGTAGAAGTAAAGCAAGCCAGATATTTTTGCTAGGTTTATTAGACGACCAGATGGCCTAGTGGTTAGAGAACCTGACTATGAAGCTTGAGGTCCCGGGTTCAATTCAATTCCCGCGGTTGGGCAGATATTTGTATGAAAAATACGAATGTTTGTTCTCGGGTCTTGGGTGTTTAATATGTATTTAAGTATGTATGTATCTATATAAGTATGTTTATCCGTTGCCTAGTACCCATAACACAAGCTTTGCTTAGCTTACTTTGGGACTAGGTCAATTGGCGTTAGTTGTCTCGTGATATTTATTTATTTATTTATTCTATATATTGACAAAAACAAACTAATGTAAACGTCGATCTACATACCTGCTGGGAAGTAGTAGCGGAGGCAAGCACGAGCTGAGCGTTGGCGGCTCTGAATACCCTCATTTTGGGGCATCCCTTCTGTAGAGCTTCCAGTGGTACCGCCGCGGGATGAGACGTGGCGCGGGCGCCCGATATGTCCAACACCTCTAAATTCGGACAGTGGGCCTGTGACGGTCGGAACAGTAAAAGATTAATTAAACCATCGTATTATGTATTTTTTCCTATATTATACGGGACTAAAATACATTGAAAGAACAGAAAGTAGGTATAGCTGAGGCTGCGAATCGATTTTACCTCACATTTTATCGTCACACTAAAAAGCATTCGGACCTCAATAGGTAGGTAGCCTTCTTTAGCCCTTTTCCAGGCCCCGTCTGTGTAGACAAGTTACTACATTGTGATATTGCTTACCTACGCAGGATTAATTTAAAAGCAAAGCATATTTTAAACAAATTCAATTGATTTTCTACCATATTGTAAAAGGAGTAAGGTCGAATCTTTGTGTAGATTTATGTGGTCGCATATGCACTATTCTTGGAAAAGGGTTCAAACGTCGGCATAAATGTCTTTGTTCACAGCCCGTGGACGCTTGCGAGACTCGAACTATAATAGCCTAGGATCCGCGTATACAACGACCTTCACCGAGCTGGTTAATGGATGAAAAGTATTTTATATTAAATTAAATATGTTGATAAATATATTGCAAATGGGTCTAAAAAATTTCAGTCCAGAATAGGATTAATTTTTTTTTTGAAAACATTTTACCGTTTCGGTTAATAGACAAATGACGTACCAATCACAAGTATAAAGCCTATAGAATATGCAAACGTTAGGTTGAGTAACCAGACCAGTGCAAATATCGATTTACCTGTTTTTACCTGTTAAAGTTCAAAAGTTCCGTTCCGTTCCGGTCAAAAGTTATGACCGGAAAAAATAGTCAACCTAACGTTTGCATATTCTATAAGCTTCATACTTTTGATTCGTAGGTGTTGGATTTGTCTATTATACGAAACGTTGAACTGTAAAAAAAAATTTACTGGACTGAAATTTTTTAGTCAACCCACTTGCAATATATTTATATTAACATAATTAATTTAATATAAAATACTTTTCATCCATTAACCAGCTCGGTGAAGGTCGTCGTCATACTCGAATCCTAGGCTAAGCATTACTAGCGCACTTCTAATCCTGCAATACTTCGTATTGTGTAGCTGTTTCGGTGAAGCTTACCGCGATAGAGGCCAATATCTGAGGTAGAGCGGTGAACTTATTGTTGGCCAGCGTGAGATGAGTGAAGCGCTCTCCGAAGTTTGAAGCAACACGCGCCACGGACCCCGCCGACAAACAAGTGCTGGAGCCTCCAGTCTCCGACTGAAAATCAAACAATACATATGCAATGTGCCCCTACCCACTGGACATAGGTTTATTTGTTTATGGGTACCTATTACATTTTTTTTGTTCTTTTTTTTTGTCTAATGTAATAAAATGTAGAAATGTAGAAAGCTACACTACACCTTTAAGGACATAGGCTACTTTTTCTCGGGGAAAATGCAAAATTCCCGCGGGATAAAAATAAACGAAAATGTAATAAATAATAATTTTACAAAAGTAAAACATTCCCGAGACGGAACTCTACTCAGGTTTTCGATCTGTGTCCAGAGAGTAGAGACACGTTGTATAACTGAAAAACATTTGAGTCATGGTGGCCTGGCGGTTTGACCTATGGCCTCTCAAGCAGAGGGTCGTGGGTACAAATCCCGGCTCTCACCTCGTGAGTTTTTCGGAATTTATGATCGAAATTACATTTAAAATTTACCATGAGCTTTTACGATGAAGGAAAACATCGTGAGGAAACCTCCATACACCTGCGAAGAAATTCAATGGTGTGTGTGAAGTTCCCAATCCGCACTAGGTACGCGTGGGAACTGCGGCCCAAGCCCTCTCATTCTGTCGGAGGACGTATATAGGCTGGGATGATGATGAAATGATGATAAACAGTCATATCATAACAAGGCAAATACTTCTGCCCCTTAATCCTCATTTCATTAAATTCCAATTAATTTTTTTTCAATATTTAAGATATTTTATTCATCGTTTTGTTTGCCTTTAAAATTCATTCTTAACATGTCAGATGTGCACTCGGTTTTCGGAATGCTAATTACAACAAGTGCGAGTCGGACTCGCGCACCAAGGGTTCCGCACAAATTTTTAGGTATGTCAAAATACTACTATACTAATTCAGTATTAGTAGAGCCCTGCTTCTAAATAAAATGTAGGCAGTGCGAGATCATTTCATATTGGTTAGTCAGGACCCCGCTTAATATTTAATATAATTATATTTTTATTATTTATTGTTGTACCGGCCACAGCCTACTCTACATAATCGGTGAAAACTTCAAGTTTACGCTGAAAAAAAACACGTTTCTGGTATGACGACCTCCTTTAATTTTTAACTTTATTTTATTTTTAGTATTTGTTGTTATAGCAACAACCGAAATACGTATATGAAAATTTAAACGTAAAAGTATGTGAAAATTTCAACTGTCTAGCTATCACGGTTCATGAGATACAGCCTGGTGACAGACGGACAGACATACGGACAGCGGAGTCTTAGTAATAGGGTCCCGTTTTTACCCTTTGGGTACGGAACCATAAAATAGTTACTGTGAACCAGTTTTAATATTTCAAAGTCAACTCTATCAAATGTACTAATTTTTCTCTTGTTGCTAAAGTTATACTTCAAACTCCTCAGGTCATTTTTCTAATTTCCATTATTACTATGGGTGCGGCGTGGCGACTCGTATTCGTTTGTAGTCACAGCGCCGACGCCACGCCGCACCCTGAGTGTGGCAAAGGCAAAGCCGTAGGAAACTAGGAACGTAACACCAACGTTACATTCAGACATATCTTATGGTAACAAGTTAGGTATGAAGTATCTTTTTGTATTTATTTTTTTCCAACTTCATTTTTTATTACTTTTACGGTCATCCCGTGAAACCATATATTTCAAACTAAATACAAACTGAAATATAGATGCACAGAAAAAACCCCAGAAAAAAGACCAATGCTGGGAATCGAACCCAGGTCCTCAGCATTCCGTGCTGCGTGCTTACCCCTACACCATCACTGGTCTAGAGGATAGCGACGAATCTTTCCCATACATCGTACATTTTAGTCTGTTATAATCACCTTATGCAGTGGTAAAGCGCGCATCTATGTTATGCCCTCTATCGAGAGACTTAACACTCCTTCGGAACTAACCGCTCACCTGGACCAAGAGATGGCGCTACTGTGCCAACTTTAACAAGTTAGGTATGAAGTAGGTATGAGGTGAGCGGTTAGTTCCGAAGGAGTGTTAAGTCTCTCGATAGAGGGCATAACATAGATGCGCGCTTTACCACTGCATAAGGTGATTATAACAGACTAAAATGTACGATGTATGGGAAAGATTCGTCGCTATCCTCTAGACCAGTGATGGTGTAGGGGTAAGCACGCAGCACGGAATGCTGAGGACCTGGGTTCGATTCCCAGCATTGGTCTTTTTTCTGGGGTTTTTTCTGTGCATCTATATTTCAGTTTGTATTTAGTTTGAAATATATCTTATGGTGTTAAGATTTTACCGTCAGCGAGAGATCCAAGCGTTGGAGTTTCGGCAAGCCCTGCGCGAGGTCATACAGCTGTTCAGGCGTGAGGCGACTCCAGCCGGCCACGCTCAGCTCCACCAGACCCGGGCAGTACTCAGCCAGGCACGCCAGGACCCACGAGACGTTACAAACTTTCCATTGAGCTAAAAATAAAAGTCACTCCCACATCAACCGCTTCGACAAAAACGTTGATTAAAACATGAGCAAAATATCAAAATACGTTATTCAGGTCCCAATGTGAAACGGTGCACATATATTTGCACCCTGAATAAAGCAATTAATAATTTATAGCTTTTTACGAACGTGAAAAATATGCTCACCAATATTGAGACTTTGACAATGTGACAAGCGATTTTCGAGCAGCCAGACTAGTTTGTAGTCAGTTTTGCATTTCTCACTCGTGTATTGAGCTAAGTCTACTTGTTTCCAGAGCTCTGGCCTGCAGCTCACACTATGCCAAAGCTTGCATACTTTACCTAATCTGAAATTATAATTTTTTATCTTAATGTGACAAATACATGGGTCATTACAGATGGATGATGGATTCAAGCTGCAATACAACGGAACAAATACGGTGTAATGTTCAGGGTTTGTCTCCACAACAATTGCAGTTATCCTTTCTTTTAAAAACATCGCACGTTTAGAATGAAACTGACCCAATTCGAATTATTCTCAATTCAAAAGTAAAGCTGATTTTTATCATGCAAAGTTTATTTTTGAAATGAGAATTTTAAAGATTCAAATTGAATCTGTTTTATTCTAATAATAATTCATTATACATACATGTTACTATCATCTTCGAAATAGCTAACGCTTGAAATATTGTACTCCCGAAGATCTTATTTCGTTGTTCCCACGGGAACAATATGCCCATCGAGGCATCAGCGCAGTTCGCAACAGAGAGCTGTGTAGGTACTCAGTACACGTTATGTAAACCTATGAAGTTTCTAGGAATGGTGACGTCATCCCATTTAGAATGTCAAGTCAAAGGATATTTTTTTCAAAGAAGCAAGAAACTTAAAAAAAGAAAGAGTAACTCCAACGATTATACAAAGGAGTGAAATAAATATGAGTTCTTCTAAAGTAATGTTTGGGCTAAAAATATCAAATGCGTGTTACTGCATTGTATGTAGCTCGTGTGACTAAATTCATTCTGATGGAGCAAACCTTGTTCTAAAAACATAGCGGGATCGTAAACTTACCTGATAATAGCAGGCAACGTGCCCTGAGACTCGACCACATCTTTGAATATCTTAGTCAGAATTTCTTCCGGCATGCTATTCGCCCACAAGCTCTGTGGTCCACTGTCTTTGCTGTTGCTAGATCCACTAACTCTAGTTCTGTCAGTCTTTTCAGTTTTACCTAGAAAATAATATTTACTTTAAGAAATTGTTGTATAATATACTATTTATTTATCTATATAAGTATGTTTATCGTCGTCTAGTACCCATAGTACAAGCTTGCTTAGTTTGGTACTAGGTCGATTTGTGTAAGATTGTGGACAATCTTACACAAATCGACCTAGACGACCTAGACGACCCCCTAATATTTATTTATTTATTTTATTTTTACCAGGGCTAATTTACTCAGACGTTTAGTAGAGAGCCTTTGACTTTGCAAAAGAATCGACATAGATATTTAATTGTAATTATTGTTTATTGATTCAATAAAAACAATAAACAATAGCTACATGCGATATAAAAACCCCCCAACGCAATTTAGTCAAACACATGTTTAAAAAAAAATTTTAAATAAAAAATAGAACCGCCTTCAAAAACGCCCAAAAAAATAATTTAACCGACTATAATGAGCATTATAATATCTTTCTACTAATCTGTTTGAAGTCGGGCCTCAGCACGAGATAGCAGGAGTGGTAGAAGCCCAACAGATAGTAGGTATAATAGGGATAATAGGTAGGTAAGATAAATTACTACTATAAAGTTTGAGGTCCCAGGTTCGGTTCCCGCGTCGGGACAGATATTTGTATGAAAAACACGAATGTTTGATCTCGGGTCTTGGGTGTTTAATATGTATTTAAGTATGTATCATCTATATAAGTATATTTATCCGTTGCCTAGTACCCATAACACAAGCTTTGCTTACTTTGAGTTTTAGTGGTCGATTGGTGTGAATTGTCCCGGGATATTTATTTATTAATTTAATTACTAGGTCCACTCCTGCTGGCTCGAGCTGAGGCCCGACTTCAAACAGATTAGTAGAAAGATATTATAATGCTCATTATAGTCGGTTAAATTATTTTTTTGAGCGTTTTTGAAGGCGGTTCTATTTTTTAATTAAATTTTTTTATTTTTGGCTTTTTAGTTGTATTGGTATAAAAAAGATGCGTAGGCGTAGCCAGTAAACGAAGCCCCGCTTCTGTTTACGCTTTGAGGATCGCAAGGTAACTAACGAACTTAACCAGGTTAAACGGGGGTAGTTTGAAGGTATTTTTTTAATGCGGGAAGCTCTGCCCCCCGAGCCCCCCGTTCCAGTAGCGAGGCTTCTATTACTACTCTGAGGGACGCTAGATAAACTGACGAATTTAACCAAGTGAAACGGTAGATGGTTTAACAGATTTTTTATTGCGGGGGGCTCTGCCCCCCGAGCCCCCCTCCCCTCCAAGAGCAGGACTTTTATTTTCACCCTGAGGGACGCAAGACAGCTAACTAACCTAACCAGGTTAAACGGGAAGTGATTTGAAGGTATTTTTTATTACGGGAGCTCCGCCCCCCAAGCCCCTCTACCGGTAACGAGGTTTCTATTTCCACTCTGAGGGACGCAAGATAACTGACGAATCAAACAAGGTTCAACGGGAGGTGGTTTAAGAGTACTTTTAATGCGGGGGGCTCCGCCCCCCGAGCCTCCCTCCAACAGCGGGGCTTCTATTTCCACTCTGAGGGACGTAAGATAACTAACGAACCTAACTAGGTTAAACAAGGGGTGGTTTGAAGGTGTTTTTTATCACGGGGGGCTCCGCCCCCCGAGCCCCCCTTCCAGTACCAAGGCTACATTTTCCACTCTGAGGGACGCAAGATAACTAACGAATCTGGTAAGGTAAACGGGACGCGGTTTGACAGTTTTTTTATTGCGGGGGGCTCCGCCCCCCGAGCCCCCCTCCCACCTAGTATCACTTTGAGGAGCGCAAGGTAACTAACGAACCTAACCAGGTTGAACGGGGGATGGTTTGAAAGTATTTTTTATTACGGGGGCTCCGCCCAACGAGTCCCCTTTCCGGTAGCGATGCTTCTATTTCCACTCTGAGGGACGCAAGATAACTGACGAATCTAACCAGGTTACACGGGAGGTGGTTTAAGAGTATTTTTATTGCGGGGGGCTCCGCCCCCCGAGCCCCCCTCCAAGAGCGAGGCTTCTATTTCCACTCTGAGGGACGTAAGATAACTAATGAACCTAACCAGCTCCGCCCCTAACAGGGTTTAAAACAGGTTTGGTTTTAAACAGAGGGTGGTTTGAAGGTGTTTTTTATTACGGGGGGCTCCGCCCCCCGAGCCCCCCTTCCAGTACCAAGGCTTCATTTTCCACTCTGAGGGACGCAAGATAACTAACGAATCTGGTAAGTTAAACGGGAGCTTCGCCCCCCGAGCCCCCCCCTTTATTATCACTTTGAGGAGCGCAAGGTAACTAACGAACCTAACCAGGTTAAATTTTTTTTATTGCGGGGTCTTCGCCCCCCGAGCCCCCCTCCACTGGCTGATCTTCCATTCCCACTCTACGGGACGCAAGATAACTAACGAACCTAATAAGGTTAAGCGAGAGGTGGTTTGTAGGTATTTTTTATTGCCATACCTACTTACTATAGTTTAGGTGAATAACTAACACAATTCTTAGGACTGCTTTGGCGAATTAATATTAGTAATAAAACGTAACGTTGGTAATTCGATGTTCTTGTTATCAATATAAGGACGAACAAATATGCTTTAGGACTTTCAACAGTATGCCAAACATTCTTCGCCAGAAAATTTTAGAATGATCAACATTATGCGATACAACAGGCACTCTTTGCTGACTGTACTTTTTGATCCTGGTTACCAAAGTACTCGTCAAGACGAATCAAACGAGCCCAAACTCGATGGGGTTATGTCGTTTTTTTACGGAGTTCTTATGGTCACCTTCCAACTCCATCTTCAGACCCTAGTTACCATCTAGGATCAAAGTACTCGTCAAGACAAATCAAATGAGCTCAAACTCAATGCGGTCGTATCGTTTTATTACAGAGTTTCTATGGCCATCTTTCAGCTCCATCATCAGATCAGCTCCATGTCATAATTATTTTGCATTGTCATCCAATTCACGCATGTCTGCAAAATTTCAGCTCAGTTGGAAACCGGGAAGTGGGTCAAATTTAACTTGCAAGATTTAACCCGTTGAGGAGTTCCGTTGGCCATCTACGGTCTTCTTCATCAGGTCCAGTTTACCAAATGATAATTTCTGAATGCAAATACTTCACTTGATACTAAAAATGCTAAAATCACTATAGGTTTGCCTGTAAAATTTGAAGGTTGCCCTCGATTTCTCTAGGATCCCATGATCAGATCTTAACTTGGTGCCAATGGGACCACCTCAGGAGTATACTGTTTCAAACAAAAAAAGAAGTTTTAAAATCGGTTCACAATTGAGGGAGTAATCGCGTAACAAACATACCAAAAAAAAAAAAATAAAAAAAAAAACATACAGACGAATTGATAACCTCCTCTTTTTTTGAAGTCGGTTAATAAAGTAAATGCCCATTATGCGTCTAAGATCCCTTCCGCAGCTAACGAAAGAGCTTATAGCTTAACCAATTTTGATGAAACATATCTAAGAACCATCGCCAAGAAACCTGCTTTCAAATATAAAAAACCGGCCAAGAGCGTGTCGGACACGCCCAAGGTAGGGTTCCGCAGCCATTACGAAAAAATCAAGTAATATTTTTCTAAGAATTTCGTATGTGTACGGAATCATCCAAGTTTAGGTATGTTTTATACCTTAGGCTACTATTTACTCTTAAACTACAAATAATTTTCAAGCAATCTTTGCCGCTATAATTTTCCTACTAAATTTGATATATTTACTATCATTCTGAATTTTTTCAAATTTTTCCACCCAACAGTTTAGATTTTAGAGGGGCGGGGACGCTCGATTTTAATGAAAATTTTCACTTTAAAGTTGAATATTTCGCAAACAGATCACTGAATAGAAAAATCATGTTAGCAACCCCGCAATGGTTTTAAAAGACCTATCCAACGATACCCCACACTATAGGATAAGTCGAGAAAAAAAAATCACCCCCACTTTACGTCCATATAGGAGGTACAGTAAAAAAAAATTTTTTAGTTTTTTTTATTTAATCACTTTGTCGGCGTGACTGATATATATATGTATGCCAAATTACAGCTTTCTAGTACTAACAGTCTCTGAGCTTAGCCGCGGACAGACAGACAGACAGACAGACGGACAGACATGGCGAAACTATGAGGGTTCCTAGTTGACTACGGAACCCTAAAAACGGCATCGAAATCGGTTCAACGGTCATCGGTTCACAAAGTAAGCTGCTAGATGTTGTAATGCATAATAATTCAAATTAAAATGGCGCTTGTGCGATAGCGATAAAAATCATATTGGACAAATTAGCAACAGAATTAACAGTATAAACATATAGGCCCAAAAATACATCAACTGAATAAGCCATTGGCTCACAATATGAAAGTGCCTTGAATAAAATTCGTCCATGCATCGCATATTTATAACTACTTATTGTGAAGTGTGAAAAATAAAGAAAAAACTTGTTAACTTCAAGTTAGCAATTCGACGGAAAGCCGTAAGTTTTGCGCTATTTAGATATAGGTACATGTTGTAGCATACATCCATACTAATATTATAAATATGAAAGTGTGTTTGTTTGTCCTTCTTTCACGTCGAAACTGAGCAACGGATTGGCGTGATTTTTTGTATGGACTATGGACATAGTTGAAGGGCTGGAGAGTGGCATAGGCTACTTTTACCATGGGAAAATATCTCATTCCCTCGGAAAAACACGTTTTAATCTACTTCAGCGGGGGCGAAGCTTCGGGCATCAGCTAGTTTATTATATTATACGTGTAGATAGTGAACTATTTTAGTAAGAAGTCACTATGGTGTAAAATTCGTTTAGATTAATTTCGTCCACATTCCCACTTCATCCTTTTCCCACTTCGTCCACATTCCCCCTTCGTCCACATTCCCACTTAGTCAACATTCCCATTTCGTCCACATTCACATTTCGTCCACATTTCCACTTAGTCAACATTCCTAGCCGATTTTAATGCGGTTTTCGCTATCACTTAGCTTAATTCTCAGGGAAGATTTTATTTTGTGATTTAGGTATTCGTGTTAAGAAAAATACTTGCTAAGCACGGTGCGGGCCAATACTATTCAGATACACTACCAATTTCGTTACTCTTTTGTTACGAAATGGGAATGTGGACGAAATGGGAATGTTGACGAAGTGGGAATATGGACGAAATGGGAAGTGGATGAATCGGGAATTGATTGTGGACGAAATGGAATTGATGAAGAAGTGGGAATGTGGACGAAATGAACCTAAACGGTAAAATTATATTGAGCTAACTTTGCCTAATCGACCGTTTCGTTCGCTGGAAACAAAGACGGTCTAAGGAATACCTACAATCAGGCTTGTTAGCGTTTTAAGAAATAAGTTTTGAACACAGAAACAAATAATGTACATATCGGGTGCACGAAATATACAGAAAAAATAAGTTTTAGTTTGTGTAAGCAGCAGAGATCGGAATTTTCACGGCAAAATATAAGACTGTCGCAATCAATTTAGTGTTAGAACCAATTTTTTATCGATATAGATAGTTGTGCAAATAGAAGAAAAAAACGGTCCACTAAATAAAAAACATATTTAATACAGAATTTTAGGTCAGGTTTGTATAAAATTATACATATTAGAGATAGATGAAATTTTTTCTTCGAAGTCCGCGACAGTACACACTGCAGCACATGACATTTTATTTGGTTTGTGATAGTCATAAGACTAGATATTATCATTAATTTCTTAACATTCTCTGGGAGTAGCCTGTTTCGTTTATCACCTGACCTAAAATTCTGTATTAAATATGTTTTTTTATTTAGTGGACCGTTTTTTTCTTTTATTGCACAACTATCGATATCGATAAAGAATTGGTTCTAACACTAGCTTGATTGCGACAGTCTTATATTTTGCCGTGAAAATTCCGATCTCTGGTAAGTAGTTATAATGGCGGCATTTCCGTTTGTTCTTCTAATGTTGCATTTACGTCGCTCACGTGTAAAATGACCTAATGGATCTCCTTCGTTCTCGAGAATTTGTGAACATGGAATAAGAAACCAAATTCCATCATTATACAAGAAAATAAGAAATTAAAACGAATAACATTGTATTGTAATGCTATATGGTATTATGCTGATATAGAAAACAACTACTAATGCTAATGTGCAGTGTAAATATTCGCAACAGCAAAATACTATCCACACTAATATTATAAATGCGAAAGTTTGTTCTTGCGTCTATTTGTATGTTTGTTACTCTATCACGCAAAAATATAAAACGGATCTTGATGAAATTTAATGCACAGACACAATTAACGCACCTTTAAAATCAAACTTGGCTTTCAACGAAATATGCCTCTTCTCAAGAATGACACTTGAAGCATTTTAATGCATAGTTGAATTTTGAGAGGTGACAAATTTCGTTTAAAGCCAGTTTGATATTAAAGGTGCAAGTAGATTATAATCTGACTCTGTAATGTTGAAAAAGTTTCATGGTCCCTCATTCATAATAAGCATAAACCATCCTACGTAATATCATAAATGCAAATGTGAGTTTATTTGTTTGTTACGCTTTCACGCATAAGGCTGCAAACGCACTGACAGAGCGGTAGCGGGGCGGAGCAGCGCGGCGCGAATGGCGCGATGCGTCGCCGGTTTTGCGGAAAGCGAAAGCGGTCCGCAGGACGTCGCATTGAAAAAACCGGGCGGAAACCGCGCGGGAAAGCGTTGCGGTGACGGTGTGTGTGACATGTCAAGAAATACCTTATTATTTTTTCAGTAGTACACATTATTACAACAAACAAACAAGCACAACAACAAAAAAAGTTGTAAATAAATACAACCGGCGGTTGCCGCTACCGCTCTAGGGCCCCCTCGCATATAATACTAAAGCCGACAAAATCCCGGCACCACTCCGCGCTGCTTTCGCCGATCTGACATAGCGATATTACCGCCTGCGCCGCCGCGCCGCTACCGCCACGCTTTTTTTTCGGGCGGTGCTCTATGCGACCTCTTTCATAGAACTTGGAATATTACAACCGACACCAGCACCGCACCGCGCCGCATCGCCCCGCTACCGCTGTCAGTGCGTTTGGTGCTTAAATCGCTTAACGGATTGAAATGAAATTTGGCACGGAGATATTTGAGACATTAGTAAAGATATAAGATAGTTTCTACCCTCTAAAATTGCATAGTTCCTGCGGGATAGCGATTAACGAATTCTTGGTAAACAAAGTCGCGGGCAACAGCACGATTTAAATTAAACGACTTGAGCAGGTCCTCTTCTCAAAATTGGAACAAGAGATAGTTGTTCTATTATGTCACTAATAGAATCAAGAAAATCGGAAGGGTAGTTCTTGAAAAAAGTCGTGCAGATATTTACAAACGTACATAAGTTAAAAAACAAAGATACAAAGCATACTTATATTATAAGCATATATAATTCGCATTGCAGCAGAAATGGCATGGGCCGTTTACACAATCGCAACACTACCTTTTCCTTATTAACAAAAACTTAAGCTTACTCGTACGTTACTTATTTGCCTTTATCTGTCACTGTCATTTGGTTTAATAATGTCCAGAAAAACTGAGAATAAGCCGAGTTTGCTAAGCTTTTATGAATCAGGGCGGTTTGTGCACAATCCCGAGTTTCGACTCGACTAATTGCTTTTGTAATAAAATATGAAATGCAGGTCAAAATAAAAAACACAAAAATACCTAAATATATGGTTAACAAAATAGTAAGTTTTTTTTCATAAAATAAATATTTAATAAATGCCAGCGCGAGTAGGATTCCCGCAGGTACAGGTAGGCACAACACCACCATCCACCACCACAATACGAAAACGTGATTTCTTTCATTAGCTCATTATCATTACATTACCATTATTCGGCTTCTCAGAAGGTACAAGCCCGAAATATGCTCAGCCGGTTCTAAAAGTTCTAATTGTTGATTATTTTAGAGCGTAATTGAATGATTGTTTAAATAGGCGAAAAAAACTTTTAAGGTAGGCGCCTAAGGCGCATTGTTTAAAGACACTTTTGTCTAGACACGCGGCAGCGTGTCAAGCCAAGTTCAAGTAAAAGGAACTGGCGAAGCAGCGCCGTGTGTAATATTACATGAACCATTTGCTGCTTAAATCATCTGTCAAGATGTAAGAGGCCTTGTATATATATTTGGAGCCATTTTTGATCCCTTCATAACTCAAAATCTATTTATTCTACTACATCATATTGGGTGCGAGTGTATATTTGTTACTCTTTCATTTTTTTTTTAGTTATTTATTTAGATGAAATTTGGAATGCAGATAGCTGAAACCTTGAAATAACGTATAGGCACAATTTTTTATTCCGATGTTCGCACGGGATTGGGATGTACCATCGGCCCAGACGTCAGATACCCATTTTCAAAACAAATTTGCTTGCAGCCGTTGATGTTTATTGCTATGGATTGTTATGGACAGATGTCTAGCCACTGCACGCAAACTGGGCCCTTAAGGTGGTTATCTGGCGCTTGGGGCGATAGTACGCCTATACAGGGTTACTTGTAATTCACTAGCATCCTTTTAACCCTAAACTCCTACCACTTAAACAAATGTTTTTTTGTTTTACGGCTTTTGTCATAACATAACTTAATATTTTTGGTGTAATAACGTTTTGAAAATTTGAGATTACCTCTTATTTTTACGATACTCTGTGTATTTGTATGGGAAAAAAGTGCTTCTTTTTAAAAAGTCGTAAAACAAAAAACATTTGTTTGAGTGTTAGGAATTCAGGGTTAAGAGGATGTCAGTGAATTACAAATAACCCTGTAAAATTCCAACAACTCAACCGTTATGTGCAGAGTAAATGAAAACCAGGACACAATTTTTGAGAATTAATTCCCATGAGAATTTAGTGCAAATCGCGTAATTTCAATACAACAGCCAGATGTAATGTTTTACACGAGCAAAGCGGGTAACGGCTATAGTTTTTAAGAGTGCTGTTAAAATAATACCCCGTATTTGTTAACCCGGAATGAAAGAAGACAATAACACACAACCTGATACTTCAAACCCTTGTGGCAATTACATGATTTGAATTATCAGGACGTACATTACTGTCATTCATTCCGGGTCGACAATAACAGGTCGTACTTTAAGCGAGCGCTTTTGTAATAATCCAATCATTTAGTCCCGTTTGGTAAACAATATTTCATAACCAACCAGTGACGCCAGCTGTGGCTGTAGGCAATTAAGTAATTTTGGTTACGAAACAGGACTAAAATTACAATCCGCAACCCTTTATGTTTAAAAATATAACATCAGAGCGTTTTAATGAAAGGACTTTGTTGCAGGGTCGTATCATTTGTTTAAGCAACCTTAAAAAGTGCAAAGCTAAGGAGCTGTTTCTTAAGTTTTTAAAAATTATACCAATTGAATAACACTTTGGGTTTTAAAAGATTGGATTAGTTAAATAAATAAATATTGAACATTAACGCATTCATTCACTATCTCATACGCGTGTTTGTTGTTCTCATTTTCAGTCAATTCTTGGTTCACATAGATGCAGTAATTATGTGTGTATCTACAACGAGCAATGTCGTGCCTACTTACAACAAATGTGTTAATTGATTTTACCATTTAGAAAAAAGATCCAAATGCCTGTTGGGAGTCCTTAAGTGGATGATCAGTAGATTCATCAACAAACTAAAGACAGGTTAGTTTCGAACCTTTATAATTTTAGTCAGAAGTTTATACTTGGATAACTAACATTTCTTGAATATTTTTGAAGAATCAAAGTGCATTTAGAACAAACAAACAATCATTCTATGCATAATCTGTGAAATTATTCAGATGTAAAATAAATAATGACGACCAGATGGCCTAGTGGTTAGAGAACCTGACTACGAAGCTTGAGGTCCCGGGTTTGATTCCCGTGTTGGGGCAGATATTTGTATCAAAAATATGAATGTTTGTTCTCAGGTCTTGGGTGTTTAATATGTATTTAAGTATATATCTATCTATATAAGTATGTTTATCCGTTGCCTAGTACCCATAACACAAGCTTTGCTTAGCTTACTTTGGGACTAGGTCAATTGGTGTGAATTGTCCCGTGATATATATATTTTTTATTTATAATCTAAAACATTCTTTTCTCATTTCGTGGCCATTTTTGCCCTGTTTATGTTCTTCATACACTCTTTTAGGGTAAAAAAGAACAAAGTACAGTTTTTTACAAAAAACGAAAATTAAACCACAAACCAAGGCATTCAAATAATTCCATATTTTCTTTCCTTCACAAAAGCATACAACTTTGTCAACAATTTAAGTTGTAGCGATTTTGAGTAAAGGTTAAAATAGTCAATAACTGCTAATATGTGTAGAGCAAAACTTCTGAGTTGGGGACATTCAGATATCTTACTTTTAGACGTGTTAGATTTCCGCGTTTTGGCCGGCGGGTGGCGCGGCTTGGGCGCCGCGACGCTCATGGCGGCAGCGGTGTCGCCGCGTGACGGGTCATACTCCTCGCCTGAACTCTCACTCGCCACTGGCGACGCAGCTCGCTTCTTCTTCGACTTCCTCTGACCGATATCGGCTATCGAAGTCGGCGTTGGCGTGACCTATAACCGAAACAAAGAATATGAAACTCATGTCATCATTATGTCACTAACAGGTGGCTTACATAAGCAAATGCATAAATAAATAACAGAAAAATTACCTAAAATTTTCTACTTTAATCTTAATCTGTAGTTCAAATGCCTCCACCATGTTAGAACGTTAGCAATTTCATCATTGTTGATATTGTTTTTGTGCATATCCTTGGCACACTTGTTAGTAAGAAAGGGATGATTCATTTAATCCTTCAACAAAAGTTAGAGAATTGCATCTTTTGGCACAATGATGCAAACACACCGGTTCTATTATCAGTTATTTTAGTGAAAATAGAGCAGCACAACTTGCTGTCAATCATTTGTCACTGAGTGAATCCCTTAAACAACAAATGAAAAATAAATAGCCAAATGGAAATACAAAACAAAGAAGAAATAAATTAACAATACAGAATTGAGATTAATATTAACAACAAATAGCTTGTTACAACATAGCTTTGTTGCTACTTTCACCTGATAATATTGATGTTAATTATAATTTTCTTTATTTTTTATTATATTGTTAACTGGCTCAAGGTTGACAAATGAATAAATTTGATTAGTACAAATATAATGATGACAATGCACATTTCATTGTACACAAAGTTCCCACTAAATTTAAAAGTAAGGATTGCAATTGCAATGTTTTTAACATTATAGTTACACTTGCTACTTAGTTAAGTCTACATTTAAATGTAGCCTTAATGAAGTATAAATAAATAAATAAAATTCAGAAATAATATTGTTCTTACAGTAAAATGATATTCAATAAAGTAATATAAAGAAAGCATAATAATATTTAAACTATGTGTAATCAAATAGCTACAACTTTAACCCCGGCGCCACACATATTACAAATGTTTCAACACATATTTGAACACATATTTGATCTATGGTTGATTGTATGGTTGTTCTATTGAACAAATAAGCAAATACCGGTGCTACACATGTGATCAAATAAATGTGTTCAAACATTTGTGCTATATGTGGCGCCAGGGTAAGAACAAGGAATACTACACAGTTAAATAATAATAAGTATAAATAAAAAACTTAAGTAAAAGGAAGAAAGGATGTAGTAGTGCACATAATTGATATGGAGCTAAACTTATTTTTCTAATTTGGAAATTCAATTTGTTTATATGGACATGTTACTGCTACATACAAGAGGTCCTTTACTTAAGTTTTTCAGCTACAGATGCATTTGCTTCAGCAAAAAAAAGGTATAAATGCATTGATCAATACAATGGGATCTTCTTATAACATGCTGTGAGGAACACACAGCAATGTCTGCTTCCTAAAATGTTGCAATGTCCAAAAATGCCTTGCCCTAAAAAAGACCAATTAGATGTATGTAAAAGATACAGCTGGTATACTAACCAATTGACTTACAGTTTCATGGACACTATTTCTTCTAATTTTGATTTTTATAGTATTTGTGTCCACTATCTGACTGTGATATGTGGGTGTACTATCAGATTTTTTCTTCTTCTTGCTCCGAGAACTACAAATGTCCAGCATAGACCTAGGCTTGCCACTGCATGGTGTGATAGTGTGAGTCCTTCGCTCCTTGACAGAGTCTTTAGATTTGCTCTTTTTTGTTGATAATTGACTAAGTTCATGACTGTATGGCTTGCCACTCTGTCGCAACACATTAATTAACGGTAACTTGACACTACACTGTACACTTCTGAGCACTTCATCTTCTGAGCTTTCTTCCTCTTCCTTGTCCTGCTCGTCAGCTTGACACTCGCTACTACTCACTAAGTTCAAGTTCTTACCACCTTTCACATGTAATGTCACAACATTATTACTGGGGGAGCGGCCATGGCGTGACCGTTTCTTCTTCTTCTTCTGAGTAAGGCCATTGGGAGGCGAATGGTCTCCACGGGAGCGCGTGTGGGAGTTGTGCCGTAAGTGTTGCTTGTGTTTGCGGTGCCGCGGGCGCGGGCGCGGCGGCTCGGGCGACGACAGCGCGCCGTTGCCCTGCAGCTTCTGGTTGGCGATCTCGTCGATGCTCTGCTCGAAGTCGGTCTCCAGCTTGACGCAGGACACGTGCTGGTCTAGCTGGTCCTGCAGCGAGTCGTCGTCGGCGTCGCCGTCCGCGTCCGCGTCCGCGTCGGTGTCGCCCGCCGGCGGGTACGGGCCCGCCTCCGGGAACAGGTCCTTGCGCACGCTGAGCCGCAGCGCGGGCTCCTCGTACCCGCCGCTGGCGGGGCTCTCCCGGCCCGACATGCCTCGCGCCTGGCACCTCGCGCCCGCCACCCAGCTTCGCCGCCCTCCGTGCCACTACTACAAACCACTCTCGCTCACCTGTGCGCCTCGACGTAAACAATCAGTTTGACACATCACATTTTCACTTTTGTACATCAGAAATGCAACGATCGTTAAGCAAAGATATGTTTTCGATTGTTGGTAATCGATATACAGGACACTATAATTAGTGTTGATAACGTTAATCGAGACAGTCCAAAGCATCTTTTCTTCTTCACGTATTCGCATTTTAGGTCATCCATGTTCATGTAACGATGTGATTGCGAAAAACAAAGTACAGATCATTTTCGCGGACACTCGCGCATGTATCTTAGATAATGACGGACAAAAAGCACTTTCTTCAAAGATAAATACATAATATACACTGATTCTTAATTATTTTCGTTGTAGAGTTGATGAAAACTGTTGACCTTGTTTAGATAGAAGCATATAATAATGTTTCAAATTTTAATCAACAGAGGGGGGCATTCCTGCTACCCAAACGACGGTACCATTGCGCACGTAGTCCGACACTGTCAAACGTCAAAAACGTTCTTGCTACCTTCATCCTTATCATTTCTGAACAGAAAAACCATTTTGGCATGAGTTAACAGTCACTGTATTCAAACTCCATAGTAGCAGGAACGCGTTGCTGAGAGAGTGAAACCTGTGTCACAAAAAAAGTTATTCAAGCAACGTCTACAGTAACATTGTCAAAGCGTCGCATGATATTTTTTACTACAGTACTAAATAATACTAATATTTTTAAAATCTCAAGGGCAATGTTTTAATTAAAATACAATTTGTAGTTGAATAATGATGTATGACAAAATTTTTACCACAGAAATATAAAATGTGACTTCACTACAAGCATAGAAAGTTCATGTCAAAGACTACGATGTCTATAATTTCGACTTTTAGATTGCATTGCATTGTGGTTCCAGCGGAATCACAGAGATGGCAGCACACGTTAGAAATTCAATATCTTTCTGTTTTGTTTCATTTCGTTGTCGAGTAAGAAATCTCAACCGTATTGTTTGTAGAAATTATATACATTGAAAATTATAAAAAATAATATCAAGAGATCATTATTTTAAGCATAAGCAGAAATATAATGATTTAGATGTGTGAATATTGTAATATGTATGTGCTATCATGCTATGTGTGACGGACGTCTATCACTATAGTTGATACATAATGATGATAACCTACACGGTCTCTGTGTAGCCAAGTACTTATACGGGTGAGTCACATTTATATTTATTACATTTTGCTGTATCGATGATCTCATGAAATTGTAGGTATGTAAACGTCGTAAGCATTTTGCTGGTTTACTATGCCGCGATTGGTTGAGTAGGTATCTCTACTTCATATGTTAGGTAGGAATAGTAAAGTATGCCTGTCCATTCATATCCTTTTGTTATTATGTACATTTTTTTATTTAGGATACAGTCCAACCTGAAAAAATATTTATTGTTCAGGCTTACTTTGACAAAATATTATAGTTATTCTTGTTTATATATATATTATCTTTGTTCATACTTTGCTAAGTGCTCATAAAATCGTTCCTTTCATGTGAACATTATCCAGAAGTATGTAAAAGTTTGCTTAGATTCTATTCTTAACTTTGTGTTTAATCTGCACAGAAAATCACATTTGTACTAATTAAATGTGTGTTTAAGGTAATAGGTACCTACACTGATCAATACATGAATGTCAACATTGTATTATCACTCATCAAAATAGTACCTACTTAAGTACATTTATTCACACTGCAGGGTTCTGTTCTGTTCTGTATAAAAATATTGTATACTGAAGTTTTATTGAAATTCAAGACACAATTTTATTGTATACCCACTACCTTTAATGCTAGAATTCTGATATTTGAAAGGTAGACAACTCAATGTAAACAGGGACACTTTGCTATTAAAAATTCAAGCTGTTGCTCTCAACTGCATCCGTGTCCTGCAAGAACTTTGCACTCTACTAGGGCAAAAATTAGCCTATGTTAATCTGAAATACTTTGAATAGTTTAGTTTTTTGTTAGTAAAAGAATATTTAAAATTGGTTCATCAGTTTGTGACATTACTATTATCCACACAAACAATTTTTTTTAAATATTTAACATATCTAATACATATAATAAAGAGATCAATGTTGTGTCTTTGTATGTAGGGGGTAATCTTTGGAACTACTGAAACAATTTAAAAGATCTTTCACTAATAGAAAGTTTCACTATCCCAGACTAACACAGGCTACTTTTTATCCCGGGAAAATGCAAAGATCCCACGGGACTTCAACAAAGTTGCTGTCAATAACTAACACTTTATTTATATCTGTAGTTTGAAATGTAAGCCTCTTCCATTTTTTCTAATTTGTAAATACACTTGAATCATTTAATAATTTTGCTTCTGGGAGGTCGAATTTTTGCAATTTTTACTACTTTCGGAGTTTATACCTCCTTAACCCACTTTGCACTTTGGGGCCGGTATACTGCATTTGAACTGCATCCCAGCTGCAAAGTGGCAGTTCCAGTGCAATTCTGATGCAGTTGATGTAACTGCATCAAAACTGCAAACCAACTCCATCTGTGAAGAATTTGTTTATTGCTATCCCGCTGGAACTATGCAATTTTCCAGGATAAAAGTATCCTATATGTTAATCCAGATTATAGACTTATTTGTGTGAAAAATTTCATCAGAATCTGTGAAACCATTTTAGAAATAAAAATAAAAATATTTATTTGCTATACAGTACAATAAGATCTTCAAGTATAAGAAACAGTATTCAGTCAACATAAAAATAAACATGCAAAATATAAATATTATAGAATTGGTCATTATTATTAGACATCACACAATAAATCAATGAAATTTGATAAATGATATGCAGCAATAATAGATCGATTTGTTGTCATGTGATTATATTACCCATTAAAATTTAAAACTGTGAAAGAGTAATGAACATTCATACAAACTTTTGCCTTTATAAAATTAGTATGATAATGCAGTTTCCTTGTATTTTAAGTGTATTAAAAAGAAAGGATAATAATAAAGAAAATTACAATACAGTTATAATAATACAAATAAAGAAAATGTCATTAAAATTATGATATTATTATTTATTACTAAAAAGTTATTTGTACCAAACATAACATTCAAATTATTACACTACTTGCCTATCACTGGATTGTAGAGATAGAGATTAGGTTTTGTGACTGGATAAATGATAACTCAGTGCAATATTAACCAGATATTTTAAGTTTAGGTACTTTGCAGTCAACCACAGCAGTAATATACCTATTCTCCTTTTTCGAGCGAAGAGCATTATTTTTTTCTATAATCAGGTAGAGCAGTTATTAAATTAAACTTAAATTCGCGGTAAAATAAGAATAAGGTTAATTATTATTTAACCATAGAAGTTACAAAGTCCATCAAATTTCTTTTTCACTTCTCATGCTCGTAAAGTTGTTCTTTGTGTCGAGAGAATGCTGCATAAAATAACTTTTTATGCTCTAGTCATCTAGTGCATAAAGTAAAATCTTCGTCTAAGACCAAGGCAATCAGTATGCTTAGTATAAGTTTTTACTTCACCAAATATTTCTCGATCGCGTTTATGTAAAAAATTCAATTACTAGGGAAACTTGGACAGCGTCTCCGCGCGCGCGCTTCCATGTTTCCATAGAATTGAAATTTTTACGTAAACGCGATCGAGAAGTATTGAAGTGAAGGAAAACTTATACTAAGCGTACAGGCGCAAACAGCCACGAAAAGTAGAAATTTAATGCATGAAAAATAAGAGCTTGTAAATTTTATTTCCAATGTTGCTGTTTAATTTACTTCCTTGCAATCAAAGTGAAAATCAGAGTGTAAAACTCGAGCATTAGTCCCTTTTTCACCTCGACGTGTCTATCCACCCTCGCCGTACCGGCTATGGTGGCTATATGAACATCTCGGGTAGGCTCGTTTTATGCTCTCTTTATACAATCTACTATTAAGAGGGTACGATGCGCACCATTTCTCCATTTCATTTTTTACTGTGTAATCTGTATCTACCACAGCTATGCCCCTATGTTTCGTTTTTTTCCCATATTTCAATTAACATAAGAAATATGAGCTTTCAAAAACCGAAAAAATTGCCCAATTTCAACGTCATGTTCAGACACTCGTCAGAAAAGAATCCCTCCTATAAACAAAAAAAGGAAAACATAGGGGCATAGCTAAATCTGTCCTCTAATTATTTATGAAAAAGATAAATTTATTGGCCCAGTTTTCGAGAAGAAAACAGGGGATTACGAAATGCTGTTTTGATCAATTTTACGCGCCTATTAACGGTCTGAGGTGCAGTTGTCCCGCTCTCGCTGTACTGACACGGAGGGGTTCGGGCGAGACAGCGACATTTCATTAAAATACCTATTTCCCAAAATTCGCTCAGCCATCGTACCCTCTTAACACAATAAAGATTTTGCGTTTGAGTTTAGAAATACATATTTATTTAAAAGATGACATTTATTGTGTTTCTAGGTAGGTAGTTCGATGACGCGACCTTCTCAATCTCACTAGACTTGTCTTTGGGTCTGAGTAAATATAAAATGTTGAAATACAAAAAATACGTATACCTATAGGTATAATGAGTCGTATCTTTTCTATTTTATTTCTACCAAGAATAAATACAAACAAACACAAAAATTACCGATACCACCATAATTCATGTTTATTTTGCTTGCTTTTGTTCAAATTGCAACGGTCGTACCTATGTTTGTTTGTAATTCGTGGTTTCAAAATTTGCAAACCATTTTCCGATCACTTCTTAATATCCGGTTGAGCTGAAATTTGGTATAATTATTGCACGTTTAGAATGAGACTGACACTATTCGAATTAAGTATTCTCATTTCAAAAATAAACTTAGTGTAAAAAGAAAAACAGGTTTAGTTTTGAAATGAGAATAATTCGAACAGACAGTCTCATTCTAAACGTGCGGTATGTAATTTTGGTGATTACTGATTATGATTATACAATAATCTGGTAGAAAAGTTCTGGGGGTCCGTCAGGAGCGTCTCCGTCTCCGCAGGAGGGTGCTTTTTTGGACCACAAAGCTAGTGCAGTCAACAGAATGTACAGCCAGGAAATAAGCGAGTGCTAAAGGCTATAGTCGGGTTTCCATAGTAAGTCGGCCCTTACATCAAATGGGCTCGGGTTTTTTTCTGAGTACCTCTTGTAATGAAGAATATTTTAGCCGAGTATGGATGTTCATGTAGAAAACAGGGGATTACGAAATGCTGTTTTGATCAATTTTATGCGCCTATTAACGGTCTGAGCTGCAGTTGTCCCGCTCTCGCTGTACTGACACGAAGGGGTTTGGGCGAGACAGCGTCATTTCATTAAAATACCTTTTTCTCAAAAGTCTCTCAGCCATCGTACCCTCTTAAAATTTGTTACTCAATATGTAGAACCCAAACATTTGTTGCAATGAGACGTCACAATAGAGTAGTTTGGGGAGTAAATGGAACGGTGTTAATTAATTCGAGAAACTAACGGGTTTTAACCGGATAAATTTTAATAAGTAATTCACGATAAAAAAATACCTAGGTAATTAAATAAATTAATCTTTTTTTTTGTGTATTACTGCAGACCATACCTTTGTATGGTAAACTGGCTTTTGATAATTAAAAAGTGATTAAGTGAACGACTGAATAAAGTTCCATTCAAGAAATGGAACAGTGGAACATAGTGAAATATATTAGAACTAGCTATTGCCCGTGACTCCGTCTGCGAATAATATAGCCTATAGGTAACGCTACCAGAGTTGAGGTCACGCACACAACAACATCTCATGTTATGACAGCGGGATTTTGACGTTTATTCGTACCGATAGCAAGTTCAACAGACTCAACAGTGAATTAAAAGATTAACTAAAAATTTCTTCAACCTATTTCGTTAAGAATTATTTAAGAAAATAAATCTAGGTCAAACAAAACAGAAAATAAAATATTTTCATCTATTTTATTTAAATCAGATAACCATATTTTTCGCTTTTTATAAAATACCGATTTTTTGTTACAAATATTTCTTATCAGTTTCAAATTATTTTATTTCAAAAATAGGTTATGTGATAAAAGAAAATTTATAATATCGTCACTACTTTTAAAAAAGCTCGTATCTCAAATTAATATGTAAACCAAACTGAACCTTGATGCATACTTACTAGTATGTGTATTGTTTATGTTCTATTGGTTTGGGTTTACTTTTGATGTCGGCTCTTTTTGCTCTGCATTGTATGCCTACTCTTGTCTCTGATGTCCTGTCAATCGTTCAAAGGTTAACTGGAAGAGATCCCTTTAAGGGATAAGTTGGCCTTTTTACATCTGTTTCTCTATATTAGAAGATTATCTTTATCAATTTGTCGGCTTTAACCTATACAACCTAATAAAGTTTTGACTTAAGATATAAACTGTTTGCTTTACTTGCAACTGCACGTCACATTAAATGGTGGCAGTGTCAAATCACTGTATCACAAAGGATTTTGTTGAATTTATTATTTATTTATAAAACCCGTTAGTTTTTCGTAATAATTAACACCGTTCCATTTACTCCCCAAACTACCCCTTTGTGAATATCCGGGGTCTACTCGTATGTAAGGGTGAGGCCACACGAGCGTAATTTTGTGAGTTGTGAGCGGCAGAATTTCGGTTGCGCTATACATTGTGTCACGTGAGTGTCACGTGATGGCCCACATATTGTATGGCGCGAACCGAAATTCTGCCGCTCACGACTCACAAAATTACGCTCGTGTGGCCTCACCCTAAGTCGGCGACCCAAAGACAGACTGTAACGTAAATAAATGAATTTTGAATACGGGGGCCACTTTTGGGAATAAATGAAAAAAACATTTTTACATACTAGAGTTTTTTTTTTCAAAACAGATCTACAATGTTATTATTGCTTTTACGCGGTGGTTATTTATTATTAACGTATTGCTCATTTGTTTCAGATCGCATAATTACAAAGTATGAAATCAATGATCTCACCGAGGAACCGGAGTTAGTAAAGTGATAAGTTAGTGTCATATGCCGCGTTCGATCGGGTTTCAAAGTATCGTGTTCGGTATGTGGGTAGTCTAGGTGGCAGGGTGGTCCAAGTGATGCCAGTCGCGGTGATGCAGAGGGATGGTGGACGCGGCCGCGGAGCGCCGGGCCGCCGCCGCGGGCTACGATGCCACCCTAAGCATAGCCAAGTAAGTCACATAATTAATTTGCCAAAATGTTTTATAATAAACTACTTAAAAAAATAATTTTAATATTGAAATGTAGGAGGATTACTAGGTATAGGCTTTGACACGTTACTTTGACACGGCGAGACAAATACCTTTTGATCGAGTTACCTTAAACACAAGATGCCAATGAAGGCGTTATACCTAAACATGGGATTTGCCTAAAAAGCTGTTTGCCGTAAATGAAAAATGCCTATGAAGCTGCAATCAGGATTGTAAAGACAATTTTTCCATATAGTGATTCGTTAGCAAAATATTCAACTTTAAAGTGCAATTATTTGGTAAAATCGTGCGTCCCCCTCCCCCTCTAAAATTTTGAAAAAAATCAGGATGGGAGTAAATATGTCAAATTATCAAGGTAAGCTATAAAGGCAAAATTTGCTTGAGAATTATTAGCAGTTTAAGAGTAGGTAAATAACAGCCCAGCTTTTAAAAAATACCTACCTAATTAGAAAATTCCGTACAAAATACAAAATCCTTAGAAAAATATTACTTGTTTAACACGAATAGTATAATTAATACGATATGCAAATACTGCGGAACCCTATCCTGGGCGTGTCCGACACGCTCTTGGCCGGTTTTAACGTTGGATGGACCTGTGCACATCATATAGTCTGGGAAGCGTAATATATATCAAGGGCTTAGATTATTTATACACTAGATAGTAGATAGAGCTTAGGCGCCATGAAAACGTCCCGAAAAATATAAGCCAACTGTTGGCTTATATGGTAATTACACTATTTATTTCCGCTGGTTGTCCGTTTATAACCTAACAGGCCTTTACCGCCGACTTTGCTCGCATATACCATTAAATCTGGCAGTCCAATTGAAATTGTGGGAAATTACTAAACTTCGTCTCTTCATTTCGCGGCTAAGGTTTGGGATTGTTGATGGATGTAATATCGGGATAAAAAGTAGCCTAAGATTTGTTATTCCAGAGGTCTATTATATCTCTATATATTTATCAAAATCCGTCGAGCCGTTATTAGCGTTAAGGAGTAATAATAACCACATGGACACACTACACACACTCACGAAATTTCGCATCACACTATTATTATTATAAACGTGAAACTTTGACATGGATGTATAGATGGATATGTGGACGTTTCACGTTAACACGGCTTAAAATATAGAATACTTTTTATCCCGGAAAATTGCAAAGTTCCCGCGGGATAGCGATAAACGAATTCTTCGCAGACGGAGTCGCTGGTAAACAGCTAGTTTATAACAATAATAAGATAAAGGATTAGCAGGATTTTAACATGCTATGCATAGAATAAATACGTATAACCTACCAGCCTTATGCATCGTGCCTAGAGTCAGCAAAATAGAATAAAAGACATCTCACTTTTTAAATTACATGTATGTGTGTGTAATCGTGCCGTAACCACAGTAACTCGGTCACAATTTTAATATCTGCATATTAACAGTCATCATCATCATCATCATCATCATCCCAGCCTATATACGTCTCACTGCAGGGCACAGGCCTCCTCTCAGAATGAGAGGGGTTGGGCCGTAGTTCCCACGCGGGCCCCGTGCAGATTGGGAACTTCATACACACCATAGAACTTCTTCGCAGGTGTATGCAGGTTTCCTCACGATGTTTTCCTTCACCGTAAAGCCCATGTTAAATTTCAATTTTACAGTAAACCGCGCTAAAGCTCGTTAAGATATTAATTGTATGGCATTTTTTCGTAGCGTCATATGTACGTCTTAGTACATGCAAGGCAACGGCTATAATTTATATTCATTGCTCCCTGGTCACATGTCAAGTCGTCACTATTGACCGTTGGCATTTTGCCGTTAACCCCTAATATGATCAGCGATCATTCTATTGAGTCTCATTGGCAGGAAGTTACGCTGTTGAGCTTGGGCTTGGAACTAGGTAGAGTCAATGGATCTGTTTATTCGGAAGTTCCAAGCGATAAAACTTCAAATTTTGTATCACAAAACCTATTCGATTTATATTGTACTTGAACATTATAAAATACTTTCTTAATGCATTTCTCTTTTTGAACTAGTTCTCACTTCACTGTACAAGTCTTATGTTTTCGTAATTTATCATTTCTCGAGTCAAATTGGTAATAGGAGTGACATGAACAGAGAAGGACACTTAATTTCTTTAGAATAGATAATGTGTGTCAGCCAATTAATTCCTTTACCACCAGTTCAATGTCAGTTGTGTAGCTTAAATTATCAACGGGTGTTTTCACTAATACTAATAAATAACCCAATGTGACAGTCAGGCTTATTGTTTTTATTCTAATGTCGGAACTGTCATTAAAATTGGTAAAGCACTTGCGTGGTCGACTATACTTTTAAATGCCTGAAATTCAAATAAATTGTCCTTTGTATTATTTAGCTCAACAGAAATGGCCAATCATCTAACAGCGTCAATCATTTTGTTATGATTTTCCGTGGCAATTCGATACTAGTACTCTAGTCTAGTTGTAAAGTTGTGCTGTTGACTTCACTATCGTAAGTCTTGTGCAGCAAATTGTTTGATTAGGTGTAAGATGAGCTGGGCACGCAGTACAAGTTCGTTAATGAGAGCACCGAACAGCACGCTGTGTTATCAGGGCCGCGGTGACTATGTGTGCGACACGGTATCGCGAACGTTATGCATGTGAGCGTCGCTTGTAGTAGCGCTTCCAGGAAACGCGAGTAGGTTTCTCAGAACCGATTCACAGTCGCGTACGTTTTCTTTCAGCAATTAATGTCACGCTGGAGGTATGCGCTAATTTGTGATTACGCTCTTACGCTATTGTATTTTTTGACGCGATCCCCGAACGATGAGTGAAGGCAGCTTGCTAGTTCACGGCGTCGCACTAATCCATTCGTACCTGGACTCTTGACACACTTACTTACTAGTCCACCAATCGTTAATGAATGCAGCATTCAGAAATATGTAGTTCATACCGATTCTTGCGTACTGCAACATTAACTAATAGGAAAAAAAAGTCGTTAAATGCATACACGTATAATTTATTAATAAAACTGCCAAACACTTATAAAAACACAATATTCACAGAACAGGTTGGAAATAAAACACACACGGGCGGGGTTAAAAAAAGACACAGCGTAAGCACCGTAGGGGTTGAATGCGCCTGTACGGAACGCGGCACATAACGCGGTCAAAGTACACATACAACAAAGGCAACGTCGAGCCGAATTTCGGTTGGTCGGGCCTAGCGAGCTCCTTCGGTCACGGACCGATTAGGGCTTCGGGCATCAAGCTAAAAAAAGGGTAACCAGGCGAGGGTGTGCGGACGATGATGAGGATGTAATGGGGATGGGTATGAAAATGATCCGCCGCACGGCTCTGGTGGCTACACTGACTGCTACCCAGCGCTCCGGAGTCGCGCCCACCGAGAAATCGGGCTCCGAGCTTCGATGTATGGCGCTATAGCCGCTACAGTAACTAACTAAAATAGGTAATAATATTCCGAATGGGCCGAGAAAGAGTAACGTTGGCTTGCAAAGTGCCTTTAAAATTTGGAGGGGGACCTAACACGTTAACATTACTGACAGATCAAATAGTTTACGCCGGAATACGATCGTTCGGCTAATAAGCAAAGTTAAACCGCCTGAGCGGCCTCACGCGGAAGAACGTTGGGGTCTTCTGCACCGGCACGGCATCCCGTTGGTCGCCTCCGAACTCCGCGCGTCAAACAAGCACTTCGGGCATCCTGGGGAGCTGGCTCCGTGCGGCTGAGGTCTAGCTCCGGTACCCGGAAGCTGGAACAATTCAACCCGAAATAAGCAACGCCACCCCAAAAGCCGGGACTTGTCCAAAGGCGAAACCACAAAGCGATGCTAATAAAACTCACCCTGGCGTGATAAACGACAGGCTTAGAAACCGACGGCAAAAGCGGGACCCCTCGGTCACCGCCCAAGGGACAGGACTGCCCTTTTCTTCTTCGATGTACTGCTCAATTTGGTCCCACGGACCGACGGCGCACTATGCCCACTACTCGGGCGCACTTCACAAATGATAACAGCTTCGGACAAGAACAAAACTATGTCCCACAGCAAAAAAAACTCAAGCTTTCGTAACGACGTGAATAGTCCGCCTTCCAGTGAAATAATCCCAGACCCACATTCAATTTTTTCAGTCTAGAACCAGACGACAAAATTTCAAAATTTGACACAACAAGCGGCCTGTTACCAGTGGCCACTTTCACCAAAAAGTTCAAAAAATCTCTTATAGTATTTACCAACCTACATGGAGCGTTTTTCGCTGCAGTACCTACTACGAGTCAATAAAGGCTTTATACCCATTGTTTTTTTTTTCACTAAGACAATTTTATTGTGCCATTTATTTATTTATTTATTTTGAAAATATAGTTACATGACCTTACAGAACATCCAATGCGCCATGAAACCTAAACCTAAAAAAAACAATGAGCTTAACAAAACAATGAAATTATTACTTACTTACATAAAAGAAAAATGAGAAACAAAAACAATGAATCATGAAATGATTAAAATAAAATGCAATTAAGATTATAAATAAAATAAAATTAAACATTGAAAAACGTTTTTGTTTTCTTTAACCTTCCGTAAGTTTTAGCAGAAAGCATAATTTGTCGGAGATCAGTGTTTTTACAAGATTAGAAGGTCATTTTGTTTCTACACAAATAAACCATTATTGCAGAAAACTAAATCTTGATTTATAGCAAATCTTAATAAATATGTATATGTAAATAAAACTCTTTGGATAATAGACAATATCTATTCGTGCTCAACCTGTGTAGGAAATTCTCGTAAAAAATCTTCACGTAAAACACAAAATAGTGCAATTTATATAATGACTAAGTATTTTTTGTCCGCGACTTAGTCCGCGCAGAATTCAAGTTTGTGGTAAAGCTTCTTCATCTCTTTCTTTCAATAAAACAAATATCCGGCAAAAAATATCCATAAATCTATCATCAATCATCATTATCATCGGTATTAGTTGTTGGTAAATATAAATCCCATTTTTACCTTATCCCGTGGCAATTTCACAAAATCCTTTCTTAGCGGATGCCTACGCCATAATAGCTATCTGTGTGCCAAATTTCAGCATAATCCGTTCAGTGGTTAGAGCTGTGTTTTGATATGTCACTCAATAGTTCCATACTTTATATTATAAATGTGAAAGTGTGTTTGTTTGTCCTTCTTTCAAGTCAAAACTGAGCGACGGATTGCCGTGATTTTTAACCCCCGACTCAAAAAGAGGGGTGTTATAAGTTTGACCGCTATGTGTGTGTGTGTCTGTCTGTGGCATCATAACTCTTAAACAGGTGAACCGATTTGGATACGGGTTTTTTTTTGAAAGCAGGTTTCTTGGCGATGGTTCTTAGATATGTTTCATCAAAATTGGTCCAGCCGTTTCAAAGTTATCAGCTCTTTTGCATGCTGCGGAAGGGGTCTTAGACTTAATTGAATTGCGTTGGGGGTTTTTAAAATTTTTATTTATAGTTATTTGTATAGACATAGTTGAAGGGCTGAAGAG
The DNA here is from genome assembly GCA_947859365.1 of Archips crataeganus. Classification (NCBI taxonomy): domain Eukaryota; kingdom Metazoa; phylum Arthropoda; class Insecta; order Lepidoptera; family Tortricidae; genus Archips; species Archips crataeganus. The sequence goes on from OX402045.1 coordinate 38,298,923, forward strand.
TGACATAGGCTAGTTTTTTCCACGGGAAAATATCTTATTCCCACGGTAAAACACGTTTTAATCTACTTCAGCGGGGGCGAAGCGGCGGGTATCAGCTAGTATTTTATATACCTACTAGCTGGCCACGCAAACGTTGTTTTGCCATATATCATATATCACCTAGGGGCTTAGATAATTTAAGACAGGATGAGCCTTCGCACCTTTTTCGCCTCTGTCATTGCTCTTTGTGCACTTGCACAACATCGTTTATAAAAACCAAAGTTGGCAGGGGCAGGTTGGCATTTTTGGTTGTCCATGCTGGTGACCAGATCTCCTAGAAAATGATGTCTTGTGCAGTAATTTCGTGCAAAACAAAGTCAGCAATATCTAGCGTTACGAAAGACGGTGTTTCTTATCACACGTCGGTAATTTAATCCTCAATTTACGCTACCAGAACGTTAATATAACCGATTTAATTTTGCAACATAAATGACAAAATAATAACAAACTGTAACTAGGCACGTTGATAGGGATGAGACACAACCGAACTGAACCGATGAATGAACGAAGTGAATGAAGTTTATCCTGCGGTTTATTTTAACTTTATTTTAAACTACAGAGCTTTAATCTAGAGTTTTTAGTGGTGTTTTTGATCTAGAGTTGTTTTGCAATAAATTGGTAATAGCTTTTACTTCGTATTTACAGTTTTCCGAAACAACCCGTAACTAAAGACCAATGGAATTGACTAAATTTTGTCGCAGAACGGTTACTTGGGCTATCTACTCACATCATTTTGAGTTACATGTATCAAAGTGTTTACAAATTGAAAAAGAAGAAGATTTTATTGTACGAGGGTTGCTACTAAAGTTTTTAGCTGTATCAAAACCATTCATTTTTTTTTGTAAATTACTTTAATATTTTTCAAAATATACCCCTCCAAGGTCTACACATCGCCTCATTCTAAAAAACTAATCCTCAAAACACTTAAAAAACGCGTTCTGCGGTAGGTCGAAGAAAAGCCGCTCAAATTCTTGTACTGCCTCGTCCGAATTCATGAAAGTCCGGCCACGCATCATTTTCTTTACAGTGGGGAATAAGAAAAAGTCACACGGGGCCAGGTCAGGGCTGTAGGGTGGATGCGACACCATCTGAACACCTGTGCTGTTCAAAAAGTCCATTGTTTTTGCTGCAGTGTGTGCAGGTGCATTATCTTGGTGGAAAAAAAATCCCCGAATGCCGCTCTTTGGGCGTTCCTCACCCAGTTTTTCGAACGCTTGGGGTAGACAAACTTCGGTGTACCACTGGCTAGTAACTGTTCCTTGATCTTCAAGTGGAATTACAGCCACTAATCCACTGCGACGAAAGAAAACGGTGATCATTTTTTTGTTGACACTTCGGCCTCGAGCAATTTTTAAAGGCGGTCCGTCTTCTTCAAACACCCACTGCATAGATTGCTGCTTTGTCAGGGGGTCATAGCAGTATATCCAAGACTCATCAGTAGTTAGGATGTTAGAAACCTGCTGGGAATGGCCTCCGTCAAATTTGCTGAGCATAAACTGACACCAATCTACACGCTGGGTTTTTTGCTCTTCGGTCAGCAAATGTGGTATCCAACGGAACGCGACCTTCCTGACGCGAAGATGATCATGTAAAATGCTTAAAACTGCGGGTGATCCAATGCCTAGTTCATGTTCGATTTCCCGAAGCGTAATATTCCTTCGTTCCTTAATCAACCACTCGGCTCTGATCACGTTTTCTGGCGTTACTGCACTTGACGGCCGTCCTGGTCTCGGCTCATCTTTGATGCACTCTCGTCCCCTTTTAAACCCGTGGTACCAATACGAAACTGTGGCTAACGATGGAGCGGACGTCCCAAATGCAACGTTTAAATTTTTGTAAGATTCCTTGAATGTTAAGTTTCTTTTATAGTCATAGAATATCATAGCACGAAATGCTTCTCGCGAGAGCTCCATTGCAAAAAACAAAACTGGACCGACATTTCCAACAAAAAAATTCAAAAAAGAAAATGTTACTGGCCAGTATGCAATGTCACTATACAAAGAGGTTAATAGATAAATTATCTTTAATTTATCATGCAATTTAGGAATAAAATATTTATAGTTTTCATACAGCTAAAAACTTTCGTGGCAGCCTAGGTATTGTAAATTATAAAATAGACACGTTCATGAAAATTATGTTTGTAATTATTTTTAAAGTATTTTCGTTTTAATCTACAGATGATATACATCGCCATCATAAACAATAAATCGGAGCAGTCTCATAATCCTCATATCGACTTATATACGTCCCACTGTAGAGTACAGGCCTCCTCTCAGAACGAAAGGGCAGCATCAGAGCTTTGCAGCCTTAATCATCGATAGCTCAGTTAGTTAGAGTTCGCCAAACTTTGAATAAAGTGGTACCTACACTGCCACCATTACATTCAGCGATCTTCTTATTTAGCTTTATAGGTGTATTGATCTAATTAATCAGATTTCTACAATTTTTCTGTCATTAAATTACGAGTAGGCGAATCCGCAGTGAAAAACTATTGAAATTCGTGAAAAATGTACTTAATGATGACCACTTTCATTCAAAACATATGACTTTAATTTCAGTCATTCATTCTTCCATTTACTATTTCGAGTGTTAGTTGTCGTCTAAAAATCAGTGTCATTACGATAAAATGTCTAGTTGTGTGCGTGTTTTACATTTGTTTGACGATTTTGTTTTGGTAGGCGTCTGTAGTAACGCAAAAATTTTTGACATGAGTGTGCGGTAATGCGTAGATGTGTGCTGTACGTCGTACCTCGCCCCCCGGGCGAATTGACAGAAAAAGTTACAAGTAAAGGTACGTCATAGGCGTATCCTGTCTTAAATTATCTAAGCCTAGGGGCATAAAAAATAGCCTACGACCTATTCTCAGACATACCGAGTATGGACAATAGTACATTACTGCAGCGGCCGCGAAATAGGGGATTGCCGGCCGAGTAGTAATAGATGGCCGAGTGTTAACCAGGCCATCTAGAGATACGAGGCCGGCAATCCCTGTTCGTGGCCAAGGCTTGTATAGAGTTTTTCTCAAACATGCATCATCATCATCACCATCATCACCATCACCATCATTACCAACATCATCATCATCACCCACCATCACCATCATCATCACCATCACCATCATCATCATCATCATCATCACCCACCATCACCAACAACATCATCATCATCATCATCATCATCATCATCATCAACATCATCATCATCATCACCATCATCGTCATCGTCTTCGTCGTCGTCGTCGTCATCATCACCATCATCAACATCATCATCATCACCCACCATCACCACCATCACCATCATTATCATCATCACCAACATCATCATCATCGTCGTTGTCGTCGTCGTCGTCATCATCATCATCACCACCACCATCATCATCATCATCATCACCATCATCGTTACCATCACCCACCTTCACCATCATCATCACCACCATCATCATCATCATCACCATCATCATCATCATCACATCATCATCTCATCACCATCATCATCATCACCATCATCATCACCATCACCCACCATCACCACCATCATCATCACCATCACAACCATCACCATCATCATCACCATCACCATAATCATCATCATCTTGCCTTACCTTAAATAAGCGTAGTGGCAGCATGTCATAATGAACCAAAACGCAAATAATGCTTAGTTTTTTTTAATGGCTAAATGCTATGATGCCATAGACCTATAAACGTCATGGTGCTGTGTCACATGAAACAATAGACAATCACTTTGCTGGCCAAGGCCAGCAATGTTGTATGAAAATTCATTATTGACCTCTCGTCTAGCCGCACCTGCAACGTGACTCTTCGTGGCGTATTATAAGGAACATAACGTCAACATTTCATAGCATGTTTGAGAAAAATCCTTTTACAAAACCGGTTTTGAAGTAGGATTTATTTGCCCTCTCCCAGTGCTGGTAATGGAAGTTGCTTATGTACGGGGAACATGGGGAAAAAGACACGTTTCTTGTATGAGTACTTCCTTTAGTTTTTTACTTAATTTTATTTTTAGTATTTGTGGTATAGCGTCCACAGTAATACACAATCGGTGAAAATTTCTAGTGTCTAGTAGCTATTACGGTTCACGAGATAGAGTGACAGACGAACGGACAGACAGACGGCACAGGCCTGAAATGTCCGTTTTCCTAAAATGTATCTTTCGCAAAATGTCTGCTTTTTCATAATATGTCACGTCTTTTGTATAGTAAGACGTGACATATTATGGAAAATCAGACATTTTGGGAAAGATACATTTTAGGAAAATGGACATTTCAGGCCTGAGCCAGACAAACAGACAGTGAAGTCTCAGTAATAGGGCCCCGTTGGCACCTTTTGGGTACGGGAACCCTAAAAATAAGTCACCGAGGGAAAGGTTTTTATAAAACGACACCTAGAGTGTGCTTGCGGTACAATTTTTATTTGTTAACATCTCATGCTAACTGTAACTTTCTTCGATATAGCGGTTGAAATGCTCGTTAAACTACCCATATGTAGATGTCAAAAAATCCTTGACGTAGTTTTACATATTGTCACAAGGATTATCCTAAAATTACTCTACCATAGCTGTCGGCGGGTAGCGGGTTCGTTTCAAACTATTAATACCATATCGACGGTTAAAAGGCAAAACGCATGAAGCGTCAATTTTTGAACTTTGCATGAAACCCGGCTCAAACGACGGAGAAAAATTCGCTGATTTCAAATATGTATACTCATTTTGACAAAAGTGTCGCTTCATGCGTTTTGCCTTTTAACCGTCGATATTATTATACGTGTAAATTACTTATTGATCTTTAAGTGACGTTATCTACAGAGAATCAGCATTTACACAGCCTTGGACCTCGCCAGTTCATTTGTAGGGTGAATTATCGTGGTGTCAATCCTGACATACTGCACGCTAGTATCCAGTTCATAACGGTATCTAGATGTGGCAAAAACGCAAACCAAACTGTGGTGGGAGTACTGATCTGCATAATAGTGAAGGTTTCTGCTCTAAATATATAGTTAAACACGATCAACGATGATAAAGCTGATCCAAGCCAGTATTGTTATCTATGACCATCCATGTCCGCAGCGCTAGCTCGATGGGCGGAAAGTCTGGATCTATACTATACAGGTATTAGAAATTGTTGATATCGACGGTTAAAAGGCAAAACGCATGAAGCGATACTTTTTTGTCAAAATGAGTTATATACATATTTGTAATCAGCGAATTTTTCTCCGTCGTTTGAGCCGGATTTCATGCAAATGTCAAAAAATGTCGCTTCATGCGTTTTGCCTTTTAACCGTCGATATGGTATACGGCTATGCTACTCAACTATCAGTATTCGGTACACACTATCTCCATTTATCTCTAGTCTTCTTACAGATCTTATAAATTCTGATTATAATTACGTTATGGAGTATATAATTTTCTAGGCCCTCCGAAGATTGTTGTCTCGTGGCGTTCCCTCCTCGGACAACCACTGGTCGGTAGCATACTAAATAAATACAGACATTACATGGTCAATAATCATGCCGCCTTTATACGTTCCACTGCAGGGCACAGACCTCCTCTTAGAATGAGTCGTACCTCTCATACGGGCTCAGTGTAGACTGGGGACTTCACACAGACCATTTAAAAAAAAGTCAAATCAAATACCAAGAAAGAAATAGGTATCTAACTCATGAAAGTATTTTATTTATGTCTACAAACCATGTATACATTAATTCTCACAAATAGCAAATAATACTTAAAAACGAGCTATAGGTAAATGATTAGACTTATTGTTTACAGAAATTAGTAGTTTATTAAAATTATTACCCGATTACGGCGAAGCTAGAGTGGGAGGGGTACAGTTATTAAGTTTTTAATCGAGCAGCGTAATTTTTATTAATTGAATGATACTTTGGTGTTTCCTAGATAGATCCCTTTCTACTTTTGAGGGACATTATCGATCAATAGTATTTGGTGTGACTTGCAAAATGTACGACGTACGTGGAATGTTATTTAGGCAAGTGTCGAGTCGGTACGCAACATCTGGCTCCGCTCGCGCGGCCGCTCAACGCCGCAGCTCACGCAGCGTTCGCTCGGCTCTCTAAATTCGTCGGTGACGGTGCGAGGGGCCAGCGGCGAGGCGGGCGGGGTGCGGGGGCTATTTTTGTCTGGCGGCCACGTTTGGAAAAAGGCCCGGTGACGTCACGATCCTCCACAGCGATGATGCCATCCAGCGCTCGCGACACGCATCAGTTGCCTCTCTTGCCAAAATATCACTGCACGCTCCCCGCTATCAACTTTATTTTGGTAATTGTTAAATGACAGACGTACGATGCGATGTGCGTTCGCAACATTTGATTGGCACTGCCAAGTTTCATTACATGTATCGGTACAAATTCAGTGCTTTAATCAACTTTGAGTTTTTTGCTATGTATATGATAGGTATATAGGCGAATGATGCCCATAACATTCCCATGCAATGTGGTACAAAAAAAAACACAAAACTTAAAAAAAAGTCAAAATTATTAGGTTTTTGTCACCTCCCCCCTCAAGATAGTCTTTCTCGGTGTTTCCAAAACAACAATTGTGAAAATTCCATTACCTTCGGAATACTTTCCGACGCTCCTTACCTCTTTCGACATATCTACTGGACTAATGAAATGACATTTTCGCAAGTCGTTTCTTAATATGCCCATTGTTCCTCTGAACAGTGTTAGATTTACATTAAAATTGTCAATATAGCTCCACTGTTCTAACTAGTGTGTGTCATCATTATTATGCCCGCTTGTTTTCATAATGTTAGTATCTTTAAAAATTTTTCATTCTTTATCAATCAACCTACTTGAACTTAGGGTTGAAATTGACATTTGTATTGGTAGTAGGCTATTTGATTTGATTATGAAACATACAGCGTACTAACTTACTTTACTAATATTCGGTAGGTAGTAATGAACAACGATTTATTTTACAAGAGATTATAATATAGGTTTTCTTGTTTATCAGCGTATGTAAGTATGTTATCTCACTCCGCGAGTTCGACTCATACAGGCAGGTATTAATGTATTGTAGGAATTGTAGGTAATCGAAATCCGAGGTTCTGACTATGAACAATTTAAATGCGTTTAAGACAAACCAAAAATAACAGCTTTCTTTTAGACTGACCAGCATAAACAGATGTACAAGGATTGCCTAAGCGTTTAAAGTAAAACGAAAAATTACCCATATCGCTTAAAAGAACACGCACATAGAATTTACTGTTTCGGAAGTGCACATGGTCCGTACGTAACCCTTCACTGTATTTTTTTCGTAACATTTTGTTTGTTTACTTTACATGCAGATGTATAGGTACTGTGTGTGCGGATGGAGTTGTACTGGCTGTTATCAGCGCCGAGTCAACAATGCTTATATGCCTCTTACCAAGGAAATTAAACGACGGTTGAAGTCATATTAAATGTGTGTATGTGAGGTCGGCAGCGCTCTTGTAACCGCGATAATAAAGCTGTACCGTTATTGTGCGGGTGATATCGTGGTAGGAGGTATGGGTCGGGCGCTCGCTATCGTTCGCCGGTCACCAGTGCTGCGCGAACAGCTCCGCTGCTTGGTATAGCGCGGTACTACTACTACATATCGCCAAGTTTTCGTTTCGCCAATTTAACAAACTCGCCAGTTTGTTTACAGTGACGCGTGTGGAACCAATTTCTAAACGTATAGGTAATTTAGAGGAAATATTGACTTGCGCACGGGTGGATAAAACTAAAGCTTTTGGGAGACCTTGCATCGGATCGTTGGTCTTATACTGTCGACCCTTGTATTATTAGAACCTTGCCGAATTGTGTTCAGTTATGTATGAGTTTGTCGTTAGGTGAGCGCTGTAACACTGTTCCGTTTACAAAATTGAAATTGTGAAAAAAATGAAGTATCTACGGCGTTCCGCAATTATGAATAACTACTGTTTTCTTTTATTGGTATTGATTAGTTTACTAGGTGTTCAATCGGAATCCCTTTTATTATGCAGTTTAGTAATAAAAGAGGAAAATAAGTTGATAGGTCTCTGTGTACCTGTTTTCTGTATCGCTTACTATTTCTGGTGTACAATAAAGAGTCATTGTATTGTATTGTATTGTATTGTATAGGTCATCAAAACGTTTAAATATTGGGCATGTAACTGATGTAGAGCTATTTGTTAACCTGGCTGAACATTGATGTGAATTATACAAGGCGTGTAAGCTGCTTATTTATGTCTCTAGGTCCTTAAAATGTCTGTGAGTGAAATTGCTCCTGTCATCACTTAGTCTAATCAATGATAACTTATAAATCAGTTTGTGATAAACAGATTTCATAAAAGATAATTCGGTAACTTAGATAATTGATAGGTACTTATATAATCGAAGTAACACCATATTGGGCAACTAGAGTTCTGGGGTCTTAGATTTAGTAGTCAACCTGTCACTGTCACCCTGTTTCAAGAAAAAAAGGAGGTTCAAAATTAGTCTTGTATTTTTATGTAGTTATATTACTCGACACCTATTGTCGATAAGTTATTGACTCCGCGAGTATAAACCGATTTGAGATCATTTCTTTATATCCAAAGTTTAACACTTTCAATGACTTGGTAAAAATGTGATAGTGGGATCCATGGAAACAATTTTTGGAAGTCGGTATGAACGATGAAAGTTTTAATATGAATATTAAATGTGCCATATAGCTTTATGATGCTGGATAATATTATGAACTCCTCAAGACGGCAATGTATTTCGAATTATCATAGTAACTTGGCGCCTGTTACACAAATAAGATCTAGTAACTAGGCTCCACAGCCATAAGGCAAACTGTGGATCCAATCTAAGTTACTAGTTATTAAAAGTAACTGGTTTTGATAATTTTGATCGTTTTGGTCAATTTGTCGTCATTATTTGCACAAGGTGTAAAGATGAATACGGAATATTTCTGCAGATGATTAGAATAATCTAACCGAACAATTGAACATACCTGTATTTCATCTGCTTTTAATAGGTATTTTGATTCAAAATATAGTCACGCCTTTGATACGATAGATACACTTTGAACATCAATCAATATATGGCAAGTTTTTTCAACTACAAATGAAAAATCATGAATGACATTTACAGGGGTGTTCAGACAAACTAACCACCACCTGCTGAAATATTTCAGATATATTTTAAAACATCTTGTTTACGCTATGATTACAGTTTTTTAGTTTAATTTCATAATGTAACCTGGTAAGGCCCGGCGTACTAAATTAATACATACATCAGAGCAAATTTCAACTTTTCTTGATTGACAATTAGTTTCTAATGACAGTAACTAATTACTTTGACAATATTGTTTAGTTATTATAGATATAGTGTACAGAAGAAGTAGACAAATAACAGGATGTAACTGAAATATTATAACAAACAAAAAAATTAACACCAAAGCGTATAACTATAGGTAACAAATACGTAACACGTCCACGTAGCTTAGTGAAACCTTTTTACAGTCAATTTGTCGTGTACATACTGCAAAAAGTTAAACGGTAAGCTATTGACTTCGACTATACAAATTCATGTTTATCACAGTATGCCTTGTTATTATGTTACTAGTTGTTGCCCGCAACTTTTTCTGCGTCCTTTGGAAACTGCCCTTTACCGGGATAAAGTTATTCACGTCCGCAGGATTCGCCACTTTTTTCCCTGCACGTGTACCCTGGGTGGCGCTAAACGAGTAACAAACTTTCGGCTGCTGTAAATGTTGCCTATGAGCTACCTCACAGCACGATAACCGAGTCGCTTCTTAAGATACGAATATTGTTGTTAATCGACTCTGTCTGTATATCATAAATTGCTTGCCATACGATTAAATAAATAACCGGGATAAAAGGTAGCCTATGAATGAGTGATTTTTTTATTCAGCAAATTTTTTTTAAATCGTTTCATTACTTCTAGGTTACTCCCCTACATACAAACGCAAAGTTTACCTCTTTATTATAAATTATGATAGTATAGAAGTATACATAGATAATTATATTTATTAATATTATTGATGTAGCTAGTAGTGTCAGTATAGTATAGATAATTATAAACTAGATCCATAAGGACGAATAAATATCTATGATTAGTTGCATATTCCCATCATCATCCCACCTAGTCTCAAATTAGGAGGGCAATCATTAGTATGACGAAACACTTATGAATTTACTTGGTATATTTAAGTAGATGATGTTGTAGGTTAATGTTTGAAAAAACATTTTAAAAAATCTAGTGACGTGCTTTGATAATTAATGTACCTATACATCCTTACATCGCATGGCTGTACCTATTTAAAGAACCGTAGTAGATAGAAATCTGAAATTTATACATAATGTGTTTTCCTATTGCCATTACAAGAACAAATTATAAAAATAAAACTAAATCATAAATTTAAGATGGAGGGGTTTCCCTTCCTAACTAACCAATATAAAATTACCACACTCTTACGTACATTTTGCTAAGAAGCAGAACCATGCTAACACTTTTATTGATACGGCCGTTTCTATCGTATATTTTGACATACCTACAACTTTGTACAGAACCCTCGGTGCGCGAGTCCTACTCGCACTTGGCCGGTTTTCTCCTCCTATTTTTCTTTGTTGTCCACGCAGCATTATAAGGCGAATGTGGTGTCCGTAATTAACTCATTAACTCTAATTATGTTATGATACTACTGACTACGAGTATTACCGAGAAAACAAGAGAATTCAATTTTATTGGCAACCATGTGTGAAATTATAAAAAAAGATTGCTTTATAATCGATTATTTTCTGATTTTCTACTGCTTAAAAAATGAACCTATTTTATTGGTATTTATTTATTGTCTCTTAGTTACTGATTTTTTTGCACTCAGTAATTGCGGCTAGTTCGAAGTTGGCAATACACTTATTCAATTTGATATTAACATTAATTCCATAATGATTAGCGTAAATTCATATCCAACCTCCCCACTCTATTATATATAATTTCTCGAGTTTCTTCTTATAACTACAAAAACATGTGCTTCGCTAACTAATGAAAAACAAGGGGGTTCTACAAGCAACACAAGGGAATTGCAAAATGTATCGCTCATGTCAGCGCTACTTTGTGATAGCTTTAGTTTAGTTGAAACCGTGCTTCGCCGTCGGACATTTTCCTACGATGACGGCATCACGATTCACGACGTGAAGGATATTCGCCTACAATATCAGATCTCGATTCACCAGTAAAAGTGATGACCGAATGAACCCGGACGTCGATGACAATTTGTATTGTTATTTTTATAGTCAGTAACAGTGCATTAAACTTATGATATTGCTTGACACCTCTATGTAGATCACTTTGCTAATATCCTGTGTTAACGTAAAATGCAAACGCAACGGAAACATCACAATGTGATCTGATTAAAATTTATGTAGTGCGGTGTCGTCCTCAAGTGTCGGTTCTGTTGTCAGCTAGCTTTATTGCCAGGATGTCTTGAACCCGTTCCGTACACGAGAGCACAATGGCTCGCGATACGCTACAAAGCATGACCTCGCATGTCCATTGTGCAAAATATACACGTAGATACGAGTATATCCATATTATAATACAAACTAAGTTTAGATGAATCCTGTTCTTGAATGCCAATCGTTTCCAAAGTTGGATGCTGTTTCGCAATAGTGTGTCAACCCTTAGAAAATAATTTTTACTGTTGACATTGTAATGCAAAATGACAGTGAGTTGACTCAGTATTGCAAAACAGCATCCAGTTCTGAATTGGTTGGAGTTATTTTTTGATGGAATATTTTTCATAATTTTCCCTACATACGCATTAAAATCGTAATCTATATAAATAAAAATGAATCGCCAAATGTGTTGCAAAGCGCAAAACTTGAGAACCATTGCACCAAATTGAAATTTTTTTTTGTGATCGTAATTGTCAGGACAAGGTTTTCGTTAAATAAAATAAACTAGCGTGGGCGAAGCCACGAACTTCAGCCAGTTTATAATAAATAAGCAATGGAATCTATACACATAATAAATCTGTAACAAGTCGGTGTCTGTACATTGAAGATATTTGAGAAAAACTGTCACTAGGGCTATTTATTAGCGCAATAGAACCCGAAACAATGATTTTTAGAATTATTGTCTGTTTGTCTGTTTATCTGATTGTCTGTTTGTCTGTTTGTCTGTGCGTTTGTGCGCGCTAATCTCAGAAACGGCTTAACCTAGAAGTTTGCGGTTTTCACTGATATGTTGGTATTTTCTTGGATTAACATTTAGTGTTTGTTTCATTTCAATCGGTTCACAAATAAGAAAGATACGTCTATTTTAAAAATTTATCGAACAGTTTTTAGAAGAATTAATAAGCTGAAGAGTTTGTTTGTTAGTTGTTTGAACGCGCTAATCTCAGGAACTACTGCTCCGATTTGAAAAATTATTTCAGTGTTAGATAGCCCATTTATCGAGGAAGGCTATAGGCTATATATATCATCACGCAAACACCAATAGGAGCGGAGCGGAGCGGAAGAATGTTTCAGAATCAGGGGTTTTTGAAGTAAAATTTCTATAGGCACGCTTGACTTGGGAGTACGGTGGTGAATGTGAACGTGGGTGTGCGGGGGGTTTGGTGGGGGGTGGGGTTGGGAGGGGGTGAGGGGGGTTTGCGGGGGCGGGTAATTTTTTTTATATCGAGGAAAGGAGAGCCATAATTGATGAAAAAGCAAATTTGATAAAAAAAATAAGCTGCTCAAATTACTAATTCCACGCGGACGGAGTCGCGGGAAAAAGCTAGTCTTTAATAATAATACTAGTCGCGTCATGTACGGTCTACGCACTCAAATCTTTAGAAGTTAACTTTTGGTCGAGTCGGTGAATCATTGAAGCCACTTCCTCTTAAACAAATACCAAGCTGTATACTAAGCATTATATTAGTCAACTTCCTACTAAGGTAACGCTCAAAAGGACTTTTCTCAGAAAAATATCCTGTCTTAATTAAATCTTAACAATGTGTTAGGTATGACGTTCATGAAAAGCAATTCACGCCAACGAATTGCCTTCCCGTGCTAACAGGCCAAGCAATGCACAGTTAGGCTAAACGTGCCGAGGTTTATATTGAATTGTTCCGCACATCCCGCCGGTCGTTTAACACTACAGAAGTGAACGGCTGGTGGCCACACGCCGCCCACTGCCCCAGCGGCAACTCCGACTCGGCATCCGTCCCGCCGTGATTGATAAACCAATTGGCATCATTGGCGTGGGAAATATGGAACTCGAACAATAAGCTAAGAACTTGCTTAGAAATAATAAGACAATTTCTGTGAAACTTGGAAACTGAATCTAATTATACTTAATGCGAGTAATGAACGTTTACGTAAAAACGTCTAACCGTCTATGCTCTTGTCACTTTTTTGAATGCGTTATATGTCTCTGAGATAGAATACTACACATTTTGAGAGAAGTTTCCTAGGGGTCCGATATCAAAGTAAAAATAAATTAAAAGAACCGGTCAAGTTATTATATTGGTAGTTATATTTTTGTTATTTGTTGTAATAGTGGCTATAGCAATATACACGATGATTTTTAATCGGTGATCAGGAGTTCAAAAATAGTCCGTATCCCTAGCTAAAATGGATTTTAATAGATGAGGTCTCAAGCAATTAAGTCTCTGTTTAATAATAATAAAAAACATTTTAGGTAAAACTTCCTCCATCCGTCAAGTGCATGGTCATCCTAAATCTGTTGAAGTTATGCAGTTTCGTCAAGTTTCGTCGCTTTGGCGGGGAATTTGACAGGTCTCACGTCAAAGTTGTGACAATGATTTTAATTAAAAAGTAATTTTACAAATAATCATCATTTAAAAAATATAAGTTTTGTTTCGTGTGACTGTAATTAAAACGTGGTCACCATTGAATTCTGATTTAGAAGAAATAGTTCATGATCACCGTCTAAAAATCATCGTGTATACAGGGTGGAAAAAACGAACGCCACATGGAGGGCAACCACCTTACATTATTGGAAATAGCACATTCTATGTAAAAGAGACCTTCCTTTATTTTAAAAACAAATAAATAAATAAAAAAAAATATAACATGGGACAATTCACACCAATTGACTTAGTCCCAAAGTAAGCTAAGCATAGCTTGTGTTATGGGTACTAGGCAACGGATAAACATACTTATATAGATAGATATATACTTAAATACATATTAAACACCCAAGACCCGAGAACAAACATTCGTATTTTTGATACAAATATCTGCCCCGACACGGGAATCGAACCCGGGACCTCAAGCTTCGTAGTCAGGTTCTCTAACCACTAGGCCATCTGATCGTCAAAAAACACTGCATTTATGGATTTTTGAAAAATCATTTGTATCAGCCGGTACTCGAACCCGGTCAAATGCGACAAAAAATAACATATCGTGTTTTATGATGCAGATCAAAAGGGAATGAGGTTCATTTATCTCTAAATAACATAAAAAATCAAAATAATAGAAGACTATAAAAACTAAGAATAATCTATCTATCTATCTAATCTGATACCTTTAAACGAGCTATTCTTGTATATATACATATATATAATAATCAGAATCTCAGAAAGGGCTCCAACGATTTCGATGAAATTTGGTATGTGGGGGTTTTTGGGGATGAAAAATTGATCTAACTTGGTCTTATCTCTGGAAAAACGCCTGGTACCGAGTTTCAGCCCGAGCGGTGCTCGGCCGCCCAGGTACTTACTTGTTAATTAAGGGTGTTTTAATGTTTTAATGTTTGCTGCCTTAAATATTGGAAATAGGAAATTGTACGCAATGGAGACTTAATTTGCAGCCAACAAACAAACGTCTGTTTCTTACAAGCTTTGCTTAGTTTGGGACTAGGTCAATTGGTGTTAATTGCCGCGTGATATTTATTTATTTATTTATTTTATTTATTCATGACACTTACAACTTTTGCTGACATCATTCTGTCTGTCCTATTAGTGGCTTTGCTTACAGTATTTATTAAACATGTTTTATCTTTATGTATTTAATGTACCTTTTAATGTAATAAATAATCATATTATCATATTATTAAATACCTAATTATTTTAATCACACTACTCAACTGATTCTGATATATATTCTCATACTAGTATTGACTCGCGCCTTCGCCCGCGTTAGAAATACCGTCACGAGAAACATTTACAACGCCATCTATCGGTTGCAGACGGGGTTAACACAATCTTGAAGCCGGGTGCAGTCGAGGAAACTGAATCGCGTACCAGGGTGGAACCTCTTCACAGTCAATTTGCCAAGGCTCCATCCTGGTAAGCAATTCAGTCTCCTCGACTGTGCTTCAACATTCTTGGACAGCACCATCTAATCTTGTTATAGTAAAATATTATACCAAGGGAACGCATGACCGGCATCGCGTCCTATGTCTCAATCCAGATCATTGTACATTTGCAGGCCTACTTAGTTTCATCTAAATCCATTCAGCCGTTATCACATGATAAAATAGATAATTAACATCAAAACATCTAATTTATAATTTATTGTTATTTGTGTGTACGTACAGACAGTAGGATTAACCCGGGAAAATGAAAAGTCTCCATAGGACGCAGACCAAGTTTCAAGTACGTTTAGTCTTAATCTGACGATAAGACCAGTTAATAAGATTTAAATATTATACCTTTCTGTCATTCAATACCTTAATTCGAACGACTTATGGCCTTAAACTTGCCGCCTAATTGGAGTATATGACATCACTAGTCAAAAATATAACTAACGTCGTCTCGTTTGTATTAATTGAGAATCGGTCATGATCAATAAGGCGTTGCATTCAATTATTGCCAAGCACTTGCCTGTAACTCTGTTATGAGTAGTCATGGCCATATAACAATGCCAATAAAGACCTTAATTAGGCAGTTGACTGTAGATGCCCATAAATAAATGAGTCTGAAATAAAACTTTAGTACGTGTAACACAATTATGGTAAGATCGATAGTCGATGACGATTGGATCGGAGTGGTTTCGGCGCGGGCGCCTGCGTTGAACGCTGCGGTCGGTGGGAGACAGCCGGTGATGTAAGACCGGCTGGCTCCGGCGGTGATGTCAGCGCGCCCACGCGGCGCCCCCGCCCCCGCTCCCTGCCACTGACCCCTCTGCCCCGGCAAAGCCTTCCGCAAGCCTAAACTAACCTATCCAAACCACACGCGCAAAATAACAAACATAATTACAAATGTTAGATCAACTACGGCTATTGTTACAAGCCTTTTTGCTGCCAGCAAAACGTCTGATCGTTAACGATTCACTAAAATTATACTGATTGTTTGTTTTTTGTCGTGATTTGTATTATGCGTTTTACGGGACGGGACATTACACCGATCATTTTGGGAATGTGTTGATTTAATGTAGCTATTAATAATTGCCCATCTAGGAGTCAAAACTCCTAAATACACTAAGCTTCTGGTGCTGCCTAGAAAATGGGAATTCAATGTTTCAGATTCTTAATTTGCCATTCATAATAATTTATGTCGACAGAGTACAACAATTGTTAATTATTTTTAAAGAAGTCAGAAATACCAACTTACGAAACTAAGACAACCTCTAGCGTAAGAATGTTTTTGTAAACCCAAACCTAAAGAAAGAAACAAAAGTACAATAAAATGTTGTTTTCCAGGCCTACAGGCCTGGTCAGACAATACAAGCATATCATCATTCATTAGTTTAAAAGTAATCGCGTACAGTCAGTCTATGTTAGGTGGACGGACCTTTTTCAATACAATCGTGATCCTTTGCGACTCTTTGATTATAGTAAACAAGCAAACCTATATCAATATCCATTTAAATTCAATAATCTTTAATATGACGCCAGAATAAAAATATTAATTATTAAATTATTATTGACTATCATTCATTATCCAAGTGAAATTCTTGACAGAAACATGTTTCAGTTCAGTTGGTTTTTCATGTCGACTTGTCATAGCGCTTTTTTTTTTCTCGGAAACTTATTCATAATAAATAATGTTCTTTGAAAATCTAGCCATACTGTAGATGTAGATGAAAAAAAAATTTAAATAAAAAATAAAACCTCCTTCAAAAAACCCCCAAAAAAACATAAAATAATAATTGATTGAACCGACCACAATAAGCATGAAAATATCTTTCTACTAATCTGTTTGAAGTTGGTGCCTCAGCACGAGCCAGCAGGAGTGTAGAAGCCCTATAATAGGTATGTAGGTAAGTTAGATTACTAGGTCCACTCCTGCTGGCTCGTGCTGAGGCACCAACTTCAAACAGATTAGTAGAAAGATATTTTCATGCTTATTGTGGTCGGTTCAATCAATTATTATTTTATGTTTTTTTGGGGGTTTTTTGAAGGAGGTTTTATTTTTTATTTAAATTTTTTTTATTTCCAAGTTTTTTTTGGGTGTTTTTTGAAGGCGGTTTTATTTTTTATTTAAAATTTTTTATTTTTTTCTTTTTAGTTGTTGCTAATGGCCTGGACTGGCACTCTTTACTGACTGTACTTTTTGCCTCTGGTTACCAAAGTACTTATCAAGACGAATCAAACGAGACCAAACTTGATGGGGTTATGTCGTCTTACTACGGAGTTCTTATGGTCACCATCCAACTTCATTGTCAGACCCTGGTTACCATCTAGGACCAAAGTACTCGTTGAGACGAGTCAAATGAGTCCGTACTCGATGGGGTAAGTGCTGTTACTTTATGGAGTAACTTTGGCCACCTTCCAGCTCCATCATCAGACCCTGGTTACCATCTGGGATCAAAGTGCTCGTCAAGACGTTTCAAATGAACCCAAACTCGACGGGGTTGTGTTGTTTTATTACAGAGTTTCTATGGCCACCTTCCAACTCCATCATCAGATTAGCTCCATGTCACAATAATATTGCATTGTCACCTGATTTACACATGCATGTAAAATATGAAATCAATCAGAAACCGGGAAGTGAGTCAAATTCAACTTGCAAGATTTGACCCGTTGAGGAGTTCCGTTGGCCATCTGCGGTCTTCTTCATCAGATCTAGTTTACCAAATGACACTTTATGAATGCAAATGCTCGATTTGTCACTGAAAATACTAAAATCGCTTTACATTTCCCTTGAACTTTTGAAGAGTTCCTTCAATTCCTCATGGATCCCATCATCAGAACTGGATTCCGGTAACAACGGGACCAACCTTGAAGCATATGCTTTCAAACAACGAAAGAATTTTCCAAATCGGTTCATAAATGACGGAGTTCTGACGTAACACACGTTAAAAAAAAAAAAAAAAAAAAAAAAAACATACAACCGAATTGAGAACCTCCTCCTTTTTTTGAAGTCGGTTAAAAACAACTATGTTTCTTCTTAAGACGACACCGATCAGCTTACTAGTAATTATTAAACTCACTTGCGATGTATTTGTCAGTGTCCTTTAGATGTACGCTTGTCAATCGACATTGATGTGATTATTTACTGACTATTGGCAATATAGCTGTTAACAGCGCCACGGAACGACTCAAGGTTAATGTAAAAGGTGTTAAATACCAGTATCGTTGTCCAATATGTGTTTAAATATCATATTAGCATTATGTGGCCGTATCGCCGATACTCATTGCCGCAATGCAGTCGAGCGGAGTGCCCGCCAACTAGACCGCAACTAATAGCTATAGTCTTAAAGATCCTCGTTGAATTAATCTCATAATTCTATACCAAGTATAATTCTAAACACGTCTCCTATTTCTTGTAGGGTACTAAATGTTATATACATTTACGAGCAATAAGGCTGTTAGGGAAACAATATAAAGAAAATATTTATTTTGCTTTGCTTGCAATCGAAGCACTTTGGTCTATGTTATTAGTATTTCACTGTAAATTATCGTTGATTTCTAACTAAAACTATACTGACTGAACACAATTTTATTATTAGTAATTCACTCAAAGTCACAGAAAAAACTTGCCATGAAATAAAATTAAAATAACATTCTTCTTAAGAAAATATAGTTAGAATCGAGAAAATCCTATTTTCTCTTGAGGCAGTAAAAAATTACACTAGTTATTTAAAAAATATTACTACAATAGCCTTTTTACGGCTGTTAGTGGTATATTGCACAAATATCTAGTTTTTTGAATGACAAAATCTATTTATGTATGTTGTTCGTAATAATTAAGTTCTTATGTTTAACCTTGAAAATATCTTGAACTATCTGTTCAAAGACCCAAGTCCCCTGCAGTCTTGGTTTTTGTTTTATCCACCTGTAAACATTAAAAGAAACGGGATGATCTGCGTAGTCTACCACCAAAAGGACCCTAAGGCTGTACTCGAGAGCAATAACAACGTTTCGGATAAATTTGCATGAAATTTGGTCCGTTTATAATGCTCTTGGCAATAAATAATCTGCTTATTATTTATTTTTAGTGGGTAGATAATTGCAGTAAAACAGTGACGCAAACACTAACCGCCATAAGGTCCCTATATTATCACAACTCTGCCTAAGACAAAACAAAGCCTTATGAATAAAATTGGTAATTACTTACTTCCTTGAAATGTTAAACTATTTTTATAGTTCCTAAACTTTTAACCAGGCCAAGGGATGTATTGGTATTAATGAACTACTACCTAACTTCATACAACGTAGTATAGTAACTCCGCGGCGTAGCAAGATAAAAGTTTACATAGTTCAGAGATATGGGCATATGGGTAAAGTAACGCCTGTATCAATGAAAGTGTTACTCGAATAATGAAACAATTATTATATTTTAGTGAAGTGGGGTCTGGTTAAAGGTTTAATAATAGTCTTATGCTAACCCACGTAAGTACCTACGCAAAGCGATTGCAATTTTTTTCCCTTTCTTTTCTTGAAAAAAATAAGAAGACTGCTTGCCATGCGAATAACACTAGTTTTATTTAGTACTTAGAGTTACTTAGACGTTAATATGTTAAAGTGGTGGTTTTTATTGGTGCTCTGGGCTAACAAAAATGACCGCTACTAACTTTGTCCTTAGGTGCTTTACTTTCTGATTGGCCCTCTAAATTAGGCAAGACTTAGTGACTGACATTTGTGATAAATGATGCCACCCTGAATTAAGAGGGATATTGGACGCAAAAACAGTCAGTACAAGATCTTGTTTATCCTCCTGAGGCACTCGAAAATATTGTTTCAATGAATTTTAAACTTTATGTCACTTATTATGATTCAGTTCGATGTCACATTAGAATTAGTCCTTTATATAGGACTTACTTCTAATGTGATATCGAACTCACTCAAAAGTGACATAAAGTTTAAAGTTCATTGAAACAAAATTTTCGTGGGCCTCAGGAGGAATATTCCATCTGGCCTTTCGTTCCCTTCCGAACATACGGACGTAGTTTAACGAAAATGATCCAACCCTCAACAAGTCGCTTTTAGATTTTGGATCTAGTTTCAGTACCAACAAAAGATAAATTAAAGAAGAAAATGTCAGTAGTTTGGATCCTTTTCGTTAAACTATAAACTATCTTATAAATCTTTCTTTTTTTTTCTTTTTCTTAGAGGGCTTGTCACGTGACTTAAGCCGCACTCACATTTATCTGAGACGTGTTGTATCGTGAATTACAGATCAGTATCGGCTTCATACATTTAACACAAACCGTCACAACACGCTGCATCAGAGAAATATGAGCGCAGCCGTATTAAATGTATGCAATCGATACTGTTCTGTACCTCTACCATGAGTTTACACTAGTTTACGTGACCGTACTCGCTAGCGACGGCGTAAATTATTTGTATGGAGACTTGTACAGCGCCTCTAGCGGTCACTTACGGAAGTACAATTCTCTATATAAATCATTTACGCCGTCGATAGCGAGTACGGTCACGTAAACTAGTGTAAACTCATGGTAGAGGTAGGTACTGATGCGTCACGACACAATACGTCAAATAAATGCGAATGCGGCTTTAGAAATCAACAAGTATTACCTCACGTTATTTATGAGGTGCACAACAGCGATGTTACGTCTTAAGAACAATAGACAAATAATGGAATATTATAAGATTTTTACTTATATTGAAGAAAACACAGTTAAACAATAGGTACATTACGGCTGATCAGTTCTTAAAACGTAGTATTTAAGCACGGTTAAGTTTCTAAACATGGATAAATCCCGCACATACTCAAAACTTTATTGACAGTTTGATACGATTTTATAACACCAGTAAAAGACCGATGTTACTTAACATATTTTGAGCCTTAAAATATTTTTATTATTGACTTTAAAATCAGCAGAAGAAGAAGAGTGGTTTGTGTCGCTATCAAAATTATCTACACAGTTCACACTTGCTAAAGTAAGAAGAGGGCGTGTAGATGATATTGCGCTCCAAGTGCACTCCACAAACGATCATCCACTTCTGCTGCTGACTGTACAGTTATAGTCCAAGGTCATGAAAATATGTACGTTACCAAGATGTCAAAAATATCTAAACACCTCTAGATACTACTTATCGTACGGTTGATGTTACTTACATATATTTGACGCGATATCTGTATAGATATTTTATACCCTCGACTGTACATACTGATAATACATAAATCCTGTCATTCTGCCCAGTATTTTTGTTTTGATTAGTGGGGAATTTAAACTTAATACACTCGCCATTATAAACGTCGGAGTTGTCTAGGTGATCAATAATACACACACACGCACTTACGCTATTGACAAATCAATGCTGTTCACATGTTTATGAGCACCTAGACAGCTTCGATGTTTAAGATGGCGCCTGTACAGTCGAGTTCTCCAATATCTGTACAGCCAACCGTTCATAAATGTATAAACATGAACCTTATGTTACGGTAATAAGGTCTATGTACAGATATTTATGAACGGTTGGCTGTACAGATATTGGAGAACTCGACTGTACAGGTAAACCTCGAAAGAAGTCATGTCTAACTTATATGCCTGGTATGACATCTCTCTCAATTCGCCTACACACACCAAACTTTTGTGCTTTACGCCTTCAAAATTTAAATTTTCCCAGGGAATTACTTCACTATTTTAGCCAATAATTCCTAATGTGCTTGATTTCAAATTACGCAAGGGTTACTTTTGACATCAGTTGGTTAGCAAGAGGTTTTAATGTTTGCAATAAAATTACACCTTAGGATGATGGTAAAGCAAATGTCAGATAATTCCTTGGCAGCATATTTATGTGGTACGTCGGAGAAACTCGTTAACTACTGAATAAAAATAAATAAATAAATAAATATCACGGGACAATTCACACCAATCGACCTAGTCCTTCAGTAAGCTAGGCAAAGCTTGTGTTATGGGTACTAGACAACGGATAAACATACTTATATAGATAGATACAAACTTAAATACATATTAAACACCCAAGACCCGAGAACAAACATTCGTATTTTTCATACAAATATCTGTCCCGACACGGGAATCGATCCCCTCAAGCTTCATAGTCAGGTTCTCTAACCACTAGGCCATCTGGTCTGAATATTTCTACACATTACTTATATAGTAAGTGTTATACCATTTTGTAAACTACATTAGGCATATTTTTAATATCCAGTGCCACTTTAGCGTAGTTATTTTTTTTATACCATGGAGGACCAAAGTTACGGGATGAAATAGTAAAATATCAAAAAACTGTCTCTTAAGTCGTTTTTCATCCAAGTTTGATTAAATATTAAAATAAAGTAATATCACGTTTAAAAGCCCATCTTTTCTGCAATGTTTATCAGTAATCAGATTTACTAAATTCGGTCATTTGAGGCTGTGGCAGACGAAAAACTCAACTGAGGGAGAAAAATCGAGATTTTAGCAAAAATGACAATATCTCGAAAACTAAAAGATTTTTACTAAACCTAAAATGTGATATTCTGGTAGGTAATTAGTAGGTCTATCAGCCCTTAACGGATTATCGTCGGTTTCTGGGACACCCTGTATTTTTGACGACCGGAGTTGTACGAAACTAGAGGTCCTGGGTTCGAATCCCGTCGGGGCAAATATTTGTGTGGAAAACACGAATGTTTGTGCTCGAGTCTTGGATATTTAATATGTGTTTAAGTATGTATTTATCTATACAGGTATGTTTATTTATCCGTTGTCTAGTACCTATTGTACAAGCTTTGCTTAGGTTGGGACTAAGTCGATTGGTGTGGATTGTCCCGTGCGTGATATTATCTAATATACACCGTGAAATTTTAGTGGTTGTTTTCCCGAAACGAGGTGATTTAGTATCGATTGTACAATCGATTTATAATTACTATTTTGACTAGAGTCAAAAATCCAATTGTGAAAAACGAAAGTCGAAAATGACCGCAAACCAATAGTAACGCTTCGTTGGTACCTAACCTATCGTACGATCGTACGCTACTTGTACCAACGAAGCGTTACTATTGGTTTGCGGTCATTTTCGACTTTCGTTTTTCACAATTGGATTTTTGACTCTAGTCAAAATAGTAATTATAAATCGATTGTACAATCGAAACTAAATCACCTCGTTTCGGGAAAACAACCACTAAAATTTCACGGTGTATAAAAATCTCGTGTCACGGTGTTTGTTATCGAACTCCTCCGAAACGGCTAGACCGATTTTTATAAATTTTTAGGGTTCCGTACCTCAAAAGGAAAAAACGGAACCCTTATAGGATCACTTTGTTGTCCGTCCGTCCGTCCGTCCGTCTGTCTGTCAAGACCCTTTTTCTCAGGAACGCGTGGAGGTATCAAGCTGAAATTTATATCAAATTCTCAGGTCTACTGTCCCATGGACCTGTGAAAAAATCAAACTTCTAAGCCAACGCAATCAAAAGATACAGCAGTTTATGCCGCAAATTTCCGCATATTTTCGAAACTCGCAAGGGAATCAAAACCTACAGGGTACTTCCCGTGAACTCAGAATCTTGAAATTTGGTACGAAGCAAGGTGTCATAGCACAGATAAAGGGAAAATTGCGAAAACCGTAAATTTTTAGTCAAATCATATAAAAAAAATATTTTTAATTATTTTAAAGTTACTACCCTTTTCCTCATGAACGCGTAAAAATATTGAATTGAAAATCATATCAAATATTCAGGTCTATAATACCTTTAAGCTGTAACAAAATCAAACTTCTATGTCAACGCAATCAAAAGAAACAGCAATTTAAGCCGCATATTTTCAAACTCGCAACTACGCGCAAGGGAATCAAAACCTACAGGGTACTTCCCGTGAACTCAGAATCTTGAAATTTGGTACGAGGCAAGGTCTTATAGCACAAATAAAGGAAAAATTACGAAAAGCATAATTTTTTTTCTCTATTTGTATATATCAGTAACCAAATTTACAATGATCCCACACTACGCACATTTTGCTTAGGAGCAGGGGTCTGCTAAGACTGGATGTTCATAGATACATATAAATTTGTACGGAACCCTCGGTACGCGAGTCCGACTCGCACTTGGCCGGTTTTTTTACTCTGTATTCGTTAGGTCTGAGAATAGGTCGTGGCTATATTATTCGCAGACGGAGTCGCGGGCAACAGCTAGTTATTTTATAATTTATACCATGTTTTTATAGATATTTATGATTATAACCTCGAGAGTTCCGCACAACGTATGACAATACTGCAGAAATATTACGAAAGTTCTCGACATGTAATGGTTGTTCACTACACCTGTAGATACATTTGCACCCACTTGTACATCTTTTATTACAGTATAATAAAATGTAAAAACCGATTTTACTCATAAGGCTGTAAATGTGCTGTAGGTACCTAAGTGTGGAAAAATTTTGAACAGCAAATAGATGCCAGCTTGCGCCGCATCACCAGGATGGATGCACGACGGTGACTAACTTTAAACAGGACAGTGTAGTGTGACACCATAAACATGGATTCAAATATACACTAAGTGCAGTGACAGTTGTGTTCGAAGATGGATGGTGCTGTGTTAACCCCGCGTAGCAACCGACTTCGTACACACTTAAAGAATGCAGCTAGTGCTTTGTGTTCGAGAAATCATAGGAGAAGCGAGGACATGTCTGCCGCGGTGTCTAGTTCCGCGCGTCCGCACACTTACCCTCGGGCGACACCGACCAAACGGCCCGCCTTGTCGTGTGGCATAGAGCCTCTTAATTGGGACCAGCACACCCCGAACTTAGAAAATAGTGAACCCTTCGTACCTACTTCTGTATACACTGCCCAGTGTAATGGAGTCGTCAAAGGAGCTTTTGCCAGGTATGATGTATTTTATTTTATTTTTACATGTTTAAACTAATTTATACACACAAGCATACGTACGTGGCTCCCTAAAGGTCAGGTCCAATTGGATCCTTTTCTAAAGATTATTATTAATAATAAAATAAAAGTTATCGAGTGGTGACGAAATTAACATATTTGATAAAAGGTTGAAATTAAGGAACTAAATTTTAACAAAAATACTTATACTAACATAAAAACAATTTAGCCGCGTAAATGTAAATTAAATTATACTGTTTTTAGTAAATGTATGGAATCAGGGTAGATTTTTTTATTGCGTTTATCTTTGTTGCAGTCTAAAATCTCTATACGAATAATTAAACAAACATTAACCGAATGTGCTGATGGAATTTGTTGCTTGTATTGTATTCAAGTAACAGTTTTTGCTGAATATAAAAGCAAAAAAAAACGGGTTTTAGAAATTTTATAATGACTTTCTTGTGAATAAATTATTAACCTTTGTATAACTTATCACAAAAGACTGACGAAACTAATGTGTAGGTGTTGCTGTAAATATATGTATATAATATATATGTCATACGTGTTTTATGTAGGAAATGAATGGCATACTCCCGTACCGTGCGTTTGGTTGGGTCAACAACACCCGCATGACATCATGGCTTGTTTACCCGCAGGCGGGATAGAGGTGATTGGCTAATTAATTACGCTGCTATGCCAATTGTTGATTCAATTTTGCTATTTGCATGTCATTGTCGTTCTAGCATGCGGGGTGATACGGTTAATCAGTTAATCTTCACAATTTTTTACGCGTGTGTACATTCGACGCTATTATAAGTAAATGGAGGATTTCACTATTTAGGTAAAGCACAGAGCGTAATATACTTAAGCATAGTGTATTGTGTCTAAACTACATATTGCTCGCACCTTGTTTTAAAAGAGCTGAGATTTTGTGCTTAAACCGACATGAAGGATGCGTAAGCGCAGGCGTTACCCCGTGCAGGGTATGGGCAGACAAGCGTCGTCGGGTCAACAACTTTAAATTACGTCAGACTCAAAAGCTTTGATGTCGTCACGCACCGCGGATGAGTCGCCACAGTGTCAAATATCCCCTGTTTGCGACATAGTCGGCACTTTGCTTTTGAAGTCACCTTTCGAAGGTGTTTTCAAATAACCGCATTTATGTTTTAAGCCACGTTAAGCTCTCTAACTCTGACCAACAAGGGTTTATTAGTCATGATGATGCCATGATTTCCAAATCGAGGACACCAAGCTGAGATCACTTTTAGAAGTACGCGCCATTATTGCACATTTGGCGGAATGAAAATGGCGACGGGAAACTTATTTTTCATCACACTTGCTCGTCAATGGTGTTATTCCATGCCTGTATACTAAATGTCAAAGGCCTAATTTGTTCTTAAGGGAGTTATGGATTTACGTACAGTTTTTCTTCACAAGGGACTTCTAACTTTAGTTTTAAAATTTTCAAATAGACTAAGGAGGTTTCAAGTCAGCCAACGCTATACATATTTATATGTTTAAAACTTAGCTATAACCCAATTTTACTACACAAAACTTGTCTACGCTTCATGACTTGAAAAAAGTGACAATCTGTATTGGCGGGTAGCCATTATTTATTTAATTCAAGTGTTTAGAGACAAAATAATTTAATTTTGGATTTTTTTCCTCGCAGTGTGATGAAAATCATTGTGTGTATCACGGGCAGTAAGGGGATTACAAACTCGAGTCATTAAAAGCCCTCCGCCTCCGGCGTCGGGCTTCTAATAGGCTCTCGTTAGTAATCCCCTACTTACGGCCCTTGATGCACAATGTACTATTTATTTGTGTCTCTGTATTTTCTCAGCAGATAACTAATTACTCGGTACTTTTGACATTAAATTCCCACAAACCCATACATTTCTGTGTGAACAGACATAATGAGAGGACGTGAGCGTCTGCCAGTGCAAGTTTTAGCACTCGTTGTTTACCGACACCGATAAAAAATGGCTAAAATACCTTTAAATAGGTAAAAATGGCATTTTGTGTCATCAAATATTTTCTACAGTTTTATCACAAACAGACATCACGTTCCACGCACGCAGGTCAAAGTTTTTCTTAACGGTCCCACATTTAGACATGCTGGGAACAATAACACTCCTATTAGTTTATAAGTTTAGGGTTTCTTAAGCGGAGCCCTATTATAAAATGAGTGTTTAAAGTCTACTAAAGTAAATACTGCGTCAGCACATGCAAAAATTTAACATCGGTGTCGTGGATGCAATAAAAACAAAAATACGACAGCTTTTAAAATCAACATAAATTTCACTTACTATAAGGAGTTTGTCTTTAAATGAAATTAAAAAGCCCAAATTGGGAGAATTCCCTCTCTCAAGTACCTAATCTCCTAAGCTGTATGTTTTGTCTCTACATTATACCTTAGCTGTTATCGCATCCAATTACATCTAAAACACAAACCTCTGTAAGCTTTCTGCACTTTCATCCAGAGCCTGCATGTATCATTATTTGCAATACCTACATACATGAATGTTTAAACGTTTGCTTATCATCAGCTTAACGTCTAGTCTGTTCGACTCCACACGTCGCCTTCCGCTCTTTGCGATATTGTTTTAAGTTACGCTTACATATAAGTTTTGTCAAAAATTTCATTTTTGAAGCAAGCTTTTTAGCTGACTGTACTTTTTGTTGACTTCACTTGCATTGTCATCCAACCTACGGGTATGTATTACAATACCGAAGTACGAAAGACCGAATAAGATTGTTATAAAACAAACCTAACCTAACCTAATGGGTTCTCTATGATGCCGTTTTAATAAATTCTGAAAAGTTTACGGTTTCAGAAAAAAATCGTGTCGGTATTTTGACCCATTCGATGTTTTAATACATTCGGTCTTTCGTACTTCGGTATTGTAATACATACCCCAACCTACATAAGTATATCAAATTTCAGGTGAATCCAACCACTGGAAGTGGGTCAAATTCGACTTCTAAGTTTTGACCCAAGAATAAAAATAAAACAAACGGGGTGAGCTAAATAAAAGCTTGTAATAAAAACCGGCCAAGTGCGAGTCAGAGTCGCGCACGAAGGGTTCCGTACCATTATCTGTAAAAACGGCAAAAAAATCACGTTTTTTGTATGGGAGCCCCTCTTAAATATTTGTTTTATTATAATTTAATAATTATTTTTTAAAGTGAATATACATATAAGTAACTAAATATTCTGTGAATATTTAGCGTCTACCTGTTGCCGTTATCAATATCGAGCAAAAACGACCAAAAAAAATCAGGTTTGTCGTATGGGAGCCAACTTAAATACTTATTTTATTCTGGGTTTTAGCATTTGATGTTATAGCGGCAACCGAAATACATCATCTGTGAATATTTCAACTGTCTAGCTATCACGGTTGCTTTGGGCTTAAAACCACTAAAGTATAATAGCTTATTCACTAATACCCCTAATTTTCAAATTACCACGGGCTCATAATACCTAAAATTTCAAATTTTTAGAATGAGACAATTTGCAGGTATTATGAGGCAATTTTAGGTATTATGAGCCCATGATAAAGGGTATTAGTAAATAAGGTATTATGAAATTTAGTGGTTTTAAGCCCAAAGCTCACGGTTCATGAGATACAGCCTGGTGACAGATGGACGGACAGCGGAGCCTCAGTAATAGGGTCCCGTTTTTACCCTTTGGGCACGGAACCCTAAAAAGAGAGGCAGAGGAGCGTGAACGTTCTTTCATACCATACCTATATGTTATGTATGTACCAGCTGTAACAGCGGCAACTATGCCAGGGAGGTACCTTTTCTCTGCACCTGACCGTATAAGGTGTTTAAAAATTAATCGTAAATATTTCAGCAGGTTACGTTAGTTTTGCTGATCATCCCAGTAAATTTTTGGCAGGATTTTTTTCTTGTGTTTGACAAATGTTTAATTTAATGGTTATGCATGTGTTATGTTAATACATTGGTCGATGTTTAAAGCATATCGCGTCAAAGGCGCGACTACATTTCGAATTATAAGTTCAATTTAATCCAACCATCTGCTGTAGTATTCCGCAATAATTTTAAAACACCTTGTATGGTCAAGTGCAAAAATATACAAGGTGAAAAGATCGAACGCCACATGGAGGGCAACTACCTTAAATATTGTATATAGATAGCACATTTTATATAAAGGAGGTTCCTTTGTTTATTAAAACAAAAAATACTACATTAATGGTTTTTTGAAAAATAGCTTGTCTTAGTCGGGAATCCCGAACCATGGGAGTCCCGACTCGGGACTCGAACCCGGTCAAATGGGACAAATAAAATGCCATATTTCATGATGCAGATCGAAAGGGTTACTGATTAGGTCAAATTATCTCTAAATAATATGCACAATCAAAATAACCGAAGGTCATGAAAACTAACAATTACGTCGTGTTCATTTTGGTTATGCGACGTTGTGGATGCAGCTTAAAACTTCAGACGAATCAAAACCGTAACTTGGAGGTTATTTATTTGTCACAGAGTCTTACAATCTTTTCTCTCGTTTATAATGTTTTTTGTTATCATCATCAGATTATGCTCGTCCACTGCTGGACATAGGCCTCTCCCATGGCACGCCATTGAGCACGATACACCCGTATGAAAAACAACAAAACATTAATTAACAGCCTTTGATCGCCAACACGCTGGTTCCGGTTTCGGCTAGGTTCTTGGTAGGATAGTAGTTCGTTATAACTTGAACAAAGCATGCGTAGAGTCGTGAATCGTGATGCTAGTGTTGTAAACAATCACGACTTGTAACTATATATAAGTAACAGTAGATTATTCCTTTTTTACTCAATTTGCTTGTATACAACTCGTTCCCTGCCTATTGACAGAACTTAGTGTACTACCACATCTATTTCTGACCAATATCGAAACTATTAATATAACAACCGGTCAAGCGATTACCGAACCGTCAATAATCTTCAATAGACACTGCTGCCTTTACGAATATAGTTCGAAAAATTTTGCAGGGATATTTTTTTGTTCTAATTAAAAAAAAGCTATGTTATGGCATTCTTGATACGTAGCGAGTGTTCATTTTTTCTTGTCCATTAGCCTAGGGATTCATGTAGGTATCTATCGATCAGTTAGCAACGGTTTATCATCAAATTATCGACATCGAATTTTATTTCAAAGTCAACGTTTCGAGTATTTTCATTTCATCGACAATTTCATTTCATGGAATTGTCATTGCAAGTAATTTCAATTCATGGATTTTTAATTGGCCGAAGATTCATTATAAAGTGTATTATTTCACGGAAAACGTTTTGTAATTTATTGTTTCACTTTTCTGGTAACATCTATCTAACACAGTTCTAACATGTTCTAACCTAACCTACTTTTCTGGTAGCAGTTCTAACATCTATCTACCACAATTCCACGAAATGAAATTCTCGATGAAATTAAAAAATCAACAACAGTTTGTCTATGAAATACTAAAAATCGGAATAAACTGGTAACGAAACAAATGTCGATGAAATGATAATACTAGAAATAAATTTCCATGAAACGTTTTCGATGAAATAATATTCGATGTAAATTTTTTCGGTAAAACAAGGGGCACCCGTTAGCAACTCTGTACTCTACTTATTTATGTATGGTCGACCAAGTAAGTGCTTTACCATTTTCAATGACAGTTCCTACATCAAAGTAAAAACAATAAGGCTGATTGTCACATTGACTTGTAAGTGAAAATAGCCTTTGATGTTGTAAGCTGTACAACTGACATTGAATCTTAGGGTGGTAAGGGAATTACTTGGTCGACTATACTAAACCAAAACTTTTATGTCTATACATGTCGTTTGGGAGGGTCATTTTTAGGGTTCCGTACCCAAAGGGTAAAAACGGGACCCTATTACTGAGGCTCCGCTGTCCGTCCGTCTGTCCGTCTGTCACCAGGCTGTATCTCACGAGCTGTGATAGCTATACAACAAACGTGTTTTAATGCTCGTTTTTGGTCTCGATATTAATAACGGCAACAGTTAAACGCTTGAAATATTCACAGAATATTTAGCTATATATTCACTTTAAAAATAAATAATTAAATTAAAATAAAACAAATATTTGAGAGGGGTTCCCAAACAAAAAACGTGTTTTTTTTGGCCGTTTTTATAGATAATGGTACGGAGTACGGAACTCTTCGTGCGCGAGTCCGACTCGCACTTGGCCGGTTTTATAATGCACTAGCTTTTGCCCGCGACTCCGTCCGCGTGGAATTAGTAATTTGGGCAGCTTATTTTTTTTATCCAATTTGCTTTTTCATCAATTATGGCTCTCCTTAGTTCCTCGATATTAAAAAAATTACCCCCCCCCCCCGCAACCTCCCCGCACCCTCCAACCCGCTCCCTCCCGCACTCCCCCCGCACAGCAACCCCGAACCCCCCCCCCCCCCCGCACCCCCTGCACGCCCTCCCACACAGTACCCCCCGCACACCCGCGTTCGTCCCAAGTCAAGCGTGTCCTATAGAAGTTTTACTTCAAGTTTTTTTTGTCAAATATCTTGAAAACGGTGCATCCTAGGTACGGCAAAATCAATGAAATTTTAATCCCCCCTCTGAAGCCTCCCCCTCCCCCCCCTCAGCCCCCCCCCCTGGTGTTTTTGTCAAATACCTTGAAAACGGTGCATATCAATGAAATTTGAATCCTCCCTCCGAAGCCCCCGCACCCTCTTACCCGCACCCTCACCCCCTTCAATCCCCCCCCCCAACCCCCTTGGTGTTTTTGTCAAACACCACGGTGCATCCTACGGCAAAATCAATGAAATGTTCATCCCCCCTTAAAACTTCCGCACACCACCCCCGCACCCTCACCCTGGTGTTAACCCTGAAAGAATTTTTCATATCGGAGCTGTAGTTCCTGAGATTAGCGCCTATAGAAGTTTTACTTGAAAAACCCCCGATTTTGAAACATTCTTCCGCTCCGCTCCGCTCCTATTGGAGTTAGCGTGATGATATATAGCCTATAGCCTTCCTCGATAAATGAGCTATCTAACACTGAAAGAATTTTTCAAATCGGAGCAGTAGTTCCTGAGATTAGCGCGTTCAAACAAACAAACAAATAAACAAACAAACAAACTCTTCAGCTTTATATATTAGTATGGATTTTCAATTTTCAAATGAGCCCTGTTACCACATTGCAAAGAAAGATACAGTTAAGTGCATAACTGAACCAATGTCTACTACTTTGATATGTATCTTCAATTTATGTAAAAAGGGTAAAGAATTATGTTGACGCTTAAGTATTTACTGTTAGTACACATTATAGAGATGGTCTGTCCATTATGTAATTGGTGATCAAAATATTGTATGTTGTATATAAGGTGACAACAGTATTAAATCAATTTTGCACCGACCTTTGCCAGCGGCGGGTACCCTAACTAATTTCATTAAAAACATGAAGCTCTCTTATGATCTTTTTATATTTTAAGACCCATCCCGTTACCATTCGTGCAAATGAACTAATGATAGTTAATGCATTAAAGTTTTCAATGTTTAAAGAATTAAAGCCCATGACTTGTATTTCCGCACGCCCTTTGAAACAGTATAATTTCGCCATTTTTTTACGCTACAATTTAAAAAAATAAATCGGAAGTCATAAATGCTATATTTATAAAGCAAATAACTGACGAGTCTTTGTAATGAACAGCCACTCTCTTAAACCAGAAGGATACTCTAGTAGTAATTACAGAAATACGAGGGGCGTTCAATATAAAGTGAGAATGAGATGCAAACTCTTTTAATATTACGAAATTAAATACTGGCCGGTAAAGCTAATCTATCTAGCTGATTGCTATGAAAAAAAAACTAACTATCTTTTGTTTAAAAAATATACGGTAATTTCTTTGCAATGCTATTGAGTACGTTAGCGAAAATGGAGAGAATTGAACTGCGCGCCGTTATCAAATACTTGTATTTGAAAAATTTTTCTACGGACCAAGTCAATTTGGATTTGCGGGACACTTTAGGGTTTAATGATCCTCCGTATCCGACAGTCGCACGTTGGTGCGCCGAATTTAGACGTGGAAGAACATCGACAATGGACGACCCCCGCTCCGGACGCCCTACTACAGCAGTAACTGAAGAAATTGTGAAAAAAGCCGAAAACTCAGTTTTGGCGGATCGTCGTGTCACAGTTCGTTTTATTGCTGAAAATGTAAAGATTTCAACGGGGAGCGTGCATAATATTTTACATGAACGCTTGGGTATGAAAAAGGTATCTGCGCGTTGGGTACCAAGAATGCTTACTGACACGCAAAAACAAACTAGACTAGAGATTTGTCAAGAAGCTTTGAACCTGATGCAGCAAGACCGGGAACTTTTTTTGGCGCGATTTATAACAATGGACGAAACATGGCTCCATCATTACGACCCTGAAACGAAACTGCAGTCTATGACATGGAAAACGCCATCATCTCCAACTCCGAAGAAATTCAAGGTGAGCCCATCTGCCGGTAAGGTCATGGGCTCTGTTTTTTGGGATGGTAAAGGGGTATTAATGATTGAGTATCTCGAGCATGGAGCCACTATTACGGGCACTTTATACGCCAAACAAATAGCAACATTGCGAAATGAGATCCGCGAAAAACGGCGAGGTAAACTCTCGAAAGTTGTGCTGTTCCACCAGGACAATGCCCCGGCACACAAGTCCGCCTTTGCAATGGCTGCAATTCGTGATGCTGGGTTCGATATCCTTAAGCATCCTCCGTATTCACCAAATCTCGCTCCCAGTGATTTCTACCTATTTCCGAGATTGAAACAATACCTGAGAGGCCAGAAATTTGAAGACGACGACGCGGTAGTCGCTGCAGTACAAGATTTTTTAAGTACTCAAGATGAGACCTTTTTTAAAAATGGAATTTTAAGTTTAGAAAAAAGATATACTAAGTGTATTATGCTAAAAGGTGACTATGTCGAAAAATAAAATGTCATTTAGTAAAAGTTGTTTATAAAATACTCATTCTCACTTTTTATTGAACGCCCCTAGTAAATATTAGGTGCAAAAAAATGAATCAATGGTCAGCTCCATACATCTTTTCATTGATTCAGTTTTGCACCACACTATTTGGTAACAATATTTTTCTGTAATAATGTCTGTGGTGCAAATTGTTTTTTAATTATTTTATACAGGTATTCAAACCTTTGTTAAGGAAGTTACAGGTGTTGCCTATCACACTGTGGTTAGGTAATTAGCGGGTTTTGAAAAAAGTAAAAATTTTATTAAAATAAAATAAAATTATTAAAGTAAAATTGTACAGTTTTGGCTTAAGCATAAGTAAAAAGTTATACATGATAAACAGGTCATCTGTGGATAGGTTGTTACATATTTTCATGATCTATAAATTGTAATTGAAGCATTTAGGACATCCTGAGCTATTATCAATTTATGCGCATATCACTAAAGTAAAGTACTACTATTGACTCACTTTTGCACTTAACTGTATGTACCTAATTTGATTTTCTTAACTACTTAAACTCGTAACCTTTTATTTCTTGAATGTGTATTGGCTCTACGTTTTAAAAGTTTTAATTTTATAATAACTTTACGCTTTTTAGGGTTCCGTAGTCAACTAGGAACCCTAATAGTTTAGCCATGTCTGTCCGTCTGTCTGTCCGTCCGTAGCTAAGCTCAGAGACTGTTAGTACTAGAAAGCTGTAATTTAGCATGAATATATATATCAGTCACGCCGACAAAGTGATTACATAAAAAAAACTAAAACAAATTTTTTTAGGGTACCTCCCATAGACGTAAAGTGGGGGTGATATTTTATTTCTCGACTAACCCTATAGTGTGGGGTATCGTTGGATAGGTCTTTGAAAACCATTGTGGGGTTGCTAACATGATTTTTCTATTCAGTTATCTGTTTGCGAAATATTCAACTTTAAAGTGAAAATTTTCATTAAAATCGACCGTCCCCCCCCCCTCTAAAATCTAAACTGTTGGGCGGAAAAATTTGAACCGACACGCTCTTGGCCGGTTTTTATATACATTACATCGAAAATTATTAATCGATACGTCGAGTGTCGTTCAAGCCTTCTCGTATCAACGTCCGAACGGGCTTACGTACATAGTACGATAGGAATCGAGTACATGCAGTCGTGTATTTATAATAAACACTGGTGCGAAAGAGACGGACAGTTCTCACTTGCACACCATGATGTCATGGTGTATTTTTATAGATGCTCGACCGCCTGGGTTGCTCGAGTGCGTGTAGTTTTACTATCAGTATCAATACGGTTACTGTGCATTTTTGAAATCTGAAAATCATTTTGTCCTATTTGTAATTTTCTTTCTGGTGTTAAATATAAGTGCATAAATATAAAGGGGCAATATGACTACATTATGAGCGCCCAGAGATTGCGCGGGTGATGGCTGTAGTGATGTTAGGCGTTGTCGATGAAACTACTGAGATTAAATCGCGATAGAAAAATGTACCGTTCCATCAGAAAAGCTTAGACAGTCGTTGAACATATGTAAATAAATGTTTGATTCTTTTTTGTTTGAAGTACTTGTTTTGAACAAAATATGAACGAATTTGAAATTGGCATCGACGGCGAATTAGCGAAAATTTTTCATGTCCTTCCAGATATTTGTCATACAAGTGGTATGAGGTCTTCTTCTTTAAATTACATGACCATATTATCTTACTTCGGGATTCTTATACCTTATCTTTTATTTTACAAACTTTTCGTACAAATACCAGCCCCGACTTGGGAATCGAACCCGGGACCACACGCTTCGTAATCAGGTTCTCTAACCACTCTGGGCCATTTGGTCGTCAAAATTTATGTCCCAAAACCACTGGAGAGTGACTAATTAATAAGTATTTTTTTTTGTATTTTCATACTATTTTAAGAATTAAGTAGTAATTTTTACTACATCGTAGCCGTAGCATTATGTCTCTTTCTTTGCTAACCGAGTCGTTGGCGTTACATTACTTACGTGCATACCTTCTTCGTGCTTCTTCACTTTCCATTTTAATTATGAATGACACTTGTGCATGTAAGTAAATTGTGTATTTTTACGTAATTTTTAGTTAAATTTTATACTTACATTACCTCAATAATATTATTTGCATATCGTATTTATACGACAAAACCCACTAAACCCGGCGCCCGGGATATTTCAGCCTTTATTATTTAAACACTATTATTATTATAATATTGAAACACTGTAATGGGCATAAAAATAAGAACGCTACATGCTTTTCTGTAGTCATCAATATATGTAATGTTAATATAACAATAGGATAAGGAAAGGTGTGACAGTCAGTATTAAGAGGCAGAATTAATTACAATGAGTTCCTAGGTCAAAGTGCACTTCAGGATGACTGATGCTTAATACCTAATTATCCGTCTTTGTTCGATTTGAATTAATGCCAGGCCATGATCTCATCAACCATTTTACGTCGTTTGAACTTGATTTGTACAAGTCATCCGTCACTCAATGATCTTCTTGGAATGCCCTTACACATTGAGCGAATGCGACTTTGACTAACGGCTTTTCCTGTTTTCATAATAATTACAGTTGTATCAATCATAAAATGGCAATTCTTATTCTACTATCAGAATTTAGCATCTAAAAACGTTCTGCGATTATTTAAAATGAGCTCCCGATATTTCGATGCATCTTCCAGGAACTTGATAACGAGCAGGCTAATAACAATATGTCTAGACTAATTAAGAATTAAGTCACTAAAATATGTTTGTTAACTATACTAAAATAATATGTCCTTTACGAGTAAAATAATTGAGCTTATTATCAAGAATTTTTGTCGCTAACAGCACTAACAGGTTTCCGGAATTGACTACAACTTGACATAAGATACCGCACCACATACAGGCACTGCTTAGCTCGCACAGCTCTAGTGGATGTGCAGCCTAATGCTTGGATATTCCCCTTTTAAACAACTTCTTTTATTTAACTTGCCCTGTTAGTATGTTTGTATCGCTAGTATCTGATACACATTTTACTTCCTTTAATAGTATCTATATTCCTACCACTACTTCCTATACTTCCATTGAAAGGTATGTAGTGGAACTAAACTAACCATTTATTTTATTTCTTTTGAAAAGATGACTTTCTGCCGAGTTTCTTGCGGCGCATTCTTCATGGCAATGATGGTACTTCCGAAAGCGCTGGTAGTTTAAAAGAAATTACATTTAAACGAGCCCTATGTGGCCTACTTGCAGAATAAACGATCTTTTTTAACCAATCCTGGACTTTTTAAATCTATAAGCCAATTTCTTTTCGCTAACAATGATCCATCCTGTGGAAAGTTAATTTTTTAAATATTTTTTGGGTCAGTAACGGTCAGTTAGCCCTACTACCCTTAAGCCAGGTCTGTATTTTTGTGTTTAGATATCATAAATGAAGTATTTTACAAGTTTTTACGCTACCTCAAATGTCTCTAGGTCACGAAATATTAGTAGCAATAATGCAATCTGCAAACGATCGAGGGCAGTGCGCAACATTTATGATGTTCCTTTGTTTCAGAGAATTTTCTCCATTCCCAAAACCGACCGTGTCAAGAGGGATTTAAGTCCTTCGAAATTGCAAAAATACTAAGTTCTATATGAACTATACTTTAGTATATAGGCGAAGTAAGGATGTTACTACAGAATTTTTATGTTATTTTTGCGTTAATTTTAATACTTTTCTTATTTGTAAACGGAAACATACAGAATAGATAACTGTTTACGCAAAATAGGCGCATAGTGACGCCGAGTTGCGGAAAATAGCCAGTTACTACCTACCTTTCTACCTACCTACATAGTGATCGCTCGCGTTTTTTTTAGTGTCGGTTGGACTGTTGGTATTCGTAGTGATTGTCATCGTCCATACGCTGGATAATAATTGCTTTGTACATCCGCGCCCTCAGAAGGCCACATCGTCATCGCATCAAACGTTCGTACACAATGTAGTACGCAGTATTTTGAATGATGATTCATTATTTTTTAAATTAATGAGTCAAAGCAAAGCGACAAAGGGCTGATATGTGTACAGTCAAGGGCATAAATATACGTTACCAAGGCGTCAAAAATAACTATACAACTCTATGCCACTAAACATAAGGTTATTGTTTGCATATTTTTGACGCGATGGCTGTATAGATATTTATGCCTTCGACTGTACGTAATAAAGAAGAGAATCATCTGAATAAACTAAATGATGTTTGAAGACTCACTCAAAAATTAAACTCGAAAAACGGTTTTTATTAAAGAAAAGTAAAATCATAAAATACTTGAAATGTTGTGGGCACTTTCATATAGTAGTGTCGTCACCATCATATTTAAAGTATTCCACCAACTCTTTCAATATTAGGAAATTAAATACTGGCCGGTAAAGCTAATCTATCTAGCTGATTGCTATGAAAAAAAAAACTAACTGTCTTTTGTTTAAAAAAAAATACGGTAATTTCTTTGCAATGTTATTGAGTACGTTAGCGAAAATGGAGAAAATTTAACTGCGCGCCGTTATCAAATACTTGTGTTTGAAAATTTTTTCTACGGACCAAGTCAATTTAGATTTGCGGGACACTTTAGGGTCTAATGCTCCTCCGTATTCGACAGTCGCACATTGGTGCGCCGAATTTAGACGTGGAAGAACATCGACAATGGACGACCCCCGCTCCGGACGCCCTACTACTGCAATAACTGAAGAAATTGTGAAAAAAGTTGAAAACTCAGTTTTGGCGGATCGTCGTGTCACGGTTCGTTTTATTGCTGAAAATGTAAAGATTTCAACGGGGAGCGTGCATAATATTTTACATGAACGCTTGGGTATGAAAAAGGTATCTGCGCGTTGGGTACCAAGAATGCTTACTGACACGCAAAAACAAACTAGAGTCGAGATTTGTCAAGAAGCTTTGGACCTGATACAGCAAGACCGGGAACTTTTTTTGGCGCGATTTATAACAATGGGCGAAACATGGCTCCATCATTACGACCCTGAAACGAAACTGCAGTCTATGACATGGAAAAGGCCATCATCTCCAACTCCGAAGAAATTCAAGGTGGGCCTTTTTCGTACACTTTTTTCATATATTATTTTATTTTTATTTTATATTTTAAAATTGTATTGTCTTAATAGTTGTTTTTTATTTATTTATTTTTTTATTTTTGTGTGTGCGAAATAAATTTTTTCATTTCATTTCATTTCATTTCAATGAGATCCACGAAAAACGGCGAGGTAAACTCTCGAAAGTTGTGCTGTTCCACCAGGACAATGCCCCGGCACACAAGTCCATCGTTGCAATGGCTGCAATTCGTGATGCTGGGTTCAATATCCTTAAGCAACCTCTGTATTCACCAGATCTCGCTCCCAGTGATTTCTACCTATTTCCGAGATTGAAACAATACCCGAGAGGCCAGAAATTTGAAGACGGCGACGCGGTAGTCGCAGCAGTACAAGATTTTTTAAGTACTCAAGATGAGACCTTTTTTAAAAATTAAATTTTAAGTTTAGAAAAAAGATATAATAAGTGTATTATGCTAAAAGGTGACTATGTCGAAAAATAAAATTACATTTAGTTAAAGTTGTTTATAACATACTCATTCTCACTTTTTATTGTACGCCCCTAGTACAAGAAAATTTAAATCTTATTAATTAAACATAGAAAAATTAAACTTTAGTTGCTTTTTCCATTTTGGTCTCTCCTGTTAGTATTGTCTCTATACTTGTTTTTTTTAGCATTACAAATAAGGTAAACAATCTTGATAAATCTTTATATTGAGAAACGCTTTAAAAAAATAGTAAATATTACTTAGGAAAACAAAAGAATTAAATGACCATATTTTTTTGTTAATTGTTACACAATTGCCGTGATTTATTTCTCAAAAGTGTTTTTCAATAAAACGACACGTCAAGATCGCTTACCTTCTTTCTAATGCTAAAAAAACGTAGTGTATGTTTTGTATACGTCCATTCCAGTAACAGTACGCAACAATCACGCTACTGCAACCATCGTTTGGATTTTTTTTAACCGTCCGTTCAAACACGACAACATTTTGATGCTGTCAGGAGTAATTGGCAGTGGTTGCTAACCTAAAGCGACTGGTTGCCAAAAACAAAATAATTGATGTTTAATAGAAACCAAATATTAATTTTAAGACAATTAATTGTTCAATTTAAATCGGTTTTGTATCGAACGCAAGTTGCGGCTACGATTGTTTTGACAGTACGGTATGTCCAGTTTCCCTTTCCCACTGGTGCCCCGCTGAGTTATCGTCCGGGTCAAGACCGAGAAGTCCGGGAGACGTCATACATACTTATGTATTTTATTAGTAGTCTAAATAATTATCCGGATGTATGGTAGTGCATCGCCAAGTCCCGAAGCGTACAATTGGTTATTCAATTAATTCAGAATAGGCTGAATAAATTATTTTTTCAAACATGCGATGAAATATTGATGTTATGTTCCTCAGAAAGTTCTTAGAAAGAGACTCCAAAGTTAGGGAATGGTAGTTAATATTGGGATAGCTAAAAACTAAACGCTTTTTGAAAAAATAAGTTTGCTTGAGAATTATTAGTAGTTGAATAAATAGCAGCCTGACCTATAAAATATATCTACTTGGGAAGTTCCGTACCAAATACATAATCCTTAGAAAAATATTATTTGTTGAATATTAGATAGTACACATTGTAACAGCTGCGCAACCCTATCCTTAATTATTATAATTATAAAAGTGAAAGTTTGTCTGTTCGTGGTTCAATATCGCGTAAAATTTTTGCATAGATTTAGTGAAATTTTGCAAATAGATAGACCAAAACTTGGACATAGACATAAAATACTTGAAATCCTGATGAATACCTGTAACTTTCTTAACCAGGGACAGAATACCTGTATAAAATATCTAAAAAGGGATCCTATCGATGTTTAGAAAATTTTATTTCCGAAGGTTTAGAATCCCGAAAACTTCATTTGTCCGAAAGCATTTTTTTCTGAAACTAAATATTTCAGGATTTATTTCAGGACCATCGTGTAGAACCTTTTAGGTTAGGTTAGGGTTGTTTTATAAAAATAATGAAATATTTACAGTTTCAGAAAAAAATGCATTCGGATATATGAAACATTCAGGATTTTAAATATTCGGAAAAAAAAATTCTAAATTTTGATAGGTAACCATCTAAAAAACATAATGGACAGACCATGTCTATAATGTGTACTAACAGTAAATACTTAAACGTCAACATAATTATTTAACCTTTTACATAAATTGAAGATACATATCAAAGGAGTAAACATTGGTTCAGTTATGCACTTAACTGTATATTCTAATTGCTTTATCTTAATTTGAGAAGCGCGTGTAAACATATATAAGTAGCAATTCTTAACTATTTTAGTTTCATTTATTTTACGATATCTATACTTGTTTGTGATTTGATTCAAACAAATTATGAAGATCATAAACTTAATCAACATTAGCCTAGTCGGTAGTGACCCTGCCTACGAAGCAAGAGGTCCTGGGTTCGAATCCCGGTAAGGGCATTTATTTGTGTGATGAGCACGAATATTTGTTCCCGAGTTATGGATTTTTTCTATGTATATAAGTATTTATTTATCTATATAAGTATGTTTATCGTCTTCTAGAACCCATAGTACAAGCTTTGCTTACTTAGTTTGGGACTGGGTCGATTTGTGTAAGATTGTTCCCTAATATTTATTTATTATTTATTATTATTTATTTATTATTTAAACAATTGAGTTAATCAAGTTAATGCATTAGACTCGTATTGGCCAGCATTAACTGAGATAGAAACATTAACTTTACAACACGTAAATAAAATTACCCTCTATTCTCTTGTGATATTAATTCGATCACAGGCAACAGTGCAGTGGATCGAGGCTAGTATACCACCGTCTTCTGTGAGAAGAGGTGAGAGTGTGATTGTAGCATTTATTATGGACGTGGAGTTTTAATTATCTTATTAAACTTGCCTATTTATTTAGTGACGAACGATGTTTTCATTGAGTATTATAACTTCACGATAACGATGTTTACGATTGAAATGCTCATTTACCTAAGTTTCAGCGTAGAGAGAACGTCCTGTAAAAATTAAGACATATCGTCAGTAATGTTTATTAAAAATATATTTTTGTTTGTTTTCTATATTTGTGTAATTGTTAGAAGTGAATTGGTTTTTACTTGTAAATGTAACCATACAACTGCCTGTGAACATTTTCATCAGTAAGTGCCTAACAAGAGAATCTTGTTTTAATTTTCATTATCGGGCCTCCTGAGAATCTTTTGTTAGCAATACGAAAGGTTTTAATTTCGACTTCTCCGCAATTGTACTGGACTTCAACTTTTAAGAAAAACCATTTTATGATTTCTCTCTCTCTCTAGTAATAAGATATTATGATATTATATATAATATAATCAATGCCTTAAAGTCTCCGTCCGCATTTGCGCTGCTGATGGTACCAAAGCTCCAAACGCACAGACAGCGGAGGCGTGGCGGTGCCGTGGCGGTGACGGTTGTAATATTCTAACTTGTATGAACGAGTTCGCGGTATTGTACCGCACAACCGTTCATACATGTTAGAATATTACAACCGTCACAGCCACCGCACCGCCACGCCTCCGCTGTCTGTACGTTTGGAGCTTAAGAGTGCACTGATATATCTGACTGAAGGTTTGTAAAAAGGTTCAATACAACAGCAGTTAAATGTTGATCTACTTGAAGAGTCCAGGCATCGAGGTCCAGATAAATGATGAGACTGTTTTTTTTATGTATTTTTTTCGGTATTTTTTTAATGTTCTAGTAAAATATAACTACCTTCTTTTCAGAAATTTCAAATATTATGGTATAAACAAAAACTTAATGCGTTAATTGTTGACTTCAAAACTTATATATCTCTAAATGTACTAAAATTAACTGACATCGTGTTTCCGCTGATCTCTTCTCTTACATTTGATTGAATTTGGTTTTGTGTTGTAGTACTTTTTAGTAAGGTTTTGTACGCAAAGGATGCCAACGGCACACTACGAGGGGCGTTCAAAAAAAAGTGAGAATGAGATGCAAACTCTTTTAATATTACGAAATTAAATACTGGCCGGTAAAGCTAATCTATCTAGCAGATTGCTATGAAAAAAAAAACTAACTGTCTTTTGTTTAAAAAAATATACGGTAATTTCTTTGCAATGCTATTGAGTACGTTAGCGAAAATGGAGAAAATTGAACTGCGCGCCGTTATCAAATACTTGTGTTTGAAAAATTTTTCTACGGACCAAGTCAATTTGGATTTGCGGGACACTTTAGGGTCTAATGCTCCTCCGTATTCGACAGTCGCACGTTGGTGCGCCGAATTTAGACGTGGAAGAACATCGACAATGGACGACCCCCGCTCCGGACGCCCTACTACTGCAATAACTGAAGAAATTGTGAAAAAAGTTGAAAACTCAGTTTTGGCGGATCGTCGTGTCACGGTTCGTTTTATTGCTGAAAATGTAAAGATTTCAACGGGGAGCGTGCATAATATTTTACATGAACGCTTGGGTATGAAAAAGGTATCTGCGCGTTGGGTACCAAGAATGCTTACTGACACGCAAAAACAAACTAGACTAGAGATTTGTCAAGAAGCTTTGAACCTGATGCAGCAAGAC
Organism: Archips crataeganus; assembly: GCA_947859365.1. Lineage (NCBI taxonomy): Eukaryota > Metazoa > Arthropoda > Insecta > Lepidoptera > Tortricidae > Archips > Archips crataeganus. The sequence goes on from OX402045.1 coordinate 38,342,769, forward strand.
CGGGAACTTTTTTTGGCGCGATTTATAACAATGGACGAAACATGGCTCCATCATTACGACCCTGAAACGAAACTGCAGTCTATGACATGGAAAAGGCCATCATCTCCAACTCCGAAGAAATTCAAGGTGAGCCCATCTGCCGGTAAGGTCATGGGCTCTGTTTTTTGGGATGGTAAAGGGGTATTAATGATTGAGTATCTCGAGCATGGAGCCACTATTACGGGCACTTTATACGCCAAATAAATAGCAACATTGCGCAATGAGATCCGCGAAAAACGGCGAGGTAAACTCTCGAAAGTTGTGCTTTTCCACCAGGACAATGCCCCGGCACACAAGTCCGCCGTTGCAATGGCTGCAATTCGTGATGCTGGGTTCAATATCCTTAAGCATCCTCTGTATTCACCAGATCTCGCTCCCAGTGATTTCTACCTATTTCCGAGATTGAAACAATACCCGAGAGGCCAGAAATTTGAAGACGACGACGCGGTAGTCGCTGCAGTACAAGATTTTTTAAGTACTCAAGATGAGACCTTTTTTAAAAATGGAATTTTAAGTTTAGAAAAAAGATATAATAAGTGTATTATGCTAAAAGGTGACTATGTCGAAAAATAAAATTACATTTAGTAAAAGTTGTTTATAACATACTCATTCTCACTTTTTATTGAACGCCCCTAGTAAGCCTCCGCTGTCCGTCCGTACTGGTTAGATAAATTTTCCAGAATCATTCATTATTTCCTAGTAGCAAAATCTATTCGCATTTTTTCCCAGATGTTTTTTTTTCTCACTATAATTTGTTACTGAAAATTATTTTCACAGTAGCGTTTTTCCCCAATTTGCATTGACACAGACTCAGTGTCGACGGAGCTCCGCTCACGCGGAGCTCCTTCTTCTGTGTGCTTTTCAACCGACGAAAACAAAAGGATGGGAGGTTCTCAATTCGACGTGTATATATATTATATTTTTTTTTATGTATGATCACGCATAACTTTTTACAGAGTAGTCCGATTTTGATGATTCTTTTTTTATTGGAAAGCGTATACCCCGAGGGTGGTCCCATTTAAATTTGGAAACAATACTCCTACCCTAAGGGTAGAAAAACAGGGGATGATTGATTGTTCAGTTACTGATTGTACTATATGACCACGCATAACTTATTACAGGGTAGTCGGATTTTGATGATTCTTTTTTTATTGGAAAGCGTATACCCCGAGGGTGGTCCCATTTAAATTTGGAAACAATACTCCTACCCTAAGGGTAGAAAAACAGGGGATGATTGACTAACTTTTTACAGAGTAGTCTGATTTTCATAATTCTTTTTTATTGGATAGATAGGGTATACCTTGAAGTTGGTATTATAAATTTGGAAAAAAAATTACTCCAAGGATGGAAAAAAAGTATAAAATAAAAACTTTTTAACAAAAAATTAAACCGCCGAAAAAACTGAAAAGCAAAAAATAATACCTTTTTTGTTTGACCTTAATCTAGGTACCAGTTTGAAGTCGGTGCCTCAGCACTTAGCCAGGAGGAGTGGACCTATAATCGTCTACCTGATTGGCTTCTATCACTCCTCCTGGCTCATGCTGAGGCACCGACTTCAAACTGGTACCTAGATTAAGGTCAAACAAAAAAGGTATTATTTTTTGCTTTTCAGTTTTTTCGGCGGTTTCATTTTTTGTTAAAAAGTTTTTTGGCCCTTCGGGCCGATGCTTACTTAACATAACCTAAATCTACCTATGTTTCTGTGTCGATTAAAATGGGGAAAAAACGCGATTGTGAAAATAACCTTCAGTAAAAAACCATTGTGAGAAAAAAGCATGTGGGAAAAAATGCGAATGGAGATTTTGCTACTATACCCTGTCTATTTAACAGAGTTAGCAAGGCGTTCTCTCTGTTGCACTTTTGTATGCAAATGATAGGGACAAGAAACTGTCAGTGGGCGTCAACAATCGCACGTCGATGGCGGGCTCGGCTTACATGCCGTTTGTTGGAATATTCGTAATATTTCTCGTGATTTTTTGATTTCTCTCGTGGCACCTCAGATAATTACATGTCATGTTTATTCATCTATTAATCATAATTATGTAATTTAAATATGTGGCCCTGCAGTGGGACGTATGTGCCGGTGCATCGTCCTTATCACTGACCAATTACGTGCATTCTCTGTTTTTCTAGTACTAACTCTGTTAAATAGACAGAGTATAGGACATACCGCTTCTGGCAAATTGATCTAACCAGTCACACATAATCCTTCATGTGCTAGTCCGACTCGCACTTGACCGATTATAATTTACTTCTTACAAAATATGCTCCTGCAGTTTGGGAAAAAATGCATTCGTATATCTGTCCGGCCATACACACACGACACGGAATACCGTGTGTCCGGCTGTTCCCCTTACAGGTCGCATTTCTCAACCGATTCACATGAAAATTTGTGACCATGTTCGATAATTATATGTTCTTTTTTGTTCATTCTGTTTTGCAAATTTTCAAAATGGCCAATGATATATTTCAGCCATTTCTCGAGGTCTACGCTCACAGAGCTATTAGTTATTATTTAATGTATCTACTTACATATACCTATAAACAAACAAATTAATTCGTGGAACATTTGATAATGTACAGTTATAAGCAGGAATGTTGTATTGATTTGAATAAATTATTTAATCGTATCTTATCTAATAAACGTGCAAACTTATATAACAGATTAAACAAACAATATAAAAATAAAACACAGGTCAGAGCGGTATCTTGGCGTTTTTAATGTGCATGAGTGAAGTTTTACAATTTATTCCATTGATTTAGTTTAAACAATAACTTTCCATTTTAAACTGGCTTCCCATTCGAGATTAAATTCCATCACCAAATCGCAATTCAAATGAGACCACTTTGAGAGCCACTCTCTAGAAAATTCGCCCAAGTGCGAAACCTACTGTAGCTAACAGTGCCCATTACAACATTAATTACTCTAGTTCATAAAGTATGAAGGAATTAACTAAACCTTACTATGTAACGAAAAATAAGTAAAACTGCGAAATACCCCACACATTATAAGTATAAGTTCCGTGATTTTTTCGTTATTAGGGAGCGGGATCCTGAAAAGGCTTAGGCTCGTAAAACCCACTTTCCCAAAATGAGTATTCTCAATTAGGGATTTTTTTGAAATGTACATTTTACTATACATGCACTTGACCAATAAGTGCATTTTCCTAAAAAGTACTCTTTTCCAAAACGCATACATTCCCAAAATGTGCATGTTTGTGAGACGGCCGTTTATAATGTATAATATGTATAGATTATGGCTCTTTGGAAAAAGTGTACCTTCCGGGAAACTGTACTATCTGAGATCTGAGAAAATGATCCTTCTAAAGGAATGCATCTTTAGAGCAAGTGCACATTTCGAGAAAGTGAGTTTTACGAGCATAAGCCCCAAAATCATTAATGTGTTTGAATCATGTCATGATATCCAAGTAGCTTCGTGTTTCCCGAGTAAACGAACTGATATGCAGGTGCTACACAATTCCTTTCGTAACACGAGTAGAGTCAGTTTTATCTCGTGAGTCTCGACTCCGGTTCCACGTATTCATGTCTGCGAATTCCGCTGAGTAGCCAACTGCTGACGCTTGATGTCTACAATCTATTATGTAAACGTTTATAGCCAACTTAATACAATTTATTTTGGTTCTTGAACAATTGTTAAATCTTCGCTTTCTTATACGATTTATCGGATTTTTATGAACGTCCCTTGAGTACGTGTAGGGTATTTTCAGACTACAAGACTGTCTTGATCCTTTGGACCCTGAATAATCCCTAGGATTTGTAATGTTCACCGCTCATTGTCCTTTTTGTTACTAGTACAAACTTGCACGACTCTCATCTATTCGAATACTAACAGACCTTTGCTACGATTTGACCAAATACCTACTTCGTTTGATTTTTCACTGTTGCAGAAGAGAAAAGTGTCTAGCTCGGAAAATGAGTTCAAACTAAATATAATCAAAGTAGCACAAGCGTTGTTTTTGTCAAAATGTCAACGCTTTATGACTGTATTACTACACATAACTGCACTACGACAAATTACCTTTTTAGGGTTCCGTAGTCAACTAGGAACCCTTATAGTTTCGCCATGTCTGTCCGTCTGTCTGTCTGTCTGTCTGTCTGTCCGCGGCTAAGCTCAGAGACTGTTAGTACTAGAAAGCTGTAATTTGGCATGAATATATATAACAGTCACGCCGACAAAGTGATTGAATAAAAAAAAGTAAAAAAAATTTTTTTAGGGTACCTCCGTATAGACGTAAAGTGGGGGTGATTTTTTTTTCTCGGCTAACCCTATAGTGTGGGGTATCGTTGGATAGGTCTTTTAAAATCATTGCGATTTTTTTAACATGATTTTTCTATTCAGTGATCTGTTTGCGAAATATTAAACTTTAAAGTGAAAATTTTCATTAAAATCGGCCGTCCCCCCCCCTCTAAAATCTAAACTGTTGGGTGGAAAAATTTGAAAAAATTCAGAAGGGTAGTAAATACACCGTGAAATTTTAGTGGTTGTTTTCCCGAAACGAGGTGATTTAGTATCGATTGTGCAATCGATTTATAATTACTATTTTGACTAGAGTCAAAAATCCAATTGTGAAAAACGAAAGCCGAAAATGACCACAAACCAATAGTAACGCTTCGTTGGTACCTAAACTATCGTACGATCGTACGCTACTTGTACCAACGAAGCGTTACTATTGGTTTGCGGTCATTTTCGACTTTCGTTTTTCACAATTGGATTTTTGACTCTAGTCAAAATAGTAATTATAAATCGATTGTACAATCGAAACTAAATCACCTCATTTCGGGAAAACAACCACTAAAATTTCACGGTGTATATCAAATTTACTAGGAAAATTATAGCGGCTAAGATTGCTTGGAAATTATTTGTAGTTTAAGAGTAAATAGTAGCCTAAGGTATAAAACATACCTAAACTTGGATGATTCCGTACACATACGAAATCCTTAGAAAAATATTACTTGATTTTTTCGTAATAGCTACGGAACCCTCCCTACCTTGGGCGTGTCCGACACGCTCTTGGCCGGTTTTTTTAATTTCATCTCAATCAATAAACCTCTCGCGGCATCGTAATCCCTAATCTATACATATAAAATCCTTTGTCCTGACTGACGGATCAACGCACAGCCTAAACCGCTGATCGTAGAGACCTGAAACTTGGAGGGTGTGTTCTTTGTATGACGTAGGCATCCGATAAGAAAGGATTTTTCGTAGTTCTACTCCTAAGGAGGTAAAAAGGGGGGCAAAGTTTGTATGGGACAACGTGATTCCTTGGTCCAATCTACTTCAAATTTTGCATAAACATTCTTTAACAGAATTGATGGAAGACGTGTTTCGTATTTATTGAAATTCATCCCTTGACGGGGTTAAAAAGGAGTAGAAAGTTATTTTGGGGGTGATTAGCTTCGAAGATGATATCAATACTCTTTAGTGCTTTTGATTTAAATTAGTTTTTATTTTGGCACAATGTAAACGAAACGAAACTTCAAATTTTGCAAACCATTTGTCTACATTTGTCAACCACTTCCTGATCTGATCTCTGATAATAACTAATTATAATAAGTATTTGCATTTCACCAAGCTTTTGCTTTTACAAGCGCAGCGTGGGACGTCCACCAACGAGATGGACGGACGTTTTGGTGAAGGCCGCAGGTTTAGGGTGGATGCAAGTCGCTTCCAATCGTAATGATTGGGCGTCAATGAGGAAGGCCTATGTCCAGCAGTGGACGTCCTACGGCTGAAATGATGATGAAGCTTTTATGTGACTTCAACTTTTTTCGAATAAAATCGAATTGAGTATTCAAACATCATTGTTGAACTCGCATAAAAGCTTGGTGCAATTCAAATACATATAAAATGCTTTGTCCTGAAGTCCTAAATGACTGACCGGCGGATTAACGCACAACCTAAACCGCTGTACGTAGAGACCTGAAACTTGGAGGATGTGTCCTTTGTATGACGTAGGCATCCGATAAGAAAGAATTTTCCGGAATTCCCACGGGATAAGGAATATACGGGATGTATATATTTCATCAATCAAGAGTGACCCTATCCCCATAACGAAGATAAACTGTTCGAATTGGGCATGCAAGTAGACTATTAGAATAGTTATAAAGCTAATCTCAATGATTTGGAAAATTCCCACGGGATAAGGATAAATCAGGATTTATATACTCAAATCAACTGGATCCTATCTCCGTAACTACAATTACTAAACTTTTCAAATTCAGTATAAACGTAAATGGTCATACATAACAGCAAAAAAACTTATTGCAGGATTTTTGGAAATTCCTGTGGGATAGATAATCTCTGAAACTTCCGAGCCGATTAAAAAAAATCTTTTACCAGGAAAAAGTTACAGTATCCTTTATTGACATAGGCTACTTTTTCCGGGAAAATGCAAAATTCCCAAGGGATAGAAAAAAAATCAACTTCGGAGCTCATTTTAAAATATCATTCACCAATAGAAAAGATACACTGTCCTTGATTAACATAGGATGCTATTTTCCGGATAAATGCAAAATTCCCGCGGTATAGAAAATAGTAAATTTAACTTCAGGGCCGAGTTTAAAAAAAAATGTCCAATAGAAAGCTACACTATCCTTTATTGGTATAGGCTAGGCTACCTACTATTTATTCGGTAAAATGCAAAATTCCCGTGGGATAGAAAGAAGTGATTATCACTTGAGGGCTGATTTGAAAATTTCTTTCACCAATAGGAAGCTACACCAACCATTATTTACATAGACTACTTTTCTCTGTGAAAAAGCAAAATTCCCACGGGAAAAAAATAAGTGAATTCAACGACGGGGCTGATTTTAAAACTTCTTTTACCGGTAGAAAGCTACACCTTTATGGACATAGGCTACTTTTCTCGGGGAAAATACAAAATTCCCGCGGGATAAAAATAAGCGAAAATTTGCTTAGAATAAGGACAAATTTGTTGAAATTTCCACGGGATAGAGAATAAACGGGACTTGTAATATTCACTAAAGTGATACTGATGACGATGAAATTATAATAATGATGGATGTTGCCGTTGCCGGATTTTTGTTTTATACAATGAAAGAGATGAAGAAGCTTTACCAAAAATTGGAATTCTACGCGGACGAAGTCGCGGGCAAAAGCTAGTCATATTATGTTATGTCATGTCATGTCGCTATTGTTGCTTACAAATTATAAAGCCAAGATTTGCGACCAATAATTTTATTAGCTATTCCCATTATAATAAGTACTTAGAGAGCGAGCTTTTCTTTGTTTTTTTTTTTCAAAACTCCGAAAACATGCCTTTTTCAAAGACAAGACCAAGCTAGATCGATTGTTCGGCCCCGAAAACCCCACGTAGCAAATTTCTTTGAAATCGTTTGAGCCGTTACAGATACCCCCGAAGTAAACAAAAAAAAAATGGCTCGTCTAAAGATACTAGATTAGATAGATTAGATGTACTAGACGTAGATATTTATATTTACTGATTATGTTGCAACCTACTAGTATCAGTAAGCCGTATAGAAAAAACTAACTACTCGTAGAGTTTAGACTACGTGTTAAGTTGAAAATTTCAGCTGTCAATCTATTATTATAGTCCAAGAGCCACTGAACCGTCTAAATAAGGTTCTTCCTGTAAGGCTAGAAATTTTTAGAATGATGATTTATAGCACCCTAATGACAATAACCATGACCTGGCAGGCACAGGCAGGCTGGCTGGCCCTGCACGTCATCAGCCTTTTAATTTTTTTAACTAAAAAAAAATAAAAAAATAAACTTGTTTCTGTAAGCTTAAATATTTAATATGTTAGTTTATTGATTGTGAATTATGAAAAAAAAATGACAGGCGATTACAGCAAGCAAAAGTACCTGCCAGGTGAATCGAAAGGTGCACTGCACAATTTAGGAGGTAAAACTTTCTTCTGTATAGTTGAAATTTGGATATGTTGTTTAGTAAGCGTTTTATAAAAAATCTGTACAATGACAGGCGGTTTTGAATAGCATAAGACCTTGACAGGCGAGGGGAAAGATACCGTAAAACGGGGTGATTAGACACGATTTTGAACTTAAATTGTAAAGGACCTAAGATTGTTTTTCTTTTGTGAGTCTTAACAAGCTCTCCGAGTTTGCATCAGAAAAAAAACCGGCCAACTGCGAGTCGGACTTGCGCACGAAGGGTTCCGTACCAATATCTATAAACCGGCCAAGTGCGAGTCGGACTCGCGCACGAAGGGTTCCGTACAATTACCTATAAAAATCACGTTTGTTGTATGGGAGCCCCCTTAAATATTTTTTTATTTTAATTTAATGATTTATTTTTAAAGTCAATATATATTTAAATATTCTGTGAATATTACAAGCGTCTACCTGTTGCCGTTATCAATATCTAGCAAAAACGAGCAAAAAAATCACGTTCGTTGTATGGGAGCCCCCTTAAATATTTATTTTATTCCATTTTTTAGTATTTGTTGTTATAGCGGCAACCGAAATACATCATCTGTGAAAATTTCAACTCTCTAGCTATCACAGTTCCCGAGATACAGCCTGGTGACAGACGGACAGACAGACGGACGGACAGCGGAGCTAATCACCCCATATAGCGTATCTAGTCACCCCGTATCCCTTGTCTATTCACCTCAGTTTCTAACCGAAACGGTCCGTCCGTCTGTCCGTCTGTCACCAGGCTGTATGTCGTTGATCGAAGCTGCCAGGTCATGTCATGGTTATTGTCCTTAGGGTGCTATAAATCATCATTCTAAAAATTTCTAGCCTTACAGGGAGAACCTTATTTAGACGGTTCAGTGGCTCTTTAGCTATTACGTTTCTCGAGATGCAGTCCTGTGTCAGACATACAAACAGATAGACGGACAGTCAAGCGACAATAATAAGGTTCTATTTGTTACACTTCGGGTTGAACCCCTAAAAATGACCTTTTTTATTGCATTTATCTTCGATTTAAAAATAACCGCATGCTCTTGCTCTCCAGCGAAAACATGTTCATGAGATAAGATATAAACCGTAATGTTATCTGTACTCATACGTATATAAAATCTGTATTACAGCAATTTTTTTCATTCATAGCAGTTCGTGCGGGCTCCGCGCTGCCATTTCTTACTGAACAAGTAAACTTAGGGTCTTAAAAATAATTAAATTTATTTACATACAATAAGCATGATTAAATTATGGCCTTATCAATTCAGTTTTAAAGTGATAACAATGAAGAAAAAAAGATCAACGAATTTTCGCGGGTAATCATCAATTTGTTATTAACTTAGTATACAGTGTATTGGCAAATCATGTCTACAGAATCTAAGGTGGGTCGGCAGAGACAATTCCACACTTTTACGGCCAATTAACACTTATCCCGCCCACGGTGTTGTTTTTATTGTTATCCTTGCGGCCGGCCGTGTACCTATCCTAACGTCTGCATCACATGAAAACAGTTGCACCTATTTGGGAACTTGTTTCCTTGTTGTTTTTTTAACTGTCGGGACAGGACAGAGTTTCTATAAAACAATAATGTGTTTAAGTTTAGAAATTGAGTTAAACAATAAAATTTCCATATAAAAAGCTGAGTAAGTAAGACAGAACATTTAACTCCATTTTCTTCATTAATGCTCACGTGCGAAAGCTAGTAAACAAAAAAATAATGAATCATTAAATACCTTTATTTTGCAAAGTTTGTAAATTTTTAAATTCGAATTATTATGAAACCCAGGTTTAGCGATAGAAATTAATACATATTAATTCATAGTAATTAATCAAATATAGAATTGGGTTTACCATAAAAATAAAATAACTAAACTTGATTTACATTAACCGCGGTCAAGCTATGCAAAATAGCCACGTTTGCGTTGAATTTTTGTCCTCCATTTTTAAAATTAAATGACACATGTTTCAATGTAGAGAACCTTGAAATTACATATAAATTATAAAGTTGGAGAAAACCTAGCGAGCATTTCTCCTAAAAGTAAAAAATATTCTTTTGAAACCAGAGTTCTTGTAAAAAGTTCATAATAATTTTAGAAAAAATCTTGATGTAGTCATAAAGTTTTGGAATTGGGACTGAATACGCTATCTTTAAAAAAAAATTGTTAAAATGTCGTAGTATTTTCTTTTTTCAATATCTACAGTCCGTAAAAATTTGTTTGTTAATAGACACCTTGCCTACGCTGCGGATTGTGTAACGCTTTTCGCACTTGTATCATTAACAATTACTAGTGAAATAGGTCCAGAGAATAAGTTGTGCTCAATTGAGTTTTTTTTTGTTACAGAGAGGTAGCGAATGCATGGGAGAGACAGGTGGGCAAGCCCGACCAACCGGCGCCTTTGAACCGCGTCAAAAGCCTTTTCTACGACATTCAACTATACCCAACTGAAGTCCAAGGTAAAACTAATTTATGTAGCTTATGTACTAATCTTTAATTTATTTTATCTTAATGGGAGGATGGAATTTCTTTTTGTGGAAACCGTACAGCCTAACTAATTGATTCGTAACGTTTCTTGTCTGACAAGGAAAGTAATTATGACTATTTATGACACTTGCTGCGAGGGGATGGAATTTTTTATTGTGGAAACAAGCAAACCAATTGATTTGTGGTATTCTTTGGACTATTTTCAAAAAAAATATCATAGTACCTACCATAGCATTGCCTGACAAGGAAAGTGCAGACACATATTGTGCAAACTTTCGACAGTGGACCAGGAATCAAAGATAGTAGACCAATTAAGTGCTTTACCATATTTATGGCTGTTACTACATCAGCCTTTAATGTTTAAGATTTAGACCATTGATTCCCAAAGTGGTCCAGGTGGACCCCTAGGGTCCACGGGAGACTTGACGGGGGGGGGTCTATGTTGGCGTGAAAAATGGGGGTACAGAATTCGTAAGCGGGGGTCCACGAAAATTTATCTGGTTTTGATAGTGAAGAACTAAAATATACTATTCTTCTTTTTATTTTTACTACGCCGAATGGGGAGTTTTCTAAATAAAATAAGTGAGAATTGATTTTTTTCCTTGTGCTGTTAGTAGATGCCAAAAAACCGGCCAAGTGCGAGTTGGACTCGCGCACGAAGGGTTGCGTGCCATTATCTATAAAAACGGCAAAAAATCATGTCTGTTGTATGGGAGCCCTTCTTAAATAATTGTTTTAATTTAATTTAATTATTTATTTTTAAAGTGAGTATTTAACTAAATATTCTGTGAATATTTCAAGCGTCTAGCTATTACCGTTATCAATATCGAGCAAAAACGAGCAATAAAAATCACGTTTGTTGTATGGGAGCCCCCTTAAATATTTATTTTATTTTGCTTTTTAATATTTATTGTTATAGCGGCAAATGAAATCATTTGTGAAAATTTCATCTGTCTAGCTATCACGGTTCATGAGATACAGCCTGGTGACAGACGGACAGACAGACAGACGGACGGACAGCGGAGCCTCAGTAATAGGGTCCCGTTTTTACCCTTTGGGTACGGAACCCTAAAAAGTAAAGTTGGTTTTATGATTGGCCATCTTTACTTTTTTGACATCCACTCACAGTACAATCAATTAATTAATTAAAAAATCAATTCTCACTTTTTTTCAAGAACTGTTAATTTGTGGTTGGAACTCAGCAGCCGCAATTAGGGAATGCAAAAACCGGTGAAAATCAATAACCGGTTAATAACCGCCTCAACGGTTTCAAAACCGGTTAACCGGTTTTTAACCGGTTTTTTTGCAAACTATTTGAAATCGAAGTTTTAGACGATAATTTTACTATTCTTGGTTGCTATCAGTGTTAACGGCGTATTTTTGAGATTTAAATATAACCTGTACAAAATTTAATAATAAAAGAAAAAACATATACTTAAATGTGTAAATACAAGACTAAAACTGCTATTAAATTAAAATAACAAAAACTAAACTTTATTAAAAAAGAGAGGTGGGCCTCTTGGCATGGTGCCCATCACGCAGGCAGCATTCCCGCGCTGAACTGCGATTGCGATTCTTTGCGCGAGAAAGCTGCCGGCGCGAGGGTTGCCTGTTGCCTCTCTTAACCTATTGCTGAGCTCCCTGTGTTACAGCTCCACTGCACCCTTACCCCAACGACTTAGAGTCTCGATGCCGAAAGCAAAGAAATGGTATTTGGCGCCGAGACAGCTATATTTTGTAACCTTGAGGCGTTCCCGGGCGTCTGCCGCCGCCCCCGCAAGTTTGGTAGTTGCTGGTAGGTAGGACGCCGCCAGGGTGTCTGTACAGGTGGCGTCCCACACCAGCGCATGGCCAGTCTTCCAGGGTATCAACGACATTCCGTCAAGGCGATTGCCATCGCTCCGCACAATCTGAGGCTCCAGAGCAGCGGGAACGTTGGCACTAACGAGCGCCCTTCTGAGAAGGTCGTTGAGAGCGGCGTGGCGGGACAGGCGGCCGGTGCCCGAGGAGCAGGAGAGGCCATGGTAGCCGAGTCGGTCCACTGGAGCCCCACAAGAAACACAGTTGTGACTTGCGTAGATCCCAACTCCCAGCCAGAGACCAGCAGCTATGCGTAGTGTCTGGGTCGATAAAAGTTCCAGTGTTAGGCGAGGGGTATGCATGGAGCCAGTAACCAGATTCTGGCTTGGACACAGCTAACAGTCTGGCCCGATCCCTGCCTGTTGAAGGTTCTATTAATGTCTGTAAGATGGCGACGGAGGCTATTGTATCCCAGGCCCTTTGCCTAATGTGGTTTGGACGGGAGATTTGGGCTCGGTCCAGCTAGCCAGGCATTCGGGGCCTCGTTCAAGCATGCAATCTCGCAGTTAATGCCCGCTGGGGCTTTAAGTATTCTACCTGCGAGATCTAGCGTACTGTGAATCGAAGACAGGAATGCTGGCAAAGCTACACTTGTAATTTTGCGGGTTCCCAAGCCGCCGTTCCTTATCGGTAAAGCGGCTTGGGTCCATGCCTGCTCGCTGAGATGAATGTTCAAAATGTTTTGAATTTGGGTTTTCATGAGACTGACAATAGGTATGATCAAATGGGGGAATTTCCAAATGGGGCAACAGCGAAGCAGGTAAGTGAATTTAGGGACAAACAAGCAGAATTTCAAAATAAATAAAGCTGAGTGTCTACTAATTTTGTCAAGGCGGTCCGAATACTTACTGAATTTTGTTGTTACTATACTAGTACTGAACTAATTAGGCATACGGTTATTTCTATAAATATAAAAGAAGAAACTGACTGACTGACTGACTGACATATCAACGCACAGCCCAAACCACTGGGCCTAGAGATTCCAAATTTGGCATGTAGGTTCCTTATAAGGTCTAGGGGTGCACTAAGAAAGGATTTTTCAAAATTCACTCCCTAAGGGGGTAAAAAGGGGGTTCAAAGTTTGTATGGGGAAACAAGATTAGTTCGACTATTTTATTCGAAACTTCACAGAAATACTCCTAATGATAAATGAGTAAACACGTGTTTCAGGTTTTTTGAGAATTCAACCCCTAAAAGGGGGGAAAGGGGTAACAAAGTCTGAAAATCAACATGGGTGTTGTTTCTATGGTTTATCGGGTCGCTGGTTATGAAAACAACAACGGTTTTAAAATCCGACGTGGCAGACGTAAAATACCATCTCCCTGGATGGGGTGCGATGGGGTTGAAATGTCTGTATATCAATATGGGTGTCGTTTTTAATGTATAGCCCAAAACACTTGACCTAGAAACTTGAAATTTTGCACATAGATACCTTATACAATGTAGGCATCCACTAAGGAAGGATTTTTGGGAATTCCCACGGGAAAGGGAAAAAACGGGATTTATATATTCGATTCCGAGTGACCCTATCTCAGTAACTATAATAACTAGACTCTTCAAATTTGATACACAAGTAGGTATTACATTATTTAAAATATTAATTTCAGGATTTTACAAAATTCCCACGGGATAAGGAAAAAACGGGATTTATATATTCAGTTCAACGGGATCCTATGAACTATAATTACTAGACTCTTCAAATTTGGCATAGATGTAGGTAATTATAAATTCCCATGGGAAAAGGAAAAAACGGGATTTTTCGTTTTACTGGTCGTAGAAAGCTGAAATTCGGCATGTAGGTTGTTTGGGGAGTGTTGGGCTGCATTGAGAGAGGACTTCCCATATTCCCACGGGAACGGGAAAAAACGGGATTTTTCGTTTTACTGGTCGTAGAAAGCTGAAATTCGGCATGTAGGTCGTTTGGGGAGTGAAGAGGAGCATTGAGAGAGGACTTTCCAAAATTCCTACGGGAACGGGAAAATGGGATTTTCGTTTTACTGGTCATAGAAAGCTGAAATTTGGCAAGTGGGTTCCTTGGGGAGTTTAGAGCTGGATTGAGAGAGGACTTTCCAAAATTCCCACGGGAACGGGAAAAAACAGGATTTTTCGTTTTACTGGTCGTAGAAAGCTGAAATTCGGTGTATAGGTTGCTTGGAGAGTGTAGAGGAGCATTGAGAGAGGACTTTCCCAAATTCCAACGGGAACGGGAAAAAAAAGGGGATTTTACGTTTTACTGGTTGTAGAAAACTGAAATTCGGCATGTAGGTTGTTTGGGGAGTGTCGAGGTGCATTGAGAGAGGACTTTCCAATAATCCCACGGGAACGGGAAAAACGGGCTTTTTCGTTTTACTGGTCATAGAAAGCTGAAATTTGGCAAGTGGGTTCCTTGGGGAGTGTAAAGGAGCATTAAGAAAACATTTCCCGAAATTCTTACGGGAACGGGAAAAAACGGGATTTTGCGTTTTACTGGTTGTAGAAAGCTAAAATTTCAAAATTCATAAGTACTGTAAGTAGGCTGCAAAGGGCACTTTAACCGACTTCTAAAAAAGGAGGAGGTTATGCATTCCACTTTATGATTTTTTTATGTAGGTATGTTCACCGATTTCTCGGTCAATTGTGGACCTGCTTGCTTGCTTGCCAGTATGCTTGCTTGCTTGATATCTTGGTTCTTTGGAATACTCATAGTACACGCGAGCGAAGCCGCGGGCAAAAGCTAGTATATTTATAGTAGTGTGGGCTGTGGTAGCGGCAGGTGCAGGTAGCAAACTAAAACAATGGCGTTTAGTTGTTGAATAGTACTAGTTGGTGAATCAACATGATAGTTTATACGACATTAAAAAATTATACATGCGGGTTCCGCATGCCTCTGTCCGGCATTTAGCAAATGGTGTGATACATTGCATGCAACGGTTGCCGTAATATACCTTAATATAATTCCTTATTACATCGAGTTTAGTTTATCTGCGATCTACCCATTAACCGTGCTACTTAATGACTCTAATAACACACCCACCTACTCAGTTAGATTCTTAGTAATGATAATGGATATCTATTCCAACATTATAGTTAACAAACACGTCACAAAATATGAGTAAGTAATTCAAATTTTACATGGACAGAATAAATATCTGAATAAATTAGCGTAGAGTAGTTATAGTATAGGTAACGCCACCAGAGTTGAGTTCACGCACACAACAACACGTCACGTAATGACAGCGGGATTTTAACATTTATTCGTAGCGATAGAAAGTTCAATAGACTCAACAATTAATTTCAAAATTAACTAAAAATTTCTTTAACCTATTTCGTTAAGAGTAATTTAAGAAAATAGGTAGATCTAGTTAAAAAACAAAACAGAAAATAATATATTTTGATCTATTTTATTTAAATCAGTTAAGCATATTTTTCGCTATTTATAAAAATTATAAAATACCGATTTTTTTGTTGCGAATATTTCTTATCAGTTTCAAATTGTTTCACACCTAATAATGATTATTTTACTTCAAAAATAGGTTATATGAAAAAACATAAATCATATATCATAAGATCTCACATTTTTATACACTCACTCATTTCATTCATTCACTACCTTTTTTGCAATCAGTACTTTATGTAGCTGTGTGTGTAATCATTCGCCTCAACTCTCGTGGCGTTACCTATATTTATCTTCATTTCACTTCATTGTTCTTTGTAGTTAATGTAAAACTATTTCCTCACATTAAATCTTAATTCGTGATTTTACCGAGGAGGAGGATAATAATTGGCTATCGAATTGGCTAAGTAAAGTTTTTTGAAGAGATGCTAATTATATTTTTTTTCGACAGTGGTCGACTTCAACACCAAGAAACTGCAGCTGTTTTATTTTTATCTCTTTTTATTTATTGGAAATATTTTTTTAAGTGTTCGAGATGACATTTGTGAGATTTTATGGCTGACAAGCGATTCTTGCTCAGTACTAAGAAGAAATAGAAAAAAAAACAAATTCAACTGTCGCTTCTGTCAATGTCAACTGAAATCTAACCATTTGCGTTTCGTTTGCTTTGCGTTGTCTAAGAAGCAGTTCCAAAATAGTGATCGAAAGTATTCAATCGTGATCCAATTATTGTGCATAGGTCGTGGAGAAATGCGGTAAAATTGAAAGTCCGGATTTTATGCGGAGGTCGATAAAAATAGTCAAAAAATCACACTGAGCACACCAAAACGCAAAGCAAACGAAACGCAAACGATTTGACATTGACAGCAGTGACAGTTCACTTCGGTTTTTTTTTTCTGTTTCTACTAAGTTCTGAGCACGAACGACTTGACAACCATAAAATCTCACAAATGTCATCTCAAACACTCAAAAAAATATTTCCAGTAAACAATAGGAGATAAAAATAAAACAGCTGCAGTTTCTCGATCTCCAGAACGCCGACTGTCGAAAAAAAATATAATTAGCACCTCTTCAAAAAACTTCACTTAGCCAATTGTGTGACAATTTCATAAGATTTTCTCTACTCTTTATACCTACTTATCTTTCAGACATTGAATAATAAAAACAAAATCACACATGACTTCAATAATTGACCTAGTCCCAAAGTAAGCAAAGCATGAGTTATGGATTCATAAAGGGTCACATGAGTGTTTTAAAGCTTAATTTAATTACGTACAGTTGCATACAATATTTTATCTACATCCATCTCGTATTAAACCCTCTATCATGTGTTCAAAAATCTTTGAGAAATGACCTGCATTAACGAGAACTAGGTACGAGTATGTCTGCCCCACGACCTGCGCCCGGAGCGCGCCCGACGACCTGCGCGACGTGAACGCCACGCTCCTCCTGCACCGGTACCTACTGTAATGTAATGATGTATGAAATCACATTACGATACAGAAATCTGTATCGTAATGGTCATTACGATTATGGTTATATAGCGACTACTAGCGCCATCTAGTCATCACATAAGAAACTAATTTCTACAATCCTGCATCGCGCTATCGAAGTTTCTCAACTCGGCTGCATAAATACAACTTCCAACTTTCATCCATTGGACTTCGGTCCCCAGGCATAAAATCTGCCTTTAGAGAGATCTCTCTATGTAACTACCCCCAAAATTGGTGACCCACGACATTGGACAAAATTGCAACCTTCAGACACACAAGACGATGACGGCAGTCTCACAGCAAGCCATACTCACCGCACTGTGCACCATTAGCATGTATCTATTATCTGCCTGGTGTATACAGTTCGCAAATCCTCCTCCCACTACTTCCACTTGCCAATCAATCAACCAACGCTCGCCAACAAGGCTCCGAGCAATCACGCAACAAGCATGCAGAAGTAGCAGAGGAACAACAACGCTCGCCGACGAGGCTCTGAGCGACTGGCCCTTGCAAGCGCCCACATGACGCACAGACTACACGCCACTGCAATTCGTATCGACCTCCGGTCTAAAAGGGGGGCTAATTTAGCGACTACTAGCGCCATCTAGTCATCACATAAGAAACTAATTTCTACAATCCTGCATCGCGCTATCGAAGTTTCTCAACTCGGCTGCATAAATACAACTTCCAACTTTCATCCATTGGACTTCGGTCCCCAGGCATAACATCTGCCTGGAGAGAGATCTCTCTATTGTAACTACCCCCAAAGTTATTACAGATTTCTGTATCGTAATGACCATTACGATACTGCCGTGTTCATAATAGAATCCAGTGTCGTAATGCTGGTCATTATCGGGTGTAGATAAATAATTTTAAATGGCGATACCCCGTACAATTCGCAAAAGCAGCACTTCAAGAGTGCCGGCGGAGGTGATTCTATCTCAAAGTATAAATTGCTGAGCGACTGTATCGTATAAAACAATTTACGGTCTTGTGCAGTTATTGAGACACGCCTCTATTATTATGTTTATTGCCCATGAATCTCACGGCGAGTCCATCAATTCACAGTTCACTGTTAATAGCTCTTAACATACATCATGATGCTCATGTTATTGTGCGTTTATTGGTACAAGCGCGTTTGACCTATACTGGGTCGTTACAAATTATTTGATCTTATCTTTATAAATACTAATCCGGTACTTATTGGGTTACAATTGCTTGCAATAACTATTTATTCTGTACATAGGTACACTACATTTATAATTCAGATCTACTAGATACTTACGAGAGCTCTACAAAGTACAGTGAAAGCTATAAATGTCGATACAGTTGCCGCGTGAAATATACACTGACTTTATTATTATTACCTCTCGATGTGGCATGTTTTTTTTTATGTACGTGTTTTACCCGTCTAAAACTTAAGCATGCAATTTTTAAATAATTAACACTCCCATATCGGTAAACTACACGCAGATGAAAATTGTGAACGGCCAAAATGAAGTGAGAACTTTTTTCTATGTAATATATTGTTGTCTAGTTTATTTAATGTTTAAAGTCATATATTTGAAGAACTACTGTAAAGCTGCATACGGACTGCGCGCACTGTACGCGTACCCGGGCTTGCGTGTCCTGGAACGCCATGTCCGTACGCCAAGTACGCGTACACTGTACACGGACACGTACACGTACTGTACACGTACACTGTACGCGTACATGGCGTACGGACATGGCGTTCCAGACACGCAAGCCCGGGTACGTGTACCGGGTACGCGTACAGTGCGCGCAGTCCGTAGGTATGCAGCTTTATAGTAGGTACACGGAGAAATTTTGTCTAAAAACATTGTATACGTTCTCCACAATTTTTATTAATTGGGAGTATGCAAGAGAAATCATATTGAGTATATATAACATTAAAATGATCACATTTTTTCAATATTTAATTCCAAAAAGCCATCGTCTCATCATCATCATCATCATCATCATCATCATTACTTAGTGAATATAATAAATCCCGTTTATTCCCCATCCCGAGGGAATTTCAACAAATCTATCCTTTTTTTGTTGCTCGATATTGATAACGGCAACAGGTAGACGCTTGAAATAATTATTCACAGAATATTTAGTTAATGCACATTCACTTTAAAAATAAATTATTAAATTAAAACAAAACAAATACTTAAGGGGGGCTCCCATACAAAAACATGATTTTTTGCCGTTTTTATAGATAATGGTACGGAACCCTTTGTGCGCGATTCCGACTCGCACTTGGCCGGTTCCTTCAGCATTTTGGCAAAAAAAATCTAAATCTTTTACATACCCCACGCTAAACTGCGATTTGCCGATGCCTGCTTTAGTATAGCATTTATAATTATGGTTTTGTTTGTATGACTCGTAAGTTTTAAGTCTTACTATATTAGTACAAAACATGTTAGGCATATGGAGCATTAGGTAATGTAATACTTATTAGTGTAAGAATTTTTTTAAATCAAGCCCGACGTTGACTTCATTTATTTCTACCCCACGGACAAAAAACCAACAAAGTTTAGACTATATTTTCCTATCCTACGGGAATTTCGAAAAATAATTTATTTAGTAATGTCAAGTCTGTAGCACCAGTTGTTAAGGCTGTGCGTTGTCTGTCAGTCAGTCAGTTAGTCACGGTGATGTTTTATAAGTAGGTATATGTTCGTGTACGATAGCTGGAGATGACTGGTCCTAGGTTTCTATTAGGATAGCCCCAGGGCCTTAGGCATTGTACTCTCTCAATATAAGGAAAGCCACTCGCCTTGGTCTGCTCTCAAGCGCTGCTGTTATATTTACACAGAGTCCACAATGTCACACACACAATAATTTTCAAAAGTAGTATCCCGATGACCGAAATAATATCACTAAAAAACCAGTACTTTGGTTAAAAGAACAGTACACACCAAAACACATGTGATCCGTACGTTCGTTTACCTCGAACTGTCAAAGCTCTTTTGCCACCAACCGACCGTATTATTGTGACTTACCCTCATAAAGATTACAATGCCCGAACAGTATAGATTAACGACGATAACTTTATTAATTGTGACCCAATTTTAATGAAACAAAGCCTATATGTTGCTCCAATTTAAGCTTCATCTCTCTGCGAAAACCGCAAGAAAATCCGTTCAGTAGTTTCGGAGATTAGCGATTACATACAGACAGACAGAGCTCTACTTTTACTGTTTTATTATAGTGTAGATATAGATAGATTATTATAGTATAGATGAAAATAATTACTCAGTAGTTTCTGTTATTAAACCAAAAAATATACCGGAGATGAAAAAAACGGTGTTCATGAATGTTTTAAGATCTCGAAAACGAAATTTGCTTCGTAAGGGTTTTTGAAATTAAAAAGTCCTTCTAGCTAAGCTTTTTTTTCCATCGATGGCAAACAAGCTTATGGCTCGCCTGATAGCCAACGGTTATCGTGGCTTGTGGTCGTTTGTAAATAACTCGGGGGGGGGGGGGGGGTATATTGCGTTAAAAAATACACTCCTTTCTTGAAGAACCGCAACCTGTAGTTATTATCTGACTAAACACACGTTTCATTATTTTTAAATATAACTATATTTCCTACTACTACAATACTAGTAAAGTATAATGCGACAGGTGTTACTACAATGATCTCACCAATTGCTCACTGGAGCTGATGACCAATAACCGACTGAGGTCACGACCGCCCGTCGTGATTTGGCTCATTGTAACTACACCGACGCGACGGCATAAACCGGAAGACCACTTCAAAGCCATAAAGCAGAGCTTTTTAATAAATACAAGGCGACCATCTCGTCCATATCAAGTTGTAGTGTTTTATATCGCGTTAAAAGTAAAACTAATTGAATTACAGCAATTGTCCCGAGACGTTACACTGGAACACCGTACATTCGCTCGGTAAATATTTGACCAACCGCTTCCACGGTATCCCTCTCTATACGTAATATCAAACATGATGAACCTATCTGTAATTCATTATTCCAGTTTTAAATAAATTCTTGCGTGATTATAAGTTATTTATTATTTAATTTATTGAAACAGGCGTTACTTTGCGGATGTCCATATCAATGAACTGAAACAATTACTTTGCCCACCCACGAGCTTAACTAATTAACTTATTTTAAGATCGCGGGTGAGCAAAGTAATTGTTTCAGTTCATTTATTTATTATTTACAACCTATCCTTACACTATATAGATAATTGAAACGACAGACCGTATAAATTCACTCTTGAGCAATGAAACGAACTGATGAGGTCCTTAGGAATCATACATCCAATAATCTGCTATATCCACATTTTGAAATCTCTTCCTGTTATAAATTTTAGTACCTTATTTTTAATAAGTATCTCTTGTTCTAGTATTCGAGATGTTGGTTTGCGCGAGCAAATGCGCGCGGCGCAAGACTCTCATCCTCACGTTCGGCGAAGCCTGCGTGTTCGCCGCAGAGCTGCGCAGGCTCTCGCGGCAAGTCAGACAGTGAGTAACTTTTTTTATTAAACTCGGATCCCCATAGAAATCTCGTCTTGAAATTTCTCTCTCCACTTTCTTCTAAGCATCGTTACTAGTTCAATGAGATTGTCGGTTGCCATACATAAGTATCAACTTTTCTATGCAGTTAGTATGTAAAAGTGGATACTTAAGTTAGGGAACCGACCCTACGCTGTAAGATCTGCAGGCTTATTGTCTAACGTTTAAAATTATGACAGAAAAAGATGGTGAAAGCGACGGCAAGCGTCAGAAGCGTTAGACAATGCGGCCTCTGGTGATATAGTTTCGTTTAACGTGTACCTAACTGTCGCGAAAACCTAGGGATGCGAAAAAAAGCCATGTTGTCCTAACACGTTTTCAACAACACCTTTTTTTTCTACGCCACACCGTGAGACAAATAGAAATAGTTATTGCAATTGCGAGCGTGCGGGGATTAGGTAATAAGAATAAGCAACAGGTTACCGCTGCTGAACTGTTTCAATCGGTTGTTGTTTCTGAAACAATGTTCCACTCTTCGACTAATATCGAAGTTACTTCTAGTCGTACGAGTCGTGTGAGTGTGAGGCACTTCTCCCGTAGTATTTAGCTGCGAATCGTGCGGTGCATATTTTTTTAGCTAGACAATACCGTGATTATTATAAGGCTAAGGTGGTATCTCCTAAAACTTCTATTAATGGGCCTTTTATACGTTATTTGTTGGCATTTTTAGGGTTCCGCACCTCGAAAGGAAAAAGCGGAAGCCTTATAGGATCACTTTGATGTCCTTCCGTCCGCCCGTCCGTCTGTCAAGACCCTTTTTCTCAGGAACGCGTGGAGTTATCAAGCTGAAATTTATATCAAATACTCAGTTCTACTGTCCCTTGGAGCTGTGAAAAAATCAAACTTCTAAGCCAACGCAATCAAAAGATACAGCCATTAATGCCGCAAATTTTAGACACTCGCAAGGGAATCAAAACCTACAGGGTACTTCCCGCGAACTCAGAATCTTGAAATTTGGTACGAAGCAAGGTCTTTAGCACAGATAAAGGAAAAAATGCGAAAAGCATAAATTTTTTTGTGTGTCTGTCTATATCAGTAGCCAATCTACAATAATCCCACACTGCGCACATTTTGCTTAGGAGCAGGGGTCTGCTAAGACTGGATGTTGATAGATACATATAAAGCAGTTGTACGGTTTTTTAAATTATAAACCCGATTTTGCGATATGTATAACGTCATGAGCGTTTAAATAAGAATAAGATTGTATACAAAATAAATACAATGAAGTCCTACATAAATTGCGCCCCAGTTGTCCTTTGCGAGCATGAATCAGGATTATTTCGTCGATGACGTTAAAACACGCCCGCTTACTCGATCTTGAACCACGCGGTTGACTTTGACTAGGGTTACCAAACTTGCCATTTCATTTTGGCATTCAATTTTTTTTGTCCCCTCTACTATTTTTATCTAATCCAAAGTTGTACCTACTTTTTATGTGATTGTCTTTGTCTTTGGAAATAAGTTATTTGTTAAGGTATATACAGGTACAGGTAAGGTATATAGGTTATAGGCTAGCATAACATTTGATTTGATTTTTCATTATAAATCATAGGATAAAGTTGAAACAGAAAAGTTGCACTGAGACGTATTATGTCTGTTTTATGCCTATTTGATGCCGCACTGCTAAGCAAAGGCTTAAAAATAGATGTACATACTACACATTTGTAATATAAAACCGCAATTAAACTTAAATTTTGGACAAGTGTAATAAAATGACAGTTGACAGCAGTTGGCCTATAAAGAACAACGGCTAAGTAATCGTTGATCAACGGACCTTATTTAATTTATTAATAATTTACACATATTCTAAATAATCATAATCAGTAAATAGTGTCATGTTCTCTAATGTCAATCAAGATAGAGCTCAAAGGAAACGGCTATTAATATAGTAAGCAATATACAATAAATGAGAAATTATTTTATAATAAGCTACACATGTATGAATCTGGTATCAAATAAATACAGCATCGATAAGTACTGCTGTGTTAACGGTACTTTCCATTCCTGTTTTAATTTCGGTGGCGTAATATTTACGGTAGGACTTGACGATGATTCACAACTTCGCAAGAATCGTTTATTTCCGACTACATATTGCTGGATGCCCATATAAGTTAGGGCAGATTTAGATTTGTTTTACGACCGATATAGCAAACAGTAAAATCATCTTTGTGTGTGGACACTGTTCACTGTTCACTTTTGTGGAATATTTATTCTTCATGTCCACATGAACAAAATTACATCCTTAGGAGCGACTCGATTTATTTATTTATCGTATGGCGATTACACACTGGTTAGCAAAATACATATTAAATTTAAACTTAAAACAAACAAATTATTATTAAAATTTACAACCATGCAGATAAACACTCGCACTCGATTAGAACTATTAATATTCATAAATCTGCTTTTGGTGCAGAATGTGTGCAGATGACTATACCGTACCTACAGGTTTGACCTTTATAATCCTGTTCAGTGCAATGGCCATGCCGCATGGCCACCCTAATATCATCGCGTGCGTTGACCTATGAGTTTCACACGCTGAGATATTTTGTGTTGCACCACTTGCACCGGCACAATACAATATATGTAATTTGTCACCTTGTTTTCAATTGGTTGGCTAAACGGTTCTGATAAAAACGAATAACATACATTTTATAAACATTTAGAAATAACTTACATACTACACGGAATCTGTAATAGTTCAATATTAGGTACTACAAAAAGCATGACATCATGAATTTCTTCACAGAATACTACATTTTTATCTGAACACACTTACAAACAAGTTTGTACACAGTAAATTAGGTTAGGTACACTCACTTTTTAAGCAGTGTAGCGAGTGACTCGATTCATTGACTGACCTAATGACGTATAGTTCAAACGCGAATAATTAATTTCGCAATAACCAGTTAGTGTTTTGTTTCTAATTTCAGTTTTCATTCGCAGGAGTCCAAACAAACCGGATTCACCGATATGGAGCAACGTAGAAAAGGATTTCAGAAACAAGGACACATTATGCCGGCCCAGCAACGGTAAGAAATAGCAAGCCACCACTACCTATCTATTATGTTTTAATGATTTCTTGGCTTAATTACCCGCATAATACTTGGCTCTTTAGTCAAATATTACATGCCTAGAGTATACCTCATTCATTTTAAATTTATTATTTGTACGTTATAATGATAACACAAAAAGAATCTTAAGTCGTTTGTAAGTTGAAGAATGTTTCTCACAGGCGTACATGTTGAGATATTTTTACATTGCTGCAGTAAATTGAACTTCCTTCCTTTCAAGCAATCGCAAGTCGGTAATTCAAGTTCGCAAATTGGTCATAAACATTTTACAGCCCAACACAGAATCGACCGCAGAGTGAGTTCATGCTCGATCGTAAATAGACTTCCTCAGTAAATAACCTTATTATTCGTCGTCTTGTGAGGATGTGAAGTTTCCATAAACTGTGTTGCGGAAGGTCAATCGGAGACAGTCGCGATCATGCAAATGTAGTAAGTAAACTTTCCGCACGGTACCAATCCCGAAATACCCGGCAGTCCCAGCGGCGTGGCCTCGGCGTGTGGCCGGCGAGTTCACTGCGGCCCACGTTGCGTCTGTCGTCCACGGCTATCGGTTACACCGTGCCGATAGTACGCACAAAAAACCCGACCCATCGCCCTACCTCTAGTTTAGTGATGCCACCGATATAGAATAATACCGATGAGTGATGCTGTGTGCCTGTGTCCGATCCATCTACTGAATAACAAATAGATCAATGTGTTTCATTAGACCGATGCACTCATTTTAACTGGCTTGGGTATATCTTCATTCTGTTGTAGGTATCTAAATATTCGTTTTACTTTATTATGTTATTATGGTCTAATCGATTAATGTTTTCTTGTTCATCCGTATAGGGCGCAAGCATTGGACGTAAGCATGAGATGACTAGTCTCGTTATTGCGATCACCTTCTTATTACCAGCTCTTGCTAAGTTATATTCTGTACGCATCCCATAGGCAGACTCAGTCTGTCCTTGAATCCATCAAGTACACCGATCTCAACTCTATCAATGTGGAGATGGCGAAATACTTCGAGTATAACAACAAAACATTCTAAGGGTGTACGATCATCGCTGATTACGTATCTGTTTTATTGTTTTTCAACCTACTTATGCAATCGCTCCACGTTCAGATGGATTTTGCACTCGCAACTATGATGATGCGACCAATTTGCGTCAATCGAACATAGCATCTGAGTAATACGTAATAATACGTACAGGTGGATACTATGATGTTCAATGCAATGAATGTACGATTATTAAAAAAATGCGTATCTTTGGGAATCTGAAACAAAAAGTATGCAAATATTTAAAATACTAAATTATTGTCACCAAGCCGTTGAAAAAGAATGTGAAGTCTCCATGCAAAATTGCAACATAGAAAATAGCATTTTCGCCATTTTCCATTAGGTAGATATTATAAGACTAGCTTTTTCCCGCGACTTCGTCCGCGCACAAAAAGTTTTAAAGTCAACTCCCGATATCTATACCGCGGGAAATTCCAAAAAACCCTTTTTACTCCACCTTTGTTATCCTAAAGAAATGGTTACCTATGGAGATAGGGTCCCATTGAATTCAATATGTAAAGCTCGTTTTTTCCTTATCCCGTGAGACTTTCCGAAAATTATAAAATTAGTTTTTTTTACTTTTATAATGCATGGCAAATTTGAAGTCTTAAATAATTATACATAGTTACTGAGATAGGGCTACTCGGAAGCGAAAATATAAATCCCATTTATTCCTTGTCCCGTTGGAGTATCTAAAAATCCCTTCTTAGTGTACCTTTATGACACTCAAGGTATAGTGTGTGCCAAGCTAAGCTTCATCAGTCTAAGTTGTGCGTTGTTTCGTGCAGCACCTTGAAAATTGTACTTATTATGGCTGCAGGAAGTTTCCCGATGACGATGACTACTCCTCCAGTCCCACCACGCCGCCCGCACTCGCCTAGGTACCGATCGACGACGATGGAGATGGCACGAAAAACAAATTTAAAAATCTATTAATTAGGATAACGTGGGTCTCGTTCCATACCTCAAAAGCAAAAAGAGAACCCTTATAGGATCACGCGTGGTTGTCTGTAACTCCGTCTGTTACAACCGTTTTGCTCCGAAACTATTGGACCGATTGAATTGGGGATGTCTATTTTTTTGCAATGTATAGAAAATCGAAAACCATTTCGAGATAAATGCTTTTTAAATCGTTTTCTGTAGTTATTTAATTTTAATAGTATGTAATGAATTTATTATATAATAAATAAGCAATGACCTTCATTTGACATTGGTGTAAATTGCGTGACCGGTTCAAGTCGTACTTTATTCTGTGTGGTTAGAATTCTTCACAATTTACGCGTGTATTATACTACGGAGTTTGATTTGGACCCGCTGTCTGTCATCTAGCACTTTGTCAGTGCCAGTAAAGTGACACAGTGTATAGTGTACCACTACGCAAAAAATAATTAAAGGGGTTGCCTTATCGTACGCATTTAGATAGATTTAGAAATTTGTCATTGTGGGAGCCCTCAATTATAATCTGACATCATCAACTAAAATAGTTTCAATAATTAATTTTGAAAAAAGTAGAGAACTAAATGACAAAATATTTAAATTAGTTTCTTATAATTGACATTTCTATACAAAAAAAATATAAAACCACTGGTAATTTTTTTTAGACATTCCCAATTACAATTAGGATGCACAAAAAAAATAACCTATAGTTTTATATTTTTTTTGGAAAGAATAGGATATTTTAAGATACCATTTTCATCGATTTAGAATTTGGTTGAGTATTTATTTTTTTATAATTTTTTTAAGAAATGCGTTGAATGACGTCACAGTGAGAGAGCCACGTTCCATTGCCTGGAAAATTTCAAGTCGTACATAACATAATCTGTGGCACTACTGATTTGTCTTGTCACTGTCAATAGTACAAGCACGGCTTAGGGTCCTAAATGAACCATGACAAATAGTTTTATTTATTTCTCTTCTTTTAGCTTCGATTATTTCTATTTGTTTAATGGTGTGATAGTAAATAGATATTTTTTATTAAAATCTGATATTTACATTCTTTTATATTTACTTGTAACGTAGTAATTTAATAATTAAATTTGTAAAAATACATAGGAAATACTCGTTTACATTTCGGACTTTACGATAAATGACAACTGTTTAAAGCCAGGTGCGCATCATGTGATTAAAGTTCTGTCTTTGTCACTCTTTGCTGGACAGCAACAGCAACATTTCAAACTGTCAATTTGCTTTAGAGTGTAGACCTGCTTTATATCTGCCTTTGCGACGATTCACTGCAGGGGTCAAATGAAGGTCATTACTTAAATTTTC
The DNA here is from genome assembly GCA_947859365.1 of Archips crataeganus. Classification (NCBI taxonomy): domain Eukaryota; kingdom Metazoa; phylum Arthropoda; class Insecta; order Lepidoptera; family Tortricidae; genus Archips; species Archips crataeganus. The sequence continues at coordinate 38,370,880 of OX402045.1, forward strand.
TTTATTTAATTCAGTTTATCATATTTTCGTAATCTGATTTCTGAAAACGCTTCACAAAGCCTATTTCTCCAAACGGTTTTCGATTTATTATACGTTGTCAAAAATTGGAACATTCCAATTCGGCACACATACTTTTAGGAATTTTCATGTCCCCAATATTAAATTTCAAAACCGATGCCATTTTCGTCATTTACGCCCCAAAAAACCATAAAAACGACACCCATATTGATATTTAGACATTTCAACCCCATCACACCCCACCGGGGAGATGGTATTTCACGATCGCCACTTTGGATTTTAAAATCGTTGTTATGTTCGTAACCAGCCACCCGATAAACCATAGAAACAATACCCATGTTGATTTTCAGATGTTCTCATCCCATTTCCCCCTTTCAGGGGTTGAATTCTCAAAAAACCTGAAACATTTGTTTACTCATTTATTGTTAGGAGTACTTCTGTGAAGTTTCAAATTAAATAGTCAAACTAATTTAGTTTCCCCATACAAACTTTGGACCCCCGTTTCACCCCTTTAGGGAGTGAATTTTGAAAAATCCTTTCTTAGTGCACCCCTAGACCTTATAAGGAACCTACGTGCCAAATTTGGAATTTCTAGGCCCAGCGGTTTGGGTTGTGCGTTGATATGTCAGTCAGTCAGTCAGTCAGTCTCTTCTTTTATATATTTAGATGTAAACAACGTTAAGAGGGTTTATACCTGCTGAGCTGGCAACGTTGCATTTTTGTTAGTTTTCTCGATTATTCCATAAAAATTGAATGAAAATTAAAAATGTTTTGTATACAAATTGTTCTAATATATAAGTTAATGTGTCTACTGCAATAATAATTCGTGATAGACTTTTATTTTCTTTAAAAACGAACAAATTAGTACCTAACGGTTTTTAAAGAAAATAAAAGTATTATCACGAATTATTATTGCAGTAGACACATTAACTTATATATTAAAACAATTTGTATACAAAACATTTTTAATTTTCATTCGGTTTTTATGGAATAATCGAGAAAAACTAACAAAAATGCAACGTTGCCAGCTCAGCAGGTATAAACCCTCTTAAAGGCTCAAGAGTAAACATCAGGCGGAGCGCGGCCTCTAGGTTCTTCCGCGCAGACTATAATCAGACTACGGAAGTGTCGTGTCGCGATGCGCCGCGCTCGGAGTCGCAATCGCCCACGTTTTTGGACGTCGAAGATCGCAAAACAAACCGTTTATTACCGTTTACACTGCACATAGAAATACTGCGACAACATCGCGCGCAAGCTTCCTTATCACCCGGAAGTATACGCAAAACAACGTGAAACTGTGGCGTATGCTCTGTCACTGTACCTATTTGTTCAAGGGACTACTTATATAAAACGTAGAAAATGTGTACTTTAGGTGAAAACGAAAGGACCCTTTCATTAAACACGTAAGGACGATTTTGGCCATTTTTGACCCGCCCTTCTTACGTAAGATATTATACAAGTATCTAGTTTTCCTAAAAAAACTCTAAAACCCAAATAAAATTGTGCATTAGAAATTAAAAATACATGCCACACCACAGTAGCTTGGAGAGAACACACATACAACAAACATATAAAAGTTGCCAATTAATTTTTAAATTTAATCAAAATTATTCCTTAAGTCAATAATGACATTGTTTGAAATCACTGGCCAATAAATGACAGTAAATGGAAAAAAAGCAACTTAGCGGATACCTAATAGGTAAAGTCAACCAATTTGATTACTAGGCCACTACAGAACCATGTCATAATGAATAAATCTGTTATCTTCTACGACAATGATTATTGCGTGATATGATGTCATGATGAAATCTAGATTTTTGAGAACATGTGTGATAATGAATAGAAAAGGAGTTTGCTTGTGTGTTAATGACTTGAATTGTCACTGTCCGTCTATCTGTCAAAACTTCGTTTTCTTCTCATGTCATGGAGCGAAAACATTTAAAAACTCTTTACGTTTATTGCATGTTGTGATCGGAAACTTGATAATCCTTTGACACGCACTGACGTTGTAATGAACTAGTAATTAATGCGACAAGGTTCTATAATGGCCTAGGAATCAAATTGGTTGACTGTAATACTACTACTTAATGAAATATCACGAGGCGAGGCCATGTAGAGGTTTTTAAACCCTCTTTCCCTTTGTACTTAATGTATGCTCTATAATCCTTCTTTTGGGTGCCAAAGTCGGGTAAAAATATTTTGTATTGAAAAAGGTTAATCTAGTTTTTAACAGTACCTTGAGTTAAAAATATACATAACTAGCTATGTATTCAATAATAGTAGCATTTATGTATACTGAACTCGCACTAAAACTCCATTTTTAATTTATTCAAAACTATTTGTCATCGACACGATCGGGTGTATACACGCAAGTTTTGCTCACGGACGAATCAGATTAAATAACTGGTTCTATAGATGAGCTTATATTCAATCAATATAATGATTGTCTTTGTGGTGCTTTAGAAATAACGGAATACTTTAAAATGCGGAATTGGCTAGCAGTTGCGAGTAGAAATGCCGTGAACGCCAGTACAGTCAGTTGGCCGCCGACCGTCCGGTGGAGAGCGTGCACCGGCTCGAGCCGCAGCACGACGCAAGCCACAGCCATGCCGCCGACCACCATGATCGTGCCTTGTGCGTCTCACTTCTTACTACTTATTCACATTATAAATGAAAACGTGCAGTGCTCCACGACACCCAGTACACTATCGCGGTCCGCGCGTAAATAAACCTCTCCCTCGTTTCAAAAATAAACAAAACATAGTTTTCTCATACGCCTACGAAGTGTCTCCCGACTCTAATACCTATACTGCAAAGTGAGGCATTTTGGCAGATGTTTGGTTGTATCGTTTAATAATTCGCGGTGAAGCTGTGTCAGTTCATGGACTTTACATTCGGATCTACGCAGGACGAAAATGTTCAGTGCAGTCAGTTGTTTGTTTTCATTTTGGTTTTGGCGGAATCTTGAAATGGAATCTGGTGTTGTTTGGCAAAGTTTTGTGTGTCTCGTAGCAAAATCATGAATGGACGAGATTATTAAAATTTTTGAACTTAATATTTGTTTACTTTATATATTGTTTGTACTTGCGTCCTGTAGTACGATAGAACACGTTTGTTGTGTTTGTTTGTGCATGAGCAAAGTGTCACGCTTCGTCTCGCACAAACTTCAGGTGGCTCTGAAGTCGATGGCTAATAAATATCCTTTACTTTTATGCACATAACTTAACAATATATTTTGAGTTTTGTTTTATTTATATTATTGTCTATTAAAGAGTTATATTACAGTCGAACATTTGACTACAGTAGAAATCTTATTCAACACGTGGTCTATGCCATAAGTGTCTATTTTAATCTCTTCAGATCTATACTGGCAACAACACAATATTCCTCGTCACAATTATTATCTTAGAGCTGTTCGTGGCCTAATTTGGAACTTAAGAAAGCTGGCATCGTATCTCGAGAGCACTTTATATGTTCTTATCGACTCATCCATTTGAAAGTAGGCGTGTGTTTGTACGAGGATCCACCGACAAGTTGCACCCACGCAGTCGATGCTCATCAATCATGAACGATGAGTGGGCAGGTTGAACGAACCATCGAACCACGCCGCTCACCTGACCTGACCGCGGTGCTTTCTAAATCATGAACTACACTCGCTCATTACTATTAATGGAACCTGCTGCTTCTGCAGTTCGATCTAACCTTGCCCCAATACTAAAGTTATTTAAATAAACTTACAATTTGGATGCATCCTATCCGTCTTTGCCAAGTATACATAGCGCGTTTCTTTGATTGGTGATCGACCAATGATGGTGATTGCTGGCTCTAGATCAAACCGTAGTGAGTTAGTTTAGTGATCAGTGTCGAGGCGTTTCTCATTTGCAGCTAACTGCGGTCCTAGCTGACACGCCATTGCGTGTTCGACCGCAGTACAATTGTTAACAATTAACTGTACTTCTTTTGCGTGCCGCAAAGCCATCTTTAGAAAATAGGGTCAGCCCATCTGTTTGTTATATCTTTTATAAGTATCCGTATTCATTATCTATTCAATGGAGCATAAGAAATCAGTAGGATATCAATATTTAAATAAAAATTTGATGCCCGTTTAGAAGTAGCTACGAAACAAGTTTTTTTTATTTATGACTTCATAATTCATATTCATATTGTTTATAAATTTGATCTTGTTATTGAGGTGTGATGTTGCGCAGGCAGCGAGGCGTCGTCGCCTACGTGCGAGGTGTTCCTCGGAGGTTCTTGTAACCCCACGACTTGGCGGACGGAGATCGCTATACCTAAGCTGAAGAAGATGGGCATCTCCTACTTCAATCCTGTGAGTTATACATACGCTTACAATTTTAAATGTAGCAAAATCACAATTTATTAATAATTTTGTGTGTACAGCTGAGGGTCCAAAATACACCTATAACACACATAATTTAACTAAAACTTTAAGGATGTTATGGTGTTCCAATTAAAGCATGTGCACATTGTTTGCAATTCCTCTTCGTTGATTGAGCAATTCACTCAACAATGTAATAAACAAGTTATGAAATAATATGGTTAGTAAAATATGATAACTAACCTACCTATTTACATTAATCCATTTTATCAGTCGTCAACAGTGACATTTTTAACGGAATAAGAGGTCTAAAATAATGACAATAACCATGAAGTCGTCTACAGAGTTTTCAGAATGAGAGGGCTTGAGCCTAGTTCCTATGCGGGCGCAGTCCGGATTGGGAATTTCAGATACACCAATGAATTTCTTCGCAGGTGTGTGCAGGTTTCCTCACGATGTTTGCTTTCACCGTAACTTAAATGTAATTTCGCACATAAATTTCGGAAAACCGAGGTGTGAGCCCGGGCTCGAACCCACGACTCTCTGCCACTAGACTACCACTACTGAAAATATATATGTATTTAACAAATAATCGTAAGAGTTCTTGCTAGTTAGTTAGCCTAACTTAGTTTTGGCAATAAATTAACTATTTTTTTGCGTTTTAGACGACATAATTTAATGTTAACTTAAAATCAGCGTGGGATTGATTATGCCTATTTGATTGGCATAGTCGTAGGTAGATAAAAAATTGCTTTTAGAATCATTGGGCAGCATATTATTATGTTGATATTTTTTTATGCTAATAATTTCGATTGGCTACAACTATCATAATCATAATCATAACACTGTCAGCCTAGTTGGGTATGAAACCATTCAAAAATTTGTACCAAATTTTACTGGAGCAGGAATCATAAAGAAAATTGTTCAATAATCATGTACGAACGGTTGGATTCAGATTAGATTTGTGTTGACCTGGGCCCAATTGCATAACAAAATACAAGCAAATAGTATTAGTGAATTTCAATACAATTAAATAGCTAATACTATTAGCTTGTAATTTGTTATGCAATTGGGCCCTGTTCTATCTACTACGTACCCGTCATAACGCAACATCTAATATAGTTTTTATCTTGTCATTTGGGCAATCGTTTTGATTGGAATGTGATAAAAACGTTATAAACTTAATCACGTTTAATTAATTTAGCACTTACCTACTAAGTTAAGATTGTTATACTTACTGACTGGGAATATGTTCGTATAATGTCTCAATTTTATGTACCGTAAAACCACATAACTATAGTCCTAGCCTGCAACAATAGTCCAATTTTCGTCCTTACATTATTCTTAAAATATTATAGCTTACTGCTATTATTTCTGGGTATATAGTTATGTTGTTAGGCCTAAAATAATTTGCTTTAGTCTAGCCATGTAGATATCATATTTTAAGGATAATGTAAGGATGAAAATTGGACTATTGTTGCAGGCTAGGACTATAGTTATGTGGTTTTACGGTACTGGTTAGGGCACGTACGTATCTTAATATCGAAAGCTTATCAACTTTCCTATTCGATATCTTAATACATTCGATATATTTATCGAATGGGATAATATATCTAGAAGTTATTTAAACATAATTTTTTTTTATGAAACTAACCTAACCTAATGGGTTCTATACCATACCGTTTTAATAAATTCTGAAACTTCGATACTGTCCCATTCGATATTTTAATACATTCTATTTCGATATTGAGAACTCTGGCCCACTAGTTAGTCCACAAATTTACTTGCGAATGCTTCCGGTGAGTATCTATTTTTAATTAATAAATGGTAAATGCATCTTTATAAATTTATTAAAATTAATAAATGGTGAATGCACTTGCTTTGTATATTAATTGTACCTGAGTCGCGTTCTACGCGAATGCTACATGCCTTACTTAAATCATAACCATCACGTCAAAATTCGACTATATATATTAAGAGGCGTAATATGTATAGCATGCTTTTTGAAAAGATTTATCAGCTACTATTAACTACTATGAGTAGCTGGGTTCTTTTTATTAATTAAGAAATATAGAGCTACGCATTACGCCACCACAACATACCCGAATAAGCTAAGATCCCTATTAGGAATGTAATCAATTTTTAACGCAGTGGTTCACCTTGAAGGATATATGTTATTTATTACTATTGTAAACTCGATGAAAATACAATTATCTCAAACGTGCGCGGAAAGGTTGTTACATTGTAAATAATATACTATGGAATAAAGACTTGTTTAAACGCCGTAAAATTACCTTAAAATACATTCTGTCGTACGCGTTTCAAACAGAATTGTAAACAAATCTAAAAACTGTTTTTTAAAAGTAAAGTTTATATAGCTGGCGCAATACGGACATACGTGTTCACAGACATCAAAATCCATGTTTTGAAAAGTGATTGACTAGATACTTGCCGATTTTAGAAATAACTTTACTACGCATAATTTCGACAAATGATAATATGACGTTCTTGCAAAATATCTTGACTCATCTGTTTTCTGGGTAAATAGGCGAAACATTTGCCGGATCCTTATCATAACGTAAAAGTATTCATGATCCGCTCTAGTAAATATTATTTGATTTTGCCTATAACTAGTATAGCAGTAGGTATATGTAGAACGGGAATATATTACGGTTTTTTCTTCAGCAAGTGGACGATTGGTCGACGGAGCTAATGGAGGCAGAGTTCCAAGCGAAGAATGTAGCCCGAGCGCTCCTATTTGTTCTGGACAGTGAGACGCGCGCCGTCGCGGCCAGCGTGGAAGCCGCTCTCTTGGCCGCCACGCCCAAGCTACTGCTGCTCGTCATGCGCCCGTACTCGCGCCAGCAGACCATCGCCCAGGAAACCATAACCGACCAGTGAGTTACCATTACCTGATGCTGTGCGACCGTGTGACTTGATCTACAGCGAATGGACTTCGCGAATTTGTGTATAACTTATTTTATGCCGGCCAAGCGAACGACCAGGATGCGAACAAACGCCTGAGGAATTAACCGTATAAACTTATTTACAGAGAGTATATAGAACTATCGCGGGCCAGGGCGACGTTGAAAGAAGCCGTAGAGCGGAGAGGATTGCCCGCATTCCATGACATCTCCTCGGCGCTGGACTGCGCCGGGGAAGTGCTGCGCGGGCGCAACCTGACGCACCCGCGGCACATGCTAGGGCACACCATCCTTCGTCTCAAGCGGTACTACGACGCCGCCGGTGGCCGCGATGCTCGCCTCTCCCGGCTCAAGGCGATCCAAGCGCTGCAGGAAGCCACCAGAGTCCCGCGCGAGGTCGCTGAGAGATACTTACCGCCGACCATAGACGCCGTTGACTTTGAGGCATTCTGCGTTGCCGTTGCTGAACTCGCTGCAGGAGCAGGTCAGTGCACCCCATGTCACCTGATTAACAAAACAGCAACGTAATCCTAGCGGTAATCGTGGTAACTCGTTTTTTTTTAGATACAAACGGCTTGAAATGCACTAACGTAATAAAATACAACCAACTTTTTTTATCATGATTAATTAGAATACATTTTATAATAATAATAACTTCTGATATGATTTGATTTTGTTTATCATTTAAGGCCGAATCCGGCGCTTCAAACGTGCCTCTGTGCATTAAACTGCGCTACTCGTAGAGACTCAAAATAATATGCGATTTGATAAAAGCTGCGCGTGTTTGGGGCGATGCATTTGGCGTCAATGAGAACACCGCTGCTTTTGGAGTTATGCTTTGAATATTTAGCTAAAATTACCTTCTCAAATTATTAATTACCTATGTATTTATTAACATGAAATATTCATTATGACATGAACATGAGTCATGTGTCGATTTCTTCTCGAGGTTTTCAGTTGATTATAATTGAGCCCTACTTGTCTACCTAAGCATTCAGTAAGAATATCACATTTCACTAAACGTCGTGGGTGGGTAGCTTAGATTACAATAAATTAGCGTCGTCACTCGTTCCTCGTGGGACGTCTCACCGGTATCATATAGCAATTTCTTGTTATTGACGCGATAAAAAAAAACAATATGCCGTTGTTCCGTAAGTTCCGCGAAAAACTTGGGGAGGTCTGAAAATCAAATATTTTAATTTGTCTGATTAATTTTGCATCGCTGCCAATTCAACTAGAGCTCTAAGCTAAATGCATTGAATACAGCTCGCATCTCAAGTTTAGTGTTTTTATATTTTCCCTAACATTATTTTTTTAGAGTTCCGTACCCAAAAAACGGGACCCTATTACTGAGGCTCCGCTGTCCGTCCGTCTGCCCGTCTGTCCGTCCGTCTGTCGGTCGGTCTGTCGCCAGGCTATATCTCATGAACCGTGACAGCTAGACAGTTGAAATTTTCACAGATGATGTATTTCGGTTGCCTATATGCGGGTATAACAAATACTAAAAACCAGAATAAAATAATTATTTAAGGGGGCTCCCATACAACAAACGTGTTTTTTTTAGCTCGTTTTTGCTCGACGTTGATAACGGCAACAGGTAGACGCTTGAAATATTCACAGAATATTTATTTATTTATGCACTATAAAAATAAATAACGAAATTAAAATAAAACAAATATTTAAGGGGGGCTCCCATACAAAAAGACGTGTTTTTTTTGCCGTTTTTATAGATAATGGTACGGAGCCCTTCGTGCGCGAGTCCGACTCGCACTTGGCCGGTTTTTTTTATTAATATTTTTATGATGAAATATTTACCATTTTAAAATTTCTATCAAATGAGTATGTTTTTTAATCTAATAGGATAACCATTAGCCATTTATCTTTTTTCACCAGGCGAGATCAAAACTTGACCAAAGTTAAATAGGAGAGGCAAAATTTAAGTTGAGATAATAAAAATAAAACTACAGGTCGGTTCACAAGAGCTGGCACGAATGGGTCGAATGAGCGAATAAAAGTATCTATGTGTTACCTATTTGAATACACTTCACACAAATATGAAAATGACATGCATCATTCATTTTCCTACAAAAATATCAAAGTGACATAACGTTCGTTCAATCCATTCGTGCCAGCTCTTGTGAATCGACCTGTACAATAGTTATTTTTAATGTTTTTTTTTTCATTTGGTAACGCAACTATTCAAAATTGATTTACAATTGAAATAAATGTAAAAGTTTTAAATTCCGAATATCGCAATTGGAATAAGTGCGGGTGAACATTAAAAAAAAACAGAATTATCGGTATATTAACCAGTGACACTTTTACTAGGGTATTTTTTTATATTTTTTATAACCCACCCACCTCTCCCTTAAGTTTGTTCTGCAATTTTCGGGACAACCTGTAAGTGGTAGATACGCTTTCAAATAAGTATCTTTCAGCATGAAACGTGCCCAATATTTTCTGTTTTTATCCTAAAGCCATTAGTAATAAAATGTTGCCCGCTCTGATTACTTTCATGGCGACACAGTATCTGTTAAAATAACAGCGCGCTGTAAGTACCTAATCAATTTGGAAACATATACTGTTAGTATTTTTTTGCACAACAATTCAAAATGTATGCATCACACGGATTCTAATTGTTAATAATATGCATGCATATTGAAATGTAATCAGTATAATAACATCTAAATATTTCGTAAAGTTGGCTTTCTGGGTCCGTTCACACTCTCCCAAGCGATTTGAATGCATCAATTATCTTGATTGTCATACTTTTGGAAATGATTGATTTAGTACTTAAGATACTTGAGATAATAAATTTAGAAGCAGTTGGTATTTAAAGTGATGCGGGACTGCGAAACAATCACAGATTTATATCTATACTAGCTTTTGCCCGCGACTCCGTCTGCGAAGAATAAGGTACAAAAAAAATAGCCTACGACCTATTCTCAGGCCTACCGAATATAGAGAAAAAAGTTTCATAAAATCGGTCAAGCCGTTTCGGAAGAGTTCGATAACAAACACCGTGACACGAGATTTTGATATATTAGACTAGCTGTTGCCCGCAACTCCATCTGCGGAGATATAGGAGTATAAAAATAGTCTACGACCTATTCTCAGACCTACCTAACACAGAAAAAAAAAGTTTCATGAGAATCGGTCAAACCGGAGATTTTATATATTAGATTACACACATTACTACTAATCACTTTAATTATTATTCTTTCTCTACCAACAGAACTTTTCAACCTAATAGATCTTTGTCGACCCAAATTTCGTTATCTTGTGAACTCTCGCGTAACATTACTATCTATCGCTACTTTTCTCATTAAGTTTGTAATGCCATGTAAGAATTCATACATGTAAATTATGTTTGAAATCTCATTATTTGCAAAGTCGAATAATTTAGTTGTAATTCCTAATGATATTATTTCAAGTTGCGTTGCGTATTAAAATCTAAAATTTAACTTCCCTTTTATTTATGTTTTATTTATGTACATTTCTTTTAGTGTTTGTATTGGCTTGAAAGTATTTGTTATAGTCTAATAATGCAGAGATGTACCTATTTAGTGAAAAGTAGACAACCAGGATAGTAATAATGGTTGTGGCGTGGTGTTGGTTCGTAAGGGCTGGTGTTTGTTAAAGGGTCCAAGCGGTCTCCGCGGGCTGAAGGCATGGCCGCCCGCCTGCGCCGCGCGTTCCGTTCCTTCTGCGACAGGTTCACCCCGCTAGCCGCCGGCGCCGGTGGGTCCGGTGCGTGTAGTGTACGCTTAACGCTGTACACAAACGCGCTTTCGCTTTTTTATTCTTTCGATTTTACATCTACATCATTCATCCATCGCTGCGTTCTTTTGACCTCGGATTTCTTTGTCTTTATTTAATGACGTCAGAATTTCTTTTGTTTGTTTACTGCAAGGCATGCTATTTCAGATATCAACTTTGTATAAGATTTTGCTTGTGATTAGCCCCACAAAATGAAGAAGACTAGCCGAAACTATTGAGCTTTACTAGCCATAGCTTACATGAATTTCGTTACAAGCAATATCAATATCGTAATATTTGAACCGCTCATGTTCTCGGCCCGTCTATGCATTTTGCTTTGGAAGCAGTTGATACCACTATATTCTCATTCAACTTGATAATGATACCTGTAAATATTCCTTATCTTATCATTTCGCCCGAACGTCTCATTTAAATGTCAACAGGGGAGTTTCTCTGAGGTATGGCTTCGGACTTTGCGTTCGCATCATTATTTAATTCCCGTGCACATAAACAATGTGCTCATCACATCGTAGTCACATGTTTATTCAGTTTACGGTGAATTCATCAAGCTCGCCGCTCCGATCGAGAGGGACGCAGCTACGTGTATGAGAAGAATATTACCTTATCCTCGTGCAATTGGCTTCGTCTTTCCTGATCAGAAATACCAACACATTTTTTGTGATTTGCTCTGAATACCTTTTTTTTTGAAGATCTTTTCGCTTAACATATAATTTACTGGATATTGCTTCTAACTTCGGTGATTTTTAAAATAAACTCCATGTGAAATAATGAAATTAGACTGCAAAACATTTGATATGATTTTATTAGCCCCGCAATTTTACCTCTTGACACGATCAAACATTAAGGAATCAACTATTATACAAATCTGACAGTGTGACTATTCTGATTTAGTGATGTCCGAATCACGGATATAAAAGCAAAATTACAATCTGGCTCTCGAAACTGTTTATGTTGCTCCACACATTTTTTTGTAGCCTTTTTATACCATTCAGCACTATCAATTTACTAATGGTAAACTAAAACAGATTCTTGAACCGTAAATCTTAACGCATCATATTTAAGCTCATGGAGCAATGTCCTGTCTTCCAATTAATTATTTTTTCTATTTTTTACATGAATATGTTTATTGTCAACAGAGGGTCAAAGCCGCAATGGGAGGGAAGAAGCGGGAAGCGAGACGGAGCGGGGAGCAGAAAGCGGGCCGACGTCGGGGCTTCGCGTTTACAATGCGAGGCTACGGTCCTACGGCCGCAAACTTCCTCTTTTCATCCCCAAGGTAATCTAAATACTTAGATTACTATCACGAACAATCAAATCTAAACGTGCCTACGACAATGGGCTATTGTTTACATATTCTGAACACCTACTAGTATAGTAAAAGCGTTACTACTAGATCAACATACATAGATCATCTATGATAGTGATCGGTGACGTAATCTACAGATTAAACGGAGTATCTCATCACTCTTTCAGCTAATCATAAGTGGGATCAATGATTAAAGGTGATGATGGTTGATAGAAATAATTTTTTAGAGGGTTTTCATGGTTTTGTTTGTTAGATTCACGTTAGATCATAAAGGCCATATATTAGACTAAACAAAGTAAGACATACCATTGGACATCATAATAAAATAATTACAATATCTTGTCTCTGTTTATAAACTTTCCTATTTGTGTTACTAGCGCACGATTTTATATATCAGTTATTTGTACTTTCCTGGATTATCTATGAAAATTAATATATCATCAAATCATCTTTAATGATTCACAATGAAAATGCTTTGACGTATTGAACAATAAAATTAGACGAAGACAAGGGTATTTCATAAAGAAGAGATGTCCGCACCACAAACAAGTCGATTACGTCACCGTTTGCCATCATTTTGTATGGAGCGTTTTTGCGAAGCTCGCGTGACGACCTGTTTCAACTCGCGGTATTTCAAGAAATCTTTACCGTAGGGAAAAACTAAAATCAGTTAGTCTTTTTTTAAACAGTCAGTAACATTTTCATAATAGAATAAATAAATAAATAAATAAATATCACGGAACAATTCACACCAATTGACCCAGTCCCAAAGTAAGCTAAGCAAAGCTTGTGTTATATGGGTACTAGGCAACGGATAAACATAATTATATAGATTGATACATACTTAAATACATATTATACACCCAAGACCCGAGAACAAATATTCGTATTTTTCATACAAATATCTGCCCCGACACGGGAATCGAACCCGGGACCTCAAGCTTCGTAGTCAGGTTCTCTAACCACTAGGCCATCTGGTCGTTATGTTTTTTGAATACATCAAAAAATATAACCCTCTTTCGACAGTCGGGTGAAAAGCAAGACATTAATATTAAAAAAAATCCCGTTTGAGACTCGGTTCTGCTAGAACAGTTGCGTCATTGAAAAGAGATATAATATTTTGTTCATGTCAACAACATTCCATAAGGCCCACCCACTCTGGTTCCGAGCTCTTCGAGCCTTGCATGTCGTAGGCTGACATCCCATGATCATATCAAGTTGTTTTGAAATGATGGTCAAAATAGCTGAATATCGAATTGCACCTTAACATAAACATTTTTAATATACCTAGCCAAAGCGTTGCACAAACATGTTTTCTAACGTCTATCATTTATAAATATCAGCCGTCTTTATAAGGGTCATCATACACAGCGTAAGAAACAGAAGTCTCTCCTGTGGACATATAATTAGCGACTCCGAGTCAGCAAACTTAAAATTTATCTCAATGGGCCGAGCGTTGCCCAGGCGTCCTGCAGGCCGATGTAGACTTAACTAAAAATATTGGCTAATTTACACAGGAGAGACGCGAACAAAAAAACGTGTATGACCCCTACTTCTGACCATAAAGCTTGAGCTCTGTGACAGCAGTCATTTTCATACAATTTTTACCCAAGATCCATCAAATCCAAAAAAAATATGGTGCTGACGCAGTTACAGGGCTCAAGTTATACCTACTGTCTGTAGTACATTATGACATTTCCAGAACGGCGGCAACAGAAGTGAAGCAGAGGGCGGCGCGAGCGGCGAAACCGTGTTCACGCCGAGCACCGAGCGTCGGTTGGAGGGCTTACCCGGCATGCTGGCGACCCCCAAACACGACGTGTACCTCGGGGGAAGCTTTCCGGTAAACTATCATAACATAAGTTGCCCGCTTTTCTCTCATAATCAGAGATCGGACGGATTGGCGTCATTGCTCGCAATAATGTGGATATGACTTAAAAATTAATTAAATAATTATTCATTTAATTAATTGCTTACCTGAGATTCAATTTTGATTCCTACTGAATAAATAACACAAAGATTTCTTATAATGTAAGTAGATGGTTACCTATCATATCCTCGAAAAAAAATTTTCCGAATATTTAAAATCCCGAATGCTTCATTTATCCCAATGCATTTTTTCTGAAACTGTAAATATTTCAGGATTTTTATAAAACAACCCTAACCTAACCTAAAGGGTTCTACACGATGGTCCTGAAATAAATCCTGAAATATTTACAGTTTCAGAAAAAAATGCTTTCGGACAAATGAAATTTTCGGGATTCTAAACCTTCGGATATAAATTTTTCTAAACATCGATAGGTTCCCATCGTATAGGTGTATTAATTAGAAAACTTCTTCATTATAAAAAAAGAAAGCGATAAGAACTGGCATTGGCATTGTATGCATGTGTAAATTATTATCTCCGGAAATTCAGATCTAATTTCAAGAAATAATTAAGTAATTAATTAATTTAATAATTTTGGAGTCATGTACACATTATTGCGAGCAATGACGCCAATTTGTCCGATCTCTGCTCATAATTCCTACTACTCTCAAAAGTAGCTACATTTGGACATTCTTAAGGCCCTTGCAATGTGCGGTTGAAGTAATTTTAACAATTTTTGCTTTCTTGAGTCTCATAACATACTAATTAATAGTGTACGTGATAATCCGGAGGAGTTTGGATAAAGTGTGGCCAAATAAAACAGTAGGTTCTGATGTAAATGCTCAAAAGAAGCATGAAAGTATGATAATTTGGCTTTTGTTTCGTGCTGTTGTCACCTAAGATTATGTGTATCAGGTACTGGCAAATTTGAAGTAGGTATGTTTAAATTGACCACCCTTATAAGCATTTAATAATTGTGTATTGCTATTGAGCATGTTTGTATACTGTACTGTCTTCGGTTCAACTATTCATGTTAAGTTGGCGAGACCGAAAAAGATGCATTACTTTTCATGTTAGGGATAAAGACGCAGTGAAAATAAATACGAATAACAAGACGAAGAAGCTCTCTTTAAAAAATTGCGAAATTTTATTTTACTTACCACCAGTGCCAGTCAATATGGTGAAACAGTCGATCATTCTATTTCTAATTTATCTAATATGACGAATCGTCTGCTGGCAGTTAGATCATCTGCGTGCCTTTCATTGTTCGTAAGCAAACACCGTCACTGCTGTCGCTGTGTTCCGACGCAGTGTAACATGTTATAAGATTGCCAATATCTATTTGACAGAATGGTTCGTGTAGATAATTGAACAAACCCACAAGGCGCTTTGAATATCTAAAGTCACCAGTTTGATATCAAATGTTGCTATGAATGATTTGGAGTCATTCTTAACGTTCATATATTATGCGAACTAGCAATAATGACTCAAAAAAGTATTTCGGTCCGTCGCGCATTAAACGCACGAAATTTGACCGTCGTCAGACAAGATAATTAAAAAACCAGAAATTCAATTCGTCACAATGTTTCCGGAAGGAACAGATTATTTACATTGACGTAGGCAAATCCATATTACTATATGTTTATTGTTCCGTTTATCGAACAGGAAGTTATCTTTACGCGATTCGTATTATTGTAGGTAGATTACCTCATAACGTAGAATTTTGATTACATTCTATCTTATCTACTTTATCATATAGCATACCAAAACCATTTTCGTGTTTCTTACTAAGTAATAAATTAGAATCTTAAATTAACTAGCATGGCCACGTTGGGTTACATAGCATAGTATAAGCAATGTGGTTAGTATGTTTACATCTTTTCGCTCGCTCTATCAATATGAAGTATGTTCTCGCGTTCATGAGTTAAGGCACCGTTAGTCAGCTGGATATGAACTATAACCGTACGTTAACCGTTCTGCTAAGCACGTTCACAGCTGCTGTATTAGTGCAAACACGTGGTAATTTGGTTGGAACCTGTAGACTGCTGCTGCCACGTATAGTGGCTAGAGGAATGTAATTTTATGCACACCGAACACCGAATTGCTAATCTTTAAAGATACAACATCACTTATGCAAACAAACTAACTAACGCGTCAATCCGTCCCCATTTAAAAAAATACGCAGTAAAAATAAAAGGTGTATGCTAGGGTTGTCACGTACTTACTTCTCATATTTTTTAATGCATAGCGTGTCCAAAAGGCAACGGTGTCTCTAAAGTTTATTTACAAGCATTATATTTTAAGCAAATTCAAAACTTATAATTTGTGCACTAAGGTTTGAAGTTTTGTCAATATTAAAATTTAGGACTGTACTTTAAAGACACATTTCATTTTGGACACGCTATGCATTAAAGGGTTAATTTCAGTCACCCCCTTCGCCCGTTTCATGCTGATAATAAGTAAATAGGGAATTGTGTAATAATAACTGTGTGTGTACTTTTGGTTTAGGGTGCCTTTCCACCAAAGATGTGCTATGCTACGTTGGGGTCTCATTCTAAATCCCTAACATCGTTTGTCCTAATGTAATGTTTGTCCTAATGATCGTTTGCCCTAACACTTTTATTTCTCGGAAACCGTGAATTTTTCAGAAACTTTTTTGTGATTATCCTCTAGAACTCTATAGGTTAGGTTAGGTTTGTTTTATAAAAATCCAGAACAATTAATAGATTTTAAATAAAAAGAGTTAGGGCAAACGATCATTAGGACGAACATTACATTAGGACAAACAATCATTAGGGATTTAGATATAGAGCCGCTACGTTGCCATGGATGAGTTTAGTATCCAGCAATAATATTCATTTGTCCACATAACATAGCACTGGTGGAAGCGGGTTAAACCAAGCTATATTTTTCACATAGAAAGATGCTTGCTCTAGATGCGTGCTGTGGGCCCGAGCTATGGATGGTCCCTACTGTCGATACATCGCATAGCTCGAGCTACGCATCTTCCTCGCGTTTCTACCTCACGGCTGCACATCTTCCTCGAACGGCTACATAGCTTAGCATTAGTGAAAACGGTCACATAGTATCGTAGCGTAGCTTTCACATCCTAGAATAACAAATCTGTGGTCGAAAAGCACCCTTACGCTCTATACGTCTACGATTAAAAAATATTATCCGTAAATCAAAACTTTGTGAGTGAAAACGTGTAACCTTCCACAGTCGAACGGCACGCGTCCCGAAGAATATCTCCGTCGCGAGGGCTACACGTGCATAATGCCGCGTCCGAACGACTACGCCCGCATGTACTCTGCGCCTGCGCGGCGCTCGGCGCCCGCGCACCCGGAGTCCCCGCGCCGCGACAAGAAGCCGCGCCCGATGTCGCCGCCGGACGAGGACGTGCAGCTGCGGCGGCCGCCCGCGACCTCCCCCGCGACCTCCCCCGCGCCCGCGCCCGCGCCCGCGCCCGCTCCTGGCGACCCCGGTGATCGTCTCAGCGCGAGCGACTTCTACACCGTTACCGAGGACGTAACGCCGCAACCATTCAAAGGTACTATTAAACAAATAACCCTTTCCTTACAGTCGGATAAGAAGCCGTGGTAACCTATTGGTTTGACCTATGACATCTCAAGCAGAAGGTCGTGGGTTAGAGCCTATTGTGAAAACGTTCTACGATACCTCGATTAATAAATAAGTATAACTCCATTATTATGATATTTATAGGTATGTTAAACAAATGTATCGTAAGCATTGTGCATTTCACTGTCGACGTTGTATGTTAGTTTTATAAATTTCATAAAAGCATTCTAAAATTGAAACAACTTACATTACAACGCCAATGGTTTGCAAACGACGCGGGCTAGTCATCAAGTCGGAACTACGTTCAAGAAGTCTTAAATGTCATTAGCATAATATACTGAGCGATCATTGACAGAGCCTCCCGATGATCTACACGTAGGTATATGTAACATATCCAAATTGAGCCCACCACTGCGCAGTGTCATTGTGTCCGGGTTGCGTCACGTCACTATCGTCATTAGAGGATATTGTTGCTAGTGACCATGACATTATGGTTAGAACACTTACAACGGATGTAATTGAGCTATTAAAATCAATATTGTAGGAAAATCAGTTTTATTTGTATTAAGCTGAGGATTTTAAATATGTACACTTAGTAATAAATAACATTTTCCACGTATATTATATAAAATTAGGTACGTGCAATTTGAATACTCTCATTTCAAAATCCCATGTCGAGTGTCATTTTTGAGTCACGCAAAACCGCTTAACCCAGAGAGTCATGATGTGATACAAATAATTCATGGCAGGGAGTACGACACTGTCGCTGAGTTACAAGGAAAATCGACGGATTGCGCGAAATGTTAGCTATGACTCATATTTGTTACACCATTAAGTATGACAACAACAGTAGCACTAATAATTTAGTAAGTTTGGGTGTGTCAGTGCGGGAAAGGCGCTTAAATGTCATCAAAACATGTTACAACTTAGATTGTTCAACGCTCGTTGAACATCAATTATATAGCACAATAATAATTTTCGGTTTTTTTATAAAGTGAATGCAGCGCATACTTCACTACATAGTATAAAACAAAGTCGCTTCCCGCTGGCTGTCTGGCTGGCTGTGCAACGCAACGAATTCTGATGCGGTTTTTTAGGGTTCCGTATGGTAAATTCATTGCAAAAGTTGGTCGTTATATTCTAGGGATCAACTAATAACAAAACGACATGTGAATATTTAGGTACAGAATTTTGA
Organism: Archips crataeganus; assembly: GCA_947859365.1. NCBI lineage: Eukaryota > Metazoa > Arthropoda > Insecta > Lepidoptera > Tortricidae > Archips > Archips crataeganus. The sequence goes on from OX402045.1 coordinate 38,389,888, forward strand.
TCAGGTTCGATTCCCTGTTATGTACGACAGTTAAAAAAAATGTTTGAATGCCATTTTTGGTTAAATCTAAAATCGAAGCCATGGTTGCTAAGAACAGATTTTGCTATCTCTCATAGTTTCTGATTTCTCCATACTGAGCCATTTGGATTGATCACCCTGTATAGGCTGGGATGATGATGACGGTTCTATTGAAGCTGTCCTTTGTCCCCAGGCACGTACGACGAGGACCAGCTGCTGAGTTCGAGCGTGCTCGTGTTCTCCATAAGCTCGGAAGCTCCGTGCTTCGCGACCATGGTCCTAGCCGCGCACCACATAGGCCTGCAGCCCTCCAAGACCGTACTCGTCGTGCAGCCCATGGACCCGGGCAACTCGTACCCGGTAAGTTATACAAACTAAAAAGTTACATCAAGGGAACAAATTAAGGCACACGGAAAGAACATGTCAGTCACCTTATCAACATTTTGATTCATCGCGATTTTAAAGTTGGGAACGATGTAATTAGTCATTATAATTTTCGTATTTTAGGTAGGTATGTAGGCTTAATGGTAAATAAGTTTTTGTTAAAAATTTCATTTTCAATGCAAGCTTTTTCACTGAGTGTACTTTTTGTTGATTGTACTTGCATTGACATCTAACTTACATAAGTATACCAAATTTTAATAAAATCCGACAACTGGAAGTGGGTCAAATTCAACTCCCAAGATTTGACCCGTACATTGCAAGTTATTAAAAAAAAAAGTAAAAGGTCTTTTTGGTAATAAAGAACTTTTACTTTTTTTTTAAATAAAGGACGTTACACAAAGATTTGTATCTCTAACTGATTGGTAAGTTATAGTTTATTACGTGCGTTTTCAAGAAGAAATGACTAGACATGATCTTTCCGTGTAGGTACCCTTCAAATAGAGTTGGTTGTCTTAAAAAAATTATGCTGTTCAATGGAAATGGAAATTTTGGGGTTTTCTTCTTCAATATAGGTTACAATACGTTTACTTTTAGTTTACCACTGACAGATTGCTTGCCTTCATTTAATTTCCAACTTTAACACCATACAAATAAAGTAGTTATTACAAAATCTGCAAACGTGGGTAACAGTATTTTAAAATTGGCTTTATTTGTAGGTCGTTAAAGTTGAATGTGAAATGAAGGCAAACCATCTGTCAGTGGTAAACTTTATGTAATTTTACTGTAATAACAATGATTTAATTTGTTGAACAGTACAGTGAAGTAGCCGTGAAGGATTACAACAGAGGGCGGCATTACCTGTCGGACCTGGCGCGACGCGCGGGCATCCCCGTCTTCGACAACGTGGAAGAGGCGATGGCCTGCGTCGTCTCCCGGCTGAGGGCGGCCACATAGCGCCGCGCGGTCCCCTACGGAGACCGACAAAAACCTATTGTTGTGACAAAAGATATGGTTTCTCTCGCACGTAGCCAACTACAGGATCATATCTGGCAGCAAGGGTGTTGTATATTACGGGTGACTTGAACGTTGATACTACAACAGGAGATTGTACGCGTGAGTGGCTTGTTTACACATCAGTCGTCGTCTATTCTCTACTTAGGAAACATTTGCATTACGGAATACATTTTCCCACACGACTTTATTACAATCACCTGTTGCAATGTTACTTGTGTTCTGAGGGAGCTAGTTCTTTACACATTATGTATACCAGTTCGGACGTAGCGCCAGTGTCATTGGTATCACTGGCTGCCTTTTATATTAACAGTACCAGTTGCTGTTACTAATGACACTTGCAGGTATGGATACCGCCATATATATGTGACTATCGGTTATTTTGTTTATTTGGTAATTAAGAATACAGGAAGCCTGCCACTTCATATTTGCCTGCAATTCAAAATCCTTGCAGGTAATTTTATAAGTTGAAAACTTAATGTAATTATTATTTTATAACAGTGATGATTTTTATTTATTATTTTAAAGAATTGGAATCTCATGTGTTGTGGTGTCCTTATATATAATACAATTGTCGATTGTTAGTCGTGTCAAAGTTGTGTTGTCAATTAATAAGTCCAATATTCGCGCTACATAAGCAACCTTTATCACAAATTTAATCATGTAAATCAAAATCACAAATGCAACCATCATGAAGGACGTTGTCTGCGCGACCGAGTCTCATTCTGCGTGTACTTATTAATTACAAGGCGTTAGTTTAGTACAAATATTGTCTCTCTTTAATTTAGGCCCAGTCTATTGTATTATACTTCGTAATTACCTTATGTATAGGCACTAAATTTTTAATGCAATTCTACTAAGAACATTTGAGCGAGTATGAATGGTGATGGTATTAAAAGATGTAGTGAGGATACAAGGATACAACAAATCTCTGTGATTAATTTGCGTAGAAAAATATATTATTTTGAATTTTCAATGCATAAGCTTAGTTTAGTGGATAATGTAGGACTGTTTGTTACACAGAAGGGTCTGGGTAGCAGTACACCGTTACGAGTACGAATCTTATGTATCATGACAAACGCACATGTCACTACGTTATCGAATATGCGCCGGAGTGCGGCCTCGCGATAGATCTAAAGAGTATCTGGCATTGTGCTTATAGATCGCATCACATCTCATCGCATCACATGGAAATCATTTAGAAAAGCGGAAATAAAAGTACAAATTATCTTGCTCACGTAGCAAAATCAATGTTGTAATTTTCATGTGGAAAATTAAATAATTAGGCGATATTTAATTAATTAAGGTAACACCTTATACTCATTTTTGTTACACTTAGATTATTATATTCTTAGGTTCCCATATGAATAATATCTAATTGAAATTAAAATTCTTAATGCTTGTGTAATTTGACTATCACAACATCAAGCTTTCGAAGCGTCGTTTCCAAACCTAATCTAGTTATTACAATGTATGATTATTGAAAATAAGTTTTAAACTTTTGACCCACTGTCACTTTCCTACTATACAATTTTATATAATTCAGCAAATGTTATTTGCTAGTCACACTACCCATAACATGTATCAGTACTTTGTAACATTATTTGATAGTACAAATATCTAATTTATAAAAATGGAAATGTTTTATATATTAATTAAATATAATTTTATGCCATGTACGCTTATTTTAAACTAATTATTATGTAAATAGAGGAATTTGTAATCACTACGGACTTTTATTAACAGTAAATAATGCTGCAATAAAAACAACATTCCTGAAACCGGTTATTCGGACAAATGCCTAATATTTAGTGTAAATGTGGGAACAAATTTAGCTTGTATCTTCTAGCGTTAACGCTTGTGGGCTTCTTTTTTGCGAGTAAATTATCAGTAAATAATCAAAACTGCAGATTTAAACTTACTTATCATTAAAGTAAGTTTATACTTATCATTAAAGTAAGTTTATGTATGCAGTTTTGAATTTGGATTATTTCATCGACATGATTGGAGCTCGTTTCTCACAAGGTACTCGATCCTCGTACCTACACTATCCTGCCTAGGTTTTCTGAAATCAAAAGACCTATTTAGCCAAGTACCTATTAGATTAACGCATTCACTGCCGGGAACGCATATTATGCGTGCTAGTGCCTAGTGTCAGTCCCTTTTGTCACATATGGTCCCGTTCGCAGACCGTCCAGCAAACACTCCCAGTCCTGTTCGTGACGACGTTTGAACGATTTGCGAACGGGACCATATGCGACAAAAGGCCACTGTCAACTTAGCTTGGCAGTCATTGAAACGCACATGATGTGTGTTTGTGCCACCTGCACCTGGAGAATTCTCGAGTCAGACAGCCGACAGCGAATGCGTTAGCTAGGTGCAGTTTATGCTAGCTACACACGTAACGATAAATCGTAACGATTAATCTGTGCAAACCGATTTGCGCAGACTTATCGTATGTGTGTATGACAATAATCTGCAACGATTTGTCATACACACGATCGATAAATCTGCGCAAATTGGTTTGCACAGATTAATCGCTACGATATATCGTTACGTGTGTAGCTAGCATTAGAGTCTGCGAGATTACTCTTGGAATGTGTGACCATAAAAAGTAGGAACGAGGTAGTACATTTGCTTGCTCACTTGCACTTATGGACCTTACGGGTGAGCGTTATGTTTGTTATCAATAGCGCTACTCCGTAACAATAGCTAGTGGAGTAAGTTTGTCGTCTGAACAGAGCAGGGACGCGTCTCATCCCCGGCACTAAATCTAACCGTATGCCGAGACGCAGGCGACGCAGCTCCACGCGGCGCATGGCAGAGCATAGTATGCGCTTAGCCTAATTCGCAGGCTTGTCCGTCCCACCTTCACTGCGCGCTGGGACTCTGCCGATTGTAGGCAGTTTGCCAGAGACAAAGAAGTACGCACACTATTATAAATTATTAAACTACCGGCTACACTACTACTGCTACCGGCGACTTCATCTGCGAAGAATTCGTTTATCTCTATTCCGCGGGAACTATGCAGTTTTCAGGAAAAAACTATCCTATATCCTTTCACGGGGCTTCAACCATACCAAATTTCTGTGTAGTAGACATAAGGGGGTACCGAGTTTTTGGCGCATTTATTGCATTCATTTAAACTCGTGCTGTATCATTACTAGCAATGCTATAGTCCTGAAATTCATATGTAAGATAGGTATTTGAGGATTCACTCTAGCGACTAGTCTTTTTTGAAACACGATTACTTGTAGTTCGCTCGATAAATTAAACTCGTAGTACGACGCTAATACTGCACGGAAGGTCATGACTTTTTGAATGTTAATAAAACAAGATGTTTTCTAGGGCGTAGTCTGGCTACATTTTTTAAAATATGTATTTTTTTTAGTAATATGATTAAAATACCCAAAAACACGTGCAGTCCAGCCAACCCATTTTGACCCATCGTGCCTCCCCCAAGCGGCCCCACGCCACGCCCGAAATCGCCCACCCAAAATCGATTAACGCGAAAAACGCGGTACCCCCTTAATGCACCTAGAGTTAATTCACCCAGCCAAAATTCAGTCCAGAAAATGGGTTGGTTAGTTAGGTAGCTTCTCCTGCCAGACTCCGTTGAATTTTTAGGTTTTAACTGAATTACGAATGAATAAATCCTGGGTGAATTAAGGTTTACGCAGCGCAAATTTCATCTAAATCGGTTCGACTGTTTAAGCGTGAAGAGGTACAGACAGACATACTTTCGCATTTATAATATTAGAATGGATGTCCGCGTGCTTCAAGCGATCTTAGAAACCCGGTTTCCACTACGCGCGGCAAATCGTCGAAAATTGTCTCGCACGGCAGCCGCCCGTAATGGAGATGCGTCTGCCTCGCGCGGCAGCCCACATATTCGAACTTGTCTCACTTGTGTGGCTGCAGAAATATAAAATTGTCTCGTTTCGAAGACGATTTATTAGTTTTGTATGTGTTTTTTGAACAATACAAATAAAATGAAAGCGGAATTAAGTTCAATAAATTTATTGATTTCTTTAGTGGTAAAGTAACGCTAACATTACATTTATTAGAACAATTCTATTTCGGAAACTAAATGAATGTCACCGTTAAAATACCGTCATTTTCTGTTTATCCTTCCTATGAGTTTGCTCCTTGGCTATTTGTTGTTCCATTTTTTTAAGATTATTTAATTCCTTATTTTTTTCTACAATCTGAGATTGAATACGCCTGTAGCCCTCTGACCCTGCAGAATGTCTGCTCAAGGAACTATTTAATTTGAAAATGTCCTTCTCAATCTTTTTTGAATCCTCGTTTATTTGGAACTGTTTGATATTAAGGTCTTTACTAGTTGATTGTTTTATTTCTACCGCTGGTGCTATTGCCGATGGCTGTCCATCGTCAGGTTTATCACCTAAGGTTTTGTTAATGAAATTGAAAACGTTTCTTTTTTCTTTTTCTTTTTCTCGTTTGTAAGCTCTCAGGTTTCGTTCTTCTTCTTTCTTTTGTAATCTCTTTAACCGTTGTTCCACCTGCAACAATAATACGAATGTAAGAATTTAAAAATAATTATAACTACAACATACTACTTATGGCTTGCAAAGCCAAGGTGCTCCAATATATTTCACCACGCCCTTGCCAATCGTGACGTATTACGATGTATCGGCCGCTCTCCTATATTTGACGCTGACTGTATGTACGACACAAATTTAAACTATAGTACAGTTAGGGATGTGCCGGATAAGATTAGAGATTTTGACGCAACTAAAATCACAACTTAGTCAAGGGGAGCTGTTATTGATAAAACTAATAATCGAAACACTCTAAGTTCCATCGTCACCATCTCGATAAATGGCGGTCTACCACTGTACGTTTTCTTCGGCATTTCCTGAAACGTGCAGTGAAATTGTGGAATGAACTTCCGGCAGCAGTGTTTCCTAACAATAGGGATGTTGACACCACCAATCAACTGACGTACTTTTTATGAGCTGTCAAAACACATTTCTCCCATAGAGTTTGAATGGCAATAGCAACACATGACGTCACTTGTTCGCATACTCAATTAAATAACTATTTATTTGTTTTAAAGCAACAAAAAATCTAATTTTGCAGTTAACGAAAATTAATCTGGTTTTCAGGGCTAAAATAAAGCGTTTTTTTACTGGATTCGTGTCTTCGAATTATTTTTTAATGGTGTCAGCATCCCTATTATGACATCGGGACTTTCAAGGACGGCAACAGATCAGAACTCTCCTCGAGTTGTTGCTAGCTGTTTATGGGCGGTGACGGTCATGCCTCCCTGCATGATAATAATAATAAATAAGTAACTCATGATTCCTCCTCCAACTTTCTCCATTCAACTCTGTCCTTAGCAGTTCTCGACCATGTGCCTCCTGCTACGCCTTTAGGCTGCGTATCCACCGGAGCTGTGCGAGGATGCGTTGCGAGGGGTATGTTTGTCATGAACCAATAGAAACACTTAATTTAAAAGGTCCTAAGTGAATGAAGTGTTTCTATTGGTTCATGACAGACACATCCCTCGCAACGCATCCTCGCACATCTCTGATGGAAACGCAGCCTTAATGTTATGCTAATAAGTGGCATACAGACAGGGTTGTCGTTGCAAAATAGTAAGTGTAGAGTGTAAGAAATAGTATAAGTAAACGTGTTAAATAGTAAAAACTAAGATGTACTAGGGGCGTTCAATAAAAAGTGAGAATGAGTATGTTATTAACAACTTTTACTAAATGTCATTTTATTTTTCGACATAGTCACCTTTTAGCATAATACACTTAGTATATCTTTTTTCTAAACTTAAAATTCCATTTTTAAAAAAGGTCTCATCTTGAGTACTTAAAAATCTTGTACTGCAGCGACTACCGCGTCGTCGTCTTCAAATTTCTGGCCTCTCAGGTATTGTTTCAATCTCGGAAATAGGTAGAAATCACGTGGAGCGAGATCTGGTGAATACGGAGGATGCTTAAGGATATCGAACCCAGCATCACGAATTGCAGCCATTGCAACGGCGGACTTGTGTGCCAGGGCATTGTCCTGGTGGAACAGCACAACTTTCGAGAGTTTACCTCGCCGTTTTTCGCGGATCTCATTGCGCAATGTTGCTATTTGTTTGGCGTATAATGTGCCCGTAATAGTGGCTCCATGCTCGAGATACTCAATCATTAATACCCCTTTACCATCCCAAAAAACAGAGCCCATGACCTTACCGGCAGATGGGCTCACCTTGAATTTCTTCGGAGTTGGAGATGATGGCCTTTTCCATGTCATAGACGGCATTTTCGTTTCTGGGTCGTAATGATGGAGCCATGTTTCGTCCATTGTTATAAATCGCGCCAAAAAAAGTTCCCGGTCTTGCTGCATCAGGTTCAAAGCTTCTTGACAAATCTCTAGTCTAGTTTGTTTTTGCGTGTCAGTAAGCATTCTTGGTACCCAACGCGCAGATACCTTTTCATACCCATGCGTTCATGTAAAATATTATGCACGCTCCCCGTTGAAATCTTTACATTTTCAGCAATAAAACGAACCGTGACACGACGATCCGCCAAAACTGAGTTTTCGACTTTTTTCACAATTTCTTCAGTTACTGCTGTAGTAGGGCGTCCGGAGCGGGGGTCGTCCATTGTCGATGTTCTTCCACGTCTAAATTCGGCGCACCAACGTGCGACTGTCGAATACGAAGGAACATTAGACCCTAAAGCGTCCCGCAAATCCAAATTGACTTGGTCCGTAGAAAAATTTTTCAAACACAAGTATTTGATAACGGCGCGCAGTTCAATTTTCTCCATTTTCGCTAACGTACTCAATAGCATTGCAAAGAAATTACCGTATATTTTTTTAAACAAAAGACAGTTAGTTTTTTTTTTCATAGCAATCAGCTAGATAGATTAGCTTTACCGGCCAGTATTTAATTTCGTAATATTAAAAGAGTTTGCATCTCATTCTCACTTTATATTGAACGCCCCTCGTACTGTAAATTAATAATGCAGCTGAACGAGCAATCTTAGACCCAAGCATCCCTGCCCATCCGTTATGGTGGGTTAGGGACTCGCAAAATTTCCAGTGTCGCTTTACCAGCTTTCCTATCTTCGGTCCATAGTTCAGCAAATCTCATAAGTAAAATTTTAAGGGCTTTCCCTTCAAACTTTGAGATTGTTGGCTTGGGGCTTTCTTAATTCCATGCCCAGGTCAAAATTTTCCAGTTTCTCCAAATTTACAAAGGAGCTGGGACGACATACACTGCAAAATGCCCCTTCCCATCTCCATGGAACTTGCAATAGACCTGGTGCAGCTTCTGAAGCGGCTGAAAAAGCGAAAGGACTCAAAACAGGGGTCTAGGGAACGAATACGACTTTGCTTCATTCGGTGTCGAGACCCTTGGTCCGTGGGGTCCTAACGCTTTGAAGCTCTTTAAATAAATTTCAAAGAGTTTAATCGACGTTACAGGGGACCTAAGAGCTGGCAGCTTCCTCGGACAAAGAATTAGCTTAGCTATTCAAAGAGGAAACGCTGCCAGTATCTTCGGCACCTTGCCTAAGATACTGGCAGCGTTTCCTCATTTTTTTTTCATTTCTTATTGTACTTATTTTTAGTCCAGGATAGTTGTACATATGTAATTTAAATTAGAGTTCTAATAATAACTGTCTGAAATAAAGGCTATTATTATACAAGTCACGATTACCTTCAAAGGGTCCTGCGCTGCTTGTTTCTCAGACAGTGCCATGCAATGGTCGAGGCTGCGTCCGGGCGGCACGGAGCGCGCGGGCACCGGTCGCAAGCGGCCGTCGCCCGCCGCCCCAAGCCCCGTGCCTGGCACGTAGCCCATGGCCAGCATCAGCTTGGACCCCATACCCTGGATAACAGTGCCAACGTGTGAACATGCACCTACCTACTTTAGTAAATAAAATATCACGGGACAATTTCACACTAAGATTCACACCAATTGACCTTGTCCCAAAGGGCAAAATTTGTGTTATGGGTACTAGTTAAAGGATTTGCCACACTGGATGCGTTCTTCGGTCGCGGTGCGGTGCGACCGATAATGTTGTTCATACATAATGCGGGCTGCGTTCAATTTGACCTGACCGCAGACCGCAGAACGCATCCAGTGTGGCAAATCCTTAAATAGGCAACGGATAAACATATCAAACCCTTATGTTGTGTTTACATACACAGTGAAACCTATTATTACTCTTACTAATATTATAAACACTAAAACGGTTTGACGGATTCTTTATCTTGATACTTTTTATCTTGAAAATTTTAGTAGGTAAACGAATTACTCGCAGACAGAGTCGCGGGCAATAGCCAGTTAGTTCTAGTATTACATACAACTCTAATTAAGTCTAGTAGTAAATGGCGGAAACTAATGATTCATTGTTAAAATCTCAACGCTATCATTATTTTTATGATTAAATCATTACGTTATTATTTTATAGCGAAACTAATACTCCTACTTATTGCTGCAGGGCGTGCAGACATAGTAGGTATAATACGAATGATTCCTTTTATTGTTATAAAAGTAGTGTTTTGTATAAAAATAGATGATAGTAGCTTTGTTCTCGAGCCTTACTCTGGTATGGCGTTCCCACTCGCCCATTGCTGGGACGTCGTTCTGAAGACTTTTCTCTACGAGCAGCGCCTGAGTACTTCCGTCTTCGGGACGGGGTGCCTTGCTTTCAGGGTACTCCGTGTCGCTCAGACTGTCCTCTGAATCAGACTCGTCGTCGTCAACTGCGGAAACAAAAGTTGAATAATTATATGCGATACCCCATCACGATATCACAATGAGGATTTTATTGTACATAGGTAAGGGCTCAATAAAAACAAAATCACGATCGTTTCCTTTGTGTAACGACAGTTAGTCATACTATGTAAATGGGTGACTTTCGTTACACAAAGGAACCAATTAAGTTATGTTTTCATTAAATCAATTAATTGAACAAAAAATTGAAAAAGACTCAGTTATCTTTGAGATATTCTGAAAACCGATACTAACTAAACATTATATTTATCAACATGATTGATTATTTTTGCCTAGTCATGATGTGCGCAAGCAAGATTACAACACGAGTAAATACTGCAAATATTAGGGCAACATGGAAGCGGTGGTCGTTAAAGTGGGTTGGTTTAAAATTTAAGGGGAAGTCTTATGATAATATGATGATAGCAGTTCTAGCAATATAAAAAGCAGTCAATAATAAGTGAGGTGAACGTAATGAACGTTTATACCCGTTAAAGGGAAGATCTCCTCGAAACGGACGACGCACTCGTCACTAGTTTTCCTTTTGTCTCCCGTCTTGGCGCCGCTTTCCAGCTTCACATGACAAGTCCTTTTTTCCGCATCGACGCTCTTCACCACGGCTCGGTGCCACAAGTGATACTTCTCACTTGATTTCTTTGTTAGACTGGTATCCTGAAACGTTTCGGAACAACACAATAGATCAGAGGCTGAGGAATACATCTATTGGCTAATTCTCATTTTGACTGTATTCTGTAAGAGAAAAAAAACGTACTTCATCGTCTGGTGGTTTCAATTTCAATAGAATTCTACTGCCGACTCTTATTCCATCAAAGTCTGGCTCTATTGCGTCTTTTAAGTTTGATAACTGGACAATGGAACCATGTGAATATCTGAAATACACATCAATACATTAAAACTAACTGTTGACGGCGTCAGTTTTCCATTATTTAGCGATAAAAAATAGACTTAGATCAAATAGCTGTACAAGAACAGCTACTATGTAAAAAGAGTAACAAAGAAGCTACCTAAGGTAAGAAGAAGGTAAGATCCGCTTAACTTTTTGTGGTAACAATGAGTTGGAAGTAGGAAAGTGTTTGGTAGGGTACTAATATTTAATAACTGTCGTCTTAGTTGTACACAAGTTATGTAGTTAATTGGGCAGGCTTGGTCGATAATTATATGGTAAGTGTGTTGTACTACTTCAGGCTCCTTGGTACTAAGATAAGTCAGAGCAGATCTAACTGATGTACTCTTTCATCTGAGATATTATAGTTAACAGTAAATATCATAATGAATTATCATGATAAAATTTCATAGTGGGTTATATTAGGTTATATTAAATTATAATTTAAGAACAACATTACTTATTATGTTAAGACTCGCCTACACTGTTCGTCGTCAAATCGACATTCTCCGTCCAGGAAGAAAGGGCACGGCAGCATCTCCGCATGAGTGGGGTGCGTGAATAACACACGGACCTGTAAAATTAAGCATTACTTATTAGTTTGAGGGGGTGTTTCACCACCTTACTGTCAAACTACTGGTCACGTAACCAATGAATAAACTAAGTACTGGACAAATCTGTCGGCTAGTTTTTTTTCAGTTTCACCACTCCGGTCCTGTGCAAACTAAGTACCACTTAACTAATCGTCGGCTTAACATAGAGGGGGAATGGCAACGTCACATTTCACGATCACGCGTTCCTGTTCGCACACTTTCGTTCAAAGAGTCGCTCATTGTTAAAGCAAAAGAAATCGTAAAGTGTGTAATTTTTAAATACATCTATTTTTTTGCATAAACAAATGTGTAACATTATAATTAATCCAAAAACGGTATTTATTTACGATACTTTGTTAACAATAACAAAGAAAAATAAAATCACGTAAAACGAATCGAAAAGTGGCGCCAAACCATTTGACAGATTAACTTTTTTTTGTAATGGCGATGTACAAGTTCACGTAGAACAAACGATTGTGCCACTGAAAAAAAGTCTTTAATTAAAAAATATTACAAAATGTTGGATTTATTTTTACATACTAAAAGCGTACCTATATTTTTTTATTCAAATCTTGATATTTGAATCCTCGTTTGCAATTTAGCATGACTTCTTTCTTTAAAAAATAAAAAATACTTTGATATTTTTCTGAAACCGGCTGAAGGGCTCTCCAACCATGACCACAAAAAAATTAACTGACTAATTAAAAAGTTATGTGACGGATAAAAATGCTAAATGCCACCTGATCTGCTGGTCAAATTAAGAAACAGTTTGTCCGTCACTTAGCGCTAATCGAGACTGGTGAAACAGAAATTTTAATTCCATCTGTCAAATAATGTTATGATTAAGCTAATCCGAACTTTAAGAAAAGTGGTGAAACAGCCCCTGAGTGAAATAAAACGATTGACCTGTAGGTAGGGTCGAGTTCTCCAATATCTGTAAAGCCAAAAGTTCATAAATATCTAAATGTACAGTTTCGACTGTACATTTTTCTGTTTACCCTGCGACCTACTTTCGGGTCGCGCATTTAATAATATACTATTTTTAGTCGTATTAAGGTGTGCATAACTAACTCGCGTGACACACACGCATCAAAGGAAGGAACGGCCAATCAATTAAAAATAAATTGTTTATAACTTGTGCTACAATAAATCCATTTAACTTCAACTTAACATCTCCGTTCTTTCTACGCACTCCAACATTATCAAGCAAGTGTAAGGGCTAACTGGCTCCTACACTAAACATGAACCTTATGTTACGGTAATAAGGTCTGTGTATAGATATTTATGAACGGATGGCTGTACAGATATTGATGAACTTGACTGTGCTGTGCCTACAAACACTGTAAAATAGGGTGTTCCGGTACTTGTTAAACTATGTGTAATTATTAATTCTGGGACCCTATTCATCCCCTTCAGATTTCACATAGTTGTTTGACCTCTCTCGTTCAAATAAATTGTCCCAGTAGAGTAAATATTTCGTTTTATGATGAGATTGTAATCTGTTTTTAGTTTTAGAATAAATGACTCAGTGCCAAGTTTCTTGTGTCGCATTCACCTTGGCAATCATGGTCTTATCGAAAGAGCTCGTAGACTCAAAAAAACATGTTACAGAGCCGTTAATGGCTTACGTACAGAAATATTTTTTTTTTATTTTGAAAAAGTTGCACTATTAATTTTCTAGCAAGTAATAAATATGAAAAGATCAAACGCCAAAGTCGAATAGTGAATAGTAGTATCATCGAATACACAAGTGAAACAAACCTGTAGATCATTAAACTGGTCATCGCCTTGACGAGGTACGACAGAACTGACCATTGCGTTGTGGAGGCTGGGCTGGCCCCCCCACTTGTGAGTGTGGTACACAGCACACTTCATACCAAGCAAAGTCGCGAGCTCATCCTGTTGTAACAACATGAGAGCAAGGATTATAATTTCAAATAGAGGCAAAGAAACTGCAACAACTTTCATATTTTAAGATGACATCTTCTAAAATTAAAAATGATTTATTACTAGCTGTTTCCGCGACTCCGTCTGCAAAGAACTCGTTTATCGCTATCCCGCGGAAACTATGCAATTTTCAGGGATGAAAACTATCCTATGTCCTCAAACTATCTCCATACCAAATTTTATCTAAACTGGTTCAGCGATTTAAGCGGGAAGAGATAACATACAGACAGACAGACCGACAGACAGACAAAATACACTTTTGCATTTATAATATTAGTATGGATTTAAAAAGCACAGGTAGCTTGTATTTGATGTGTGCTTGCATATCATTGTTTACTTGTGTTTTTTACATTGCTTTCAAGAGAGTTCACTGAGGGGGCAACCCTCAATACAACTCCATGGAAACTGGGCTCAATTAAGATTTTTCATTACTAGTTTTAGGATATTGTGCGGTTGGACATTTTAATTTTGTCCATTTCCAATTATAAAGCCAGAAAAAGGCTAATTTATGCTTTTCATTACCATTTCAAATTTAATTATCAGGGTCCGGTTTTAAAGATGAAAGTGAACCATTGGACACTGACATTAAAATTTATTCTTACTTATACTCATTAATTCATATACATAATTATAAAATTGAATTTTGCTAATATTGATTCCATGGTCTGCTTTTATCTTACTGGGCTATGAAAACCCCGAAATATGTTAGTTGTGTATATTCAAAATTACAACTTCAAGAGTTATATTACATTTTTATAATGTATGCATAGATGGAATGTCCATCTTTGGGACTAAATAAGTTAATTGCTATCCCAAACAATACAATCTATTATCATCATCAGACATAGGAATTTAGGGGGCAAAATTTAATGACAGTTAGGAAGTTCCTTTATCGATAAACTCATCTATCGAGGCTTTTCCTATATACTAGTGATAGCCCCCAGCTTTGTTTGTAAGTTCGTATTATTTTGTATGTCTTATACAAACATGATAAAGTTTATACACAGCATATTTTAAACAATAGCTGCTGGGTAATGAGTGAGTACCGTTGGGCTATAAAATATTTACAATACTAAGGGGCTGTTTCACCACCCATTGATTAATTTTAACTGACGGATAAATGTGATGCAGTGTCAGTCTATTCAAACAAAACAAACAGAGATGGCATCACATTTATCCGTCAAATAAATTGGATCAATGGATGGTGAAACAGGGGGTTAACCTCATAAGGCCCAAACATGCTAAATTTAATATGTATGTCAAAGCAAATGTCAACTTTCCTTGATTGACAGTAAGTTTCACATTATGATAGTCAAAATTAGATGTGGGCTTTCATCATCATCATCATTTCAGCCGAAAGACGTCCACTGCTGAACATAGGCCTCCCCCAAGGCTCGCCAAACAGATCGGCCCTGCGCCATCCGCATCCAATGCGTTCCCGCTACCTTCACCAGGTCGTCGCTCCATCTTGTTGGAGGCCTACCTACACTGCGTCTTCCGGTCCGCGGACGCCACTCGAGAACCTTTCGGCCCCATCGGCCGTCAGTTTTACGAGCGATGTGCCCTGCCCACTGCCACTTAAGTCTAGCGATTCTTCGAGCTATGTCCGTGACTTTAGTTCTTGCGCGGATTTCATCATTTCTAATGCGATCCCGCAGAGAAACTCCAAGCATAGCCCTCTCCATCGCCCTCTGAGTGACTTTGAGCTTCCTTATAAGACCCATCATTAGCGGCCACGCCTCAGTGCCATAAGTCATCACTGGCAACACACATTGGTCAAAGACTTTTGACTTGAGACACTGCGGTATATCAGATGACAAGATATTGCGGAGCTTCCCGAACGCTGCCCAGCCGAGTCTAATTCGTCGATTGACCTCTTTCTCGAAGTTGAACAATTGGATTGTATGTCCCAGATAGATATAGTCGTCAACAACTTCGAGCAAAGTATCTCCGATTACGACGGGAGTTGGTACAACATGGGCGTTCGACGTGACCTTCGTCTCGTCCATGTTCAATTTAAGACCAACTCTCTCGGAGACTCTTCCGAGGTCAGCGAGCATCGCACTGAGGTCTTCCAAGGTCTCAGCCATAAGCACCACGTCGTCGGCATATCGAAGGTGAGTGATGTATTCGCCATTTACATTGATGCTACGCCCTTCCCAGTTCAGAGTCTTGAACGCATCCTCTAGTGCAGCGGTGAACAGTTTTGGAGAGATAACATCTCCTTGTCTGACTCCCCGCTGCAATAGAATGAGCATCGACATCTGGTCCTGAAGTCGGACGGACATTGTGGCGTTATTATACAGACACTTCAACACTTCGATGTACCGGTAGTCCACTTGGCACCGTTGGAGAGACTGCAGTACAGCCCAAGTCTCGATCGAATCGAAGGCCTTCTCGTAGTCCACAAATGCCAGGCAAAGGGGGCGGTTATACTCCTCGGTTTTCTGTATAACCTGCCGCAACGCATGTATGTGGTCCACGGTGCTAAAGCCTTTTCGAAATCCGGCTTGTTCGGGAGGCTGAAAGTCATCTAACCTGCGCGCGAGACGATTCGTGATGACTCTTGAAAACAACTTGTAAACATGGCTCAGAAGTGAAATGGGTCTATAATTCTTCAATAAGGTATTATCGCCTTTTTTGAAGAACAGCACCACTACACTTCTGTTCCATGCTTTTGGTGTTTTCCCTTCACGGATGGCGGTATTGAATAGTTTCTCAAAGGGATTGGTTTTCCACCCGCCTTCAGAAGTTCGGCTGTTATTCCGTCATCACCAGGGGCTTTACCATTCCTGAGTTGCTTGAGAGCCGTACTAATCTCGTACAAGCTGACGTCCGGGATGTCTTCGGTATAGTGCCAGGTTAATCTAGCTCTCGGGTCTTCAGCTAGATCCATGACGGGTTTCTTCGTTGATGTATACAACTGTCCATAGAACTTCTCAACTTCTAACAATAGCTCCGGTTTAGAGGTCACGATCCTACCTTCATCGGTCTTTAACTTTGCCAATTGGCTTTGCCCAACAGACAGATTCTTTGCAAAAACTTTAGAGCCTCTGTTGCGCTCTATCGCCACCTCAATACTATTAGTATTAAACTGACGTATATCGCGCCTCAGAGACTTTGAGATCTGTCTGCTAAGCCGCCGGTATTGAAAAGCGTCACCAGATGTCTGTAGGATCATCTTACGTCGATCTTCCATGAGCTTTAGAGTAGAAGGTGTAATCTTTTTGGTTCTATCTGTACGGTGAGTCTTAAAGAACTTTGACCCAACCGCATGGACAGCTTCCACAAACCCGTCATTGTAATCATCCATGTCGCTTCCTAGGCATTCGAAACGGTTTTGAAGTTCAAGCTGGAACGTTTCGAGGTTTTGTAGCTGGGCTGGTGCCGGGCGGAGCGTAGACTTTATAAGTCGCGATCTTTCAAGCTTGAACCGAATATTCAATGTGCCTCGTACCATACAGTGATCACTTCCGGTTTTAACCGCACTGATCATGGAGACATCACTGAATATTTGCTTCCTCGTCGACATAATAAAGTCTATCTCATTCGTGGTGATCTATTCTCATTCTCAGACATGGGCTTTACAACGATAAAAAAGAATAGAATTGATTTATTGATATGTTTCATTTTTATAGTTTCTATAAAATTTAGTACATATATCGGAAAAGTGTTGATAGTTGAGTTTATCGATAAAGGAACTCCCTACTTGTCATTAAATTTTGCCCCTAAATTCCTGTCTGATCATCATCAATAAAACACACTATATTATAGTACAATCAGTACAAATGACAATAGAGGTATGAAAGGATATAATTATTTTAATAATATTTTTGAGGCTTAAATTAATAATGATGCTACTTCAAGAGGCTAGTAAAAGTAGGCAGTTTCTGCTTAGGTTATAAATTAAACTTCACTCAAAACTTGCTGAGGATGAAAAGCAATTTATTATTTTTATGCGAGTTTTTATGTGTTTGGTTTTTTATTGTAATTTAAAAATTTTTTATTCATTAATAATTAAATCTTTATATCAGTATCATAGTAGTATTTTTATTTTTGTAATATCACTGTACAGTTTTGGTGCTCAATAAAGAATATCAGTATTACCTCAATATCACTTTCATCACTACTGTCCTTTGAGTCTGTAGTGTTCTTAGGATCATTCTTGTCTTGAGAGCTATCTCCTTCATAGGCTCCAGTGGCTGCCATTTCTTGCTGTAATAATACAAAGAATTTCTAATAAGAACTCAATTAATGTCTAACACAAATGGTCCCTCTGTAGAGTCACAATGTGAGTGAGAATGAAAATCACAATATGAGTCACAGGCTGTAGTAAACTTAACATGCAACTTAGCATGTAAAAGACTGAGCAGACTTAATATTTGATAAAGTAATAACAGCAAAGACCTGCATCTAATTGTTGAAACAATATCTGTGCCTCTGTAACTCTACAATCATAGGACATGCTATAGTGAACATAAGGATAACTCACGTCTATGATCAACATGTTTTGGGCTGCCCGAAACATGTCAAGCTAAACTTGATCTTAGACGCGAGTTATCCATATTTTTTTACTATGGGTGAGTCTCATGGTAGTTTTACGATTATAGGACATATTCACCATAAATAGGGCATATTCATCATCCAGTTCAGTTTTTTCTTCATTTTGTTGATCAGCATGGCTCAAAGTGGCTGCGGCATCCTTGGAATTAAGTGCATCCAAACTTTCCTGGGTGAGCTGAATCAGTTGATGAAGGTCCGACTGCAGAGCTAAGAGTGACTCTTTTTCATCATCCTTTGCTTCTAGTAAGGCTGTATTCACCATCAACAACTAAAATATAACACATTTGCTCCTAAATTCTGTACCAAAACTGACATACACTTATTTTCAACATAATATAAAGAACAGAGCAGTTATATCATAGTTACAGGAATAATAAATATAATAGTAGCCCAAACCAAAATTAATAAACATACTTGCTCATTATACTGAGTTAAGGATAATTTTAAGTCTTCCATTGTATTCTGCTTGTGAGTGAGATGTGAAGCTTAAAAATAAAATCAACTATTCATATTCACGTAGAGATAATGCATTTCGACACTTTTGTTCGATTAACTTGTATGTACAAACAACTAATAAAAGATAATTAATTGGTTGGACTTGGATAGGCATAGGCAGTTCATGAACACTTCATTCAACAAAGTTTTGTATGCAGGTGGCAAAATTTGGAACCCCTCTCATTCTCTCGCTCTCTCTTTGCAAGAGTCCCTACTAAGTCCCTAACAAACAAAATCATCAAAGAAAAGTGTCACAGTTCACAGTCTCAACAGTAGCGCGGTTATTCATCACTGTGACCATTTTTGGTAGATTTCTACAATCTGGGCGGTGAAATATTTTGCATTAAATGAAAAAAATCTTTTTTTTTTTTCTATTGTCTCCATAGGGACGGAAACAAGACAATAAAATAAAAAAAAATCATTTTTTTTCATTTAATGCATAATATTTCGCTGCCCAGATGGTAGAAATCTACCAAAAAATGGTCACCCTTTCATTTATTTGAGGAAATAAGTATTCAATAATGTCACAGTGACATTAAGGAATGTTTATTATTTTCTCTGGTAAAGACAAAGGGATCCAGCTCATACAGTCGTCCATTGCTGTGTCTCTAGTATTTGACGAAGATTTGACGTGGTCGCTTCGTGGTCGCATTGAAATGAAATGTAATTTTTTTGTATCACCATAAATTTGGTCTTACCTTACCTTGCCTTTGTCTTACCATTAGTATCCCTTAGTAGTTTGTGGTCTTACCACAAAAAAACTAAATACTTCTAGGCCAGTTAGCTAACTAAGCTTCTATTCTAGGTATATATCTGGTAACAACTGTGCTCAGGCGACCGATTTTTCAAGCTTTTACAGTTATAACTTGCAAGTTGTACATTGTTAATTTGTATGTTTGTTTAGGTCACATTTTTCACCCATGATCACTCACATTGATTGACTTGAAATTTCGTATGGATATGTAATCTGCTAATCTGAATGACAATGAAAGTCAGGGGGGGCACACTTACATATATCACACTTTTCATGCGACTACAGCGATCTCTGGTTGTTTGGTGGAGAACTAAATTAGCGGCCATCTTGGTTGACTTGTCAAACTTGTCAGTTGTCATTCATCGGCCATGGCCATGGCGTGCCAAATTGTACGGTCAAGGACTTTAATTGATAGGCCACTTGCCAATGTTCGTATTTTAGCCGTATAGTGCAAATCGGGTTTAGCCGCTTATACTTCGGATATGCTGATTTGAATTAGACGGCTAAAATACGAATAGTGGCAATTAGCCTATCAATTAAAATTACGCGTAATTATAGCTGTACATCACTACCAACATATACATATAGATAGGTATACATCTATAGATACGTCACATTAGTTCTTCACCAGGGCGTAGGGCAGCAGCACCTTCCATACATGCATATTTGACTATAGAGTTGCCACTCTTGTTCATATAATATTACAATACTCTTTGATGAAAGTAGTCAACAAAAAACCTTGTAATGTATTTATTTTTATCACATAGTAATCAACTAATCATAAAAAGCCGGTCCCCTGATGGGATTGTGAATTTGTAAATGTGAATGTATCGCAATAGGTAGACCACGAGGCAAAATGATCCCTTCTGACCCACGGCACAACTACGCTGCTCAACTGGTTGTGCCGTGGGCACTTTTGATTCCCTTCAGCACAATCGATTGGTTCGCTGGGAAAAAAATGTACATATGGCCCGCTGGTTGTGCCTTGGGTTCATAAGTGACCCATAGGTAGGTAGGTTTAGTTATGTTATGTTAGTTTTGCATCGGCCCGAAGGGCCAAAAGCGCGCAGAAAAAGGAGCTCCGACACTGTTTCTGTATGGAAGGGGATTGGGAAAAAAAGCGGCTGTGAAAATAAGTGGGAAAAATAGCATTCGGGGAAAAAC
The DNA here is from genome assembly GCA_947859365.1 of Archips crataeganus. Classification (NCBI taxonomy): domain Eukaryota; kingdom Metazoa; phylum Arthropoda; class Insecta; order Lepidoptera; family Tortricidae; genus Archips; species Archips crataeganus. Next base: position 38,410,473 of record OX402045.1, read on the forward strand.
GCGAATGGAAATAAAAATATTGGGGAAAAATAATATTGGATAATTCGTCTATAGTCTTACTATCAGTGCTCGAGACAATAGAGCTAACAGTTGTGCTATGGGCTATGGGGAATCTGAGTGGTTTTTAAGTTCCATACGACTCAACCAGTTGAGCATAGCAGTTGTACTGTGGGTCCGGCCGGGTTGAGTCGTCAGTAACGCAGTTGTGCTGAGGGGAATCAAAAATGCCCACGGCACAACCAGTTGAGCAGCGTAGTTGAGCCGTGGGTCAGAAGGGAAAATAATACCTACGTTTGGCAGTCGCGTGGCCGTGGCGAGTGCTGCGTGATGAAGGGATACAGATTAGCCCGAAACAAGTCGAGCTAAAGTCATACACGCTAGTTATCCGCATTTTTTCACTGTGAGTGGGTCTCACAATAGTTTTATGTTCACAATGAAAATAATAAGCGAGTTGGACCGGTTAGATCAATTTGCCAGAATCTTTATTTCCTAGTAGGTAGGTAGCAAAATTTTCATTCGCATCTTTTCCCAGATGCTTTTATTCTCACTGTGTTTTTTTACTGAGGCTTATTTTCACAGTAGCGTTTTATCCCAATTTAGATTGACACAGAAACAGTGTCAACGGAGCTTCGCTCGCTCGGAGCTCCTTCTTCTGTGTGGAGATTGTAGATAGCTCATCTATACATATAATAAATCTGTAACAAGTCGGTGTCTGTACATTGAAGATATTTGAGAAAAACTGTCACTAGGGCTATTTATTAGCGCAATAGAACCCAAAACAATGATTTTTAGAATTAAGTATTGTCTGTTTGTCTGTGCGTTTGTGCGCGCTAATCTCAGAAACAGCTTAACCTAGAAGGATGCGGTTTTCACTGATATGTTGGTATTTTCTTGGATTAACATTTAATGTTTGTTTAATTTGAATCGGTTCACAAATAAGAATGATACGTCTATTTTAAGAATTTATCGAACAGGTTTTTTTGTTTGAACACGCTAATCTCAGGAACTACTGCTCCGATCTGAAAAATTCTTTCAGTATTAGATAGCACATTTATCGAGGAAGGCTATAGGCTATATAATTATCACGCTAACACCAATAGCAGCGGAGCGGAGCGGAAGAATGTTTCAAAATCGGGGGTTTTTGAAGTAAAACTTCTATAGGCACGCTTGACTTGGGAGTACGGTGGTGAACTTGAACGCGGGTGTGCGGGGGGGGGGGGGGTTTGGTGGGGGGTTGGGTTGGGGGGGGTATTTTTTTTACATCGAGGCACTAAGGAGAGCCGTAATTGATGAAAAAACAAATTGGATAAAAAAATAAACTGCCCAAATTACTAATTCTACGCGGACGGAGTCGCGGGCAAAAGCTAGTAAAAAGTATATTTACTGACTATAATTCGTTTTTTTTTAGCATTACAAAGAAGGCAAGCGATCTTGAAGTCTTTTTATTGAAGAACACTTTTGAAAAATAAGTCACAGCAAATATGAAACAATTAGCAAGAAGATAAGGTCATTACATTAACATTATTTTGGTTTCATTAATTCTAGTGTTGCCTATCGATAGTCTATTGATAGTTAAGACAAAACAATATTCTTGGACAAAACCAATAGTATCGATAGTCTATCGATAGTATCACCAAATGTCGATAGTATTGATAGTGATTTATAAGCAATACTATGGATAATGGCAACACTATCGATAGTGTTATGTCCAATACAATCGATATTTGGGGGTAGTCACCATAGAGAGATCTCTCTCCAGGCAGATGTTATGCCTGGGGACCGAAGTCCAATGGATGAAAGTTGGAAGTTGTATTTATGCAGCCGAGTTGAGAAACTTCGATAGCGTGATGTAGGATTGTAGTGATTAGTTCCTTATGTGATGACTAGATGGCGCTAGTAGTCGCTACATCAGGCCCCCTTTTTAGACCGGAGGTCGATACGAATTGCAGTGGAGTGCAGTCTGTGCGTCATGTGGGCGCTTGCAAGGGCCAGTCGCTCAGAGCCTCGTCGGCGAGCATTGTTGTTCCTCTGCTACTTGTAGATGCATGCCTGTTGCGTAATTGCTCGGAGCCTTGTTGGCGAGCGTTGGTTGATTGATTGGCAAGTGGAAGTAGTGGGAGGAGGATTTGCGAACTGTAGACACCAGGCAGATAATAAATACATGCTAATGGTGCACAGTGCGGTGAGTATGGCTTGCTGTGAGACTGCGTCATCGTCTTGTGTGTCTGAAGGTTGCAATTTTGTCCAATGTCGTGGGTCACCAATTTGAGGGTAGTTGCAATAGAGAGATCTCTCTCCAGGCAGATGTTATGCCTGGGGAACGAAGTCCAATGGATGAAAGTTGGAAGTTGTATTTATGCAGCCGAGTAGAGAAACTTCGATAGCGTGATGTAGGATTGTAGTGATTAGTTCCTTATGTGATGACTAGATGGCGCTAGTAGTCGCTACAGATAGTATTGCAAAATTAGGCAATAATGACCGAAAACAATCGATAGCATCGATAGTTTTGTACTATCGATTGTATTGGACATAAAACCAAAGAGTATTGTAATATTATATGAACAAGAGTGGCAACTCTATGGACAAATTTGCATGTATGGAAGGTGCTGCTGCCCTACGCCCTGGTGAAGAACTAATGTGACGTATCTATAGATGTATACCTATCTATATGTATATGTTGGTAGTGATGTACAGCTATAATTACGCGTAATTTTAATTGATAGGCTAATTGCCACTATTCGTATTTTAGCCGTCTAATTCAAATTAGCATATACGAAGTATAAGCAGCTAAACCCGATTTGCACTATACGGCTAAAATACGAACATTGGCAAGTGGCCTATCAATTTAAGTCCTTGACCGTACAATTTGGTACGCCATCGCCATGGCCATGGCCGATGAATGACAACTGCACTGTGACCATTTTTGGTAGATTTCTACCATCAGGGCGGTGAAATATTTTGCATTAAATGAAAAAAATCTTTTTTTTTTTCTATTGTTTCCTTAGGGACGGAAACAAGACAGTAAAATAAAAATAAAAACATATTTTTCATTTAATGCATAATATTTCGCTGCCCAGATGGTAGAAATCTACCAAAAAATGGTCACCCTGGACAACTGACAAGTTTGACAAGTCAACCAAGATGGCCGCTAATTTAGTTCTTTACCAAACAACCAGAGATCGCTGTAGTCGCATGAAAAGTGTGATATATGTAAGTGTGCCCCCCCTGCATAAAACTGTCGATAATATTGCCATTATCAATAGTATTGCTTATAAATCACTATCGATTACATCTAATAGTAGAGCTATGTTAGTAGTTAAGTGAAATTCCCAACGAATGGCGCTAGTGCTTTCTAGAATGCATTGTTTTCCTGGAGTGAAAAGTAGCCTATTTCACTCTACAACCCCTCAACGATCTCTGTGCAAAAAATGGATTACTCGCGTAGTTCCTTTGGCTACTCCTTCGAAGGACCGCGAATAATCTCAAAAAATCCCCTTGATTAAGAAGAACAAACAAACAAATATTTACTTAAATTGATTTATTGGACAATTATGATAATGAAGTCCGGATTACAGATAACGTCCGTAATAATAATATCATAAAAAATAAATCAATACTTACAACAAATATTGCTCAGGTTTTATTCATTTCAAGACACTTGACTGATTGCAATATCTTAGAAGTACTTTTAAAGCTAATTAATTTTGTTAAATACCTAGTCATAATCACAGAATTGTGAACCATAAACTAAAATAAGGGTGCAGTTAAAACACGACCTGTAATTTGTGGACCCTGAGTGAATGACAATAATGCGCAACCTGAGGCCGTATTGTCTAAAAGGCCTTCTACACGGTCGGGACCAACCGCCAACCATCGTGTCCTTGGTCGGGTTGATTTAAAAATGGACAGTGTAGAAATCGGTTGACCCGACCGATATTTGATTGATGTCAACGGCCTTGGTCGCGAGCGCATTGTTCGTGGTCGGCCCCAACCGTATGGAACGCTGTCGGCCGACGCGAGCGACACGACGGTCGGCGGTTGATCCCGACCGTGTCGAAGGGGTTTTACGCACGGGCGATTGTCTTCGCTTTCACCATCTCTTTCTGTCACCATCTTATACCGTTTGACAGAAAGAAATAATCAATGCAAAATGAAGCATCAATCAGCGCGTCAGGGAATAAGCATACTTATAATTCACACCCTTATGGCAATAACATAGGGTTTGAATTATCAGGTTGTACATTATCGTCATTCATTCCGGGTCAACAAAAACAGGGTCATATTATAACCACACCCGGCTAACTTAATAAGTTTAATAACTTTGGGACTAACAAAGCCAATAGAGAGTACAAATGGAACAAAATCATGGATATATATAATTTCTACTTTGGGTAGTTCTAGGAGGGTTACAATCGTTATCAGTTTCCTGTCGCAAAAATTGAAACGAGTTTCAGTTTGCATGCAATTTTAATGAAATTATATTGTACTACAAGCACAGTATCGTTTTACAAAAATCTTCCGTTCGGTGTGTCTCTTTAATATACGCGACAGGAATCTGATAGCGGTTGAAACGCGTAGAACTACCCAAATGATGATCTTGTCCAGTTAGCTTTGATTGGTTGGTCCTGAGGAACAGTTAGGTAGTAGTGAACTTAATGACTCTACTGTGTGTTTTTTAATAACTGTAGCCAATATACCCTTTACATTACTTCCAGAGTAACTACTATCACTTTCAAAATTGCTTGCAAGAGAACGGAATGTATCATTCATAAGTTTTTTTACAATGTTAGCTATTATAATATCAGCCTCACTCCTTGGAATCATATTATTAAACTCTTCATTCTTAATTATTAATTCTTGTTTTAAACTTTCTACTTGTTGTTCTAAACATTTAGTACTGTTATCCTCTTTTAAAAGATCATTATTTTTGATTCTTTCAATTTTTAGTTCACTGTGAAGATTCATTATGACATTATCTTTTTCTCTGATTAACTCTTCAAGACTGGATATTTTTTCTAAATTTTGCCTACTTTTGTCTTTTGATATGATGCTGTCCGTTGTATCAATTGCCAAGTTACGTTCATTAACGACTTTGTCCTTACATGTACAATATGTACAATTTTTGTTATATCCTTTTTCTAAAGATTCAAATATTTCCATAGTTTTAACCAAGCCTTGAAGATGAGTCAATTTGTTTATCAGCACTCCAATTTCGGAAGAATTGATGCCACACTGATCATTGGTGACAATTTTAACAAGCTGAGAAATTGGTGCAGTATGTCCATTGATGTTGGCACATACTTCATTATTGTGACTAGAATGGCTTGGTAGTGGATGTCGAGTACCTAATTTTACATCATTTGCCACTGTTCTATTATTCACTTCATGATTGTTATCATTGGCTTGTATTGCTACACTCCTAGTTGAATCTTTGATTGTTTCGGTACTGGAGGCGTCAGTTTCATCTGTCATTAAACTTAATTTGCCAGTGGAACCAAATGTCTCTATTGGACGATTCTTATCTGCAGCAGTAGACTTCTTAACAGGACTAGGTGACGTTGATGGTAATATTGCATGGCCAACGTTTGCAATTCTGCTCAATATACTTGCTTTATCGTTTTTTGATTCAGGAGCATTTGCTTCTATAATATTAATACTTTCTGTTTCAATATCATCTGTATGCTCACTTTCATCCACTGGCTTTGCTGGTAGAGAAGTATTTACTGGTGGACTTTCATAATCTTTCATCATAACATTTTCTTGTTGTAGTATTTCTTTAATTTTATCAATATTTTTGTCATTAAAACACAGCCCCCAATATTTTTTATGATCATCGTACAATGTAATCATAGGTCCTTTTGAAGCGACTTGCAGTTCAGAAGACATGGTAGTGCAGGATAAAGTAGATTTGTCTGAACTGTAAAGTATCATTTTGCAGATATCTGTTTTTATCATTCTCAAAACAGCAAAACCAACCTTACCTTTACACTTATGGGCGCCTTGTAACCTATTGGATGTGGAAATAACAGGTTTAGTCCAAGAAAATGTAACAAGATCTCTAAGTACATTCAGACATCAATAAATAACAAATCAAATAAAAATAAGTAATCAAAAGTTATATTCTAACTTTGTACATGAAGTATAATAGCACACTTTTAACTAAAGTCAAGAAAACAATACAAAGTACTCACAAGAGTACATTTTCAACAAATTATTATTACTCACCATTCATAAGCTATTAAAGAGCATGAAAAAACACAACGGGAAGCATTGTGGTCCTCTGTTTTTGGACTCTGTTCAGTCTTCTTAGGCTGTGGAGGTTTGTACTTAAGAGATGAATTTACTGATTCATCAATGCCCGACTCACTCTTGAATATATTTGCCAATGTGGTGCTGCAATAGATATTTTACTCAAAATTACTACATATACATATAGAACCTGTGTAAAATAGTTTTGTCTCGCAAGTAGGTGTGGATACTTTTGTAGTCTCCTTTGTATTTATTATTATTACCATAAGAAGCAATTTATTCCTTTAGCATATTGAGGATTTTGTGAAACTCTGTTGTTTTGAGGAACCATAGTGTATTCAATATCATTGCTTAGCTAACAACACCGCACAGGTCCGAGATTGGCTATATGACATTTTATACTTTATTCTTACTGGATAGGGTACAAAACGTCATATGTTCAGTTTCTGACTTGTACGGTGTTGTGAGCTAAGCGACGATATATATATACAGGGTGTATACGGGGGGTGGATCAAACGAAGACCAAAGGTAGGGGACCTCAGGAATTAATCGACCACCATGTATGTTCAGTGATTTTCATTTCTTTCAGAGTTATGAGCATTTTAGTGAAAATTTCAGAAATGTCGGATTTCAGGTATAATTTCTTAGTGGTAGCTAAACTATTAGACCTAAGACCGTGAATTTTTTTTTGGAAGTAGTGAGATAGCGGGTCTAACAAATAACAATGCCATTTAAACTCGTGTCATCATAACTTTTACAACAAAAAATAAAACTCTCAATAATTTGAGTACATTAGAATTTTTCATAAATTTTCAAAGGTCATTTTTTAATTTTTTTCACATAGGTTTTTTTTTATGCAAAGTACTTCAAAAACTACCTTCGTTTCTTCGTTTGATCCACCCCCCTCCCCCCAATACACTCTATATATATATATATATATATATATATATATATATATACAATTTTGATTAATTTCATGAAAGGATGCAAATCAGTGTTTTGAAACATATGTATATATATGTTTATATATATATGTTTCAAAACACTGATTTGCATCCTTTCATGAAATTAATCAAAATTGCCAAAATGACAATTAGTTTCTATAAATTCACTAATTACTCGTAGATTGATTATTTTGTATTCAAAGTCAGTTTATTTCAATTTCTTAAGTACTACTACTATTAACTATTAATCATAATTTTTGAATATTGAAATTAGCATATGTACCTACTTACTTAAGAAATTGAAATAAACTGACTTTGAATGCAAAATAATCAATCTACGAGTAATTAGTGAATTTATAAAAACTATTTGTCATTTTGGCAATTTTTGTCCAATGTTATCTGCAATGGAATACAGAATAGTCCAATTAATTAAACAGGTTTAGGTAAAATTATATTTTTCCAAAAAGCTTATGCATTTGTAGATAATATAAAAACAAATCGTCACTACTTTGAAAAAAGCTTGTAGAGCTTGTCTAATTTGAATGACGCGTCCCACCACCGCATTTACGCACAGGATTACAAACTCAATTTAAGCTACAATAGAGAAATATTTCTCTTGGCAGACGTGCGTAAATGCGGTGATGGGGCGCGCGTCATTTTAAATTAGACAAGCTCTATCTCAAAATCGATAATCTGGCTAATTGGAAATGTCTAAAAAAAATTACCAGTGGTTTTTATATTTTTTTGTATAGAAAAGTCAAAGAAACTAATTTCAACATTTTGTAATTTAGTTCACTAGTTTTTTCAAAATAAATTATTTAAACTATTTTGTTTGATAACGTCAGATTATAATTGAGGGCTCACACACTGCCAAATTTCTAAATCTATCTAAATGTGTACGATAAGGCAACCCCTTTAATTATTATTTGCATAGTGGTACACTGTAACTAATGTCACTTTACTGGCGCTGTCAAAGTGCTAGATGTCAGGCAGCGGGTCCAAATCAAACTCCATAGTATACATATAATCCATGTGTAAATTTTGAAGAATTCTAACAACACAGAATAAAGTATGACTTGGACCGGTCACGCAATTTACACCAATGTCAAATGAAGGTCATTGCTTATTTGTTACGTAATAAATTCATTAATTAATATTAAAATTAAATAACTACAGAAAACAAGTTAAAAAGCATTTATCTCAAAATGGTTTTCGATTTACTATATATTGCAAAAAAATAGACATCCCCAATTGAACTTTACTGAGTGTAAAATACAGTTCAGTTTGGTTTACATATTGATTAGAGATACGAGATTTTTTCAAAGTAGTGACGAAATGATGTTTTCTTTACTCATGCGATTAGAGACATATTTTTCTCAAACATGCAATGAAATATTGATGTTATGTTACTTATAATAGGCCGCGAAGTATCATGTTGCAGATGTGGCTAGACAAGAGGTCAATAATGGAATTCATACAACATTGCTGGCATAGGCCAGCAAAGTGATCTTTTTTTTTAATTTCCATTCCGCACGGAATGACGCAGCATCAAAGCGTCATCCATTAAAAAAAATTATAAACAATATTTTCTTTTTGGTTCATTATGACATTCTGCCACTATGCTTATTAAAAATAAATATTCATGAATTATCTGTTTTTAATAAAATCCTAGTTGGAAATAAAATGAAATAAATAGTAATTTATTTATTTATTTATTATAATGACACACAGCATGACATTAATATACTAGGGCACTGAGTAAGACAAAAATAAAACAAAAGAAAGACACTCTGCCATCTATAACTACAGGTTGATTCACAAGAGATGGCACTGTTGAGGTTGTAAACCTTTGTAGATTTATATTGGCCGCTTACACTTTAGCTATGGTTTGATGCTGTCTTAAAAGCTGTCTTGCGATATGTGTCTAGTTCATGTTGATATGAAAATATAATATATTAATTAATAAATAATCGTCTTCTTCACTTTAAACATGGTAGCAGAGCGTTAAGTGTGTAAAAGAAGTGAAAAACAAGTAAGTCATAGTAAAGATGAGTAATAATATAGTAATACCAATATTTGACGGAACGAATTATGCCAATTGGAAAATTCGGCTATTGAAATTTCTTTAATTTAAAAAATGTAAGGAAGTAGCTATTAGAATAAAAACTGAAAAAGATGATGCTACTAAGTGGGATGAGATGGATATTCAAGCTACAAATTATATATACAGTGCGATTACCAACCAACAGTTGGAATACATTAGCGAGCTAGAGTCAGCATACAAAATTATATTAAAATTCGACGAGATGTATTTAAAGCAATCTACAGCATTACAAATTGTATGCAGAAACAATTTAGAAAATATAAAGCTAGTGAAATATTCCGATATTAACATTTTCTTCGATGAATTCGAACGATGTGTCAACGATTTGAAAAAGGCCGGCGCCATGATGTCGGAAAGTGAAAAATTAAATTATATGTTAAAGGCATTGCCCGGATATTACAGTTATATTGGTGATTTAATAGATGTTTTGCCAGAAAAAGATAGAACCGTAGAATATTTAAAAAGTAAAATTAGAATGAAGAAAATCCAAAGTGTAGACGAAGAAATGCCGGGTACCTCGAACGCTTTTAAAGTAGAATCTGAGAACAAACAAACATGTTTTACCTGCGGAAAAGTTGGGCATATACAAAGAGACTATTGGCACGGACAACGAGGTCGTGGTCGTGGACATTATGGTCGAAGTCGTGGTCGTGGACGTAGTCACCACAATTTCGGACCCAACAGAGGAAATTACTATAATACGGAATATTATAAAAAGAGTTTTCACACTTGCGTTGTGAACAATTCGACGATTAATGAAGATACTCCTCTTAAGCCAGGACAAATAAATTGGCTTTTAGATAGTGGATGTACAGACCACATAATAAACACCGACGAATACTTCGATAAATATGTAACATTAAAAGAACCAATAAACGTCAAGGTGGGTGATGGAAGAATATTGAAAGCGACAAAGGTTGGAAGCATTAAAACTTACTTTCCTGTTTATAAGAACAGAAACCAGGTGATAATAGACAATGTATTTTACGTAAAAGAGATGAAAGCAAACCTATTAAGCTATTCGAAGATAACAGATAATCACACAATTGTGTCGACGGGATATTTAACGAAGATATATAACAAGAATAGAGAATTGATTGCAATTGCGAAGAAAGAAAAGAGACTCTACAAAATAACCAGTTTTGTCTGTAAGGAAATAGGCGTAAATGCAGCAAATTGTAATATGACATTGAAAGAAAAGCTGCACCGAACATTTGGTCATATAAACTTCAATTATCTTGACATGATGTGTAAAAACCAAATATTAGATGGATTACCTAAACAAATAGAAACGGATTATATGAAGTGTGCTATATGCGTCGAAAATAAGATGCACAATTTGCCATTTAGCAATAATAGAACAAAGGCAGAAGGTATATTAGATATTGTGCACACGGATGTTAACGGACCACATAGAGCTACAGGATATCGGGGAGAAAAATATTTCTTGACATTCGTAGATGATTACAGCAAGATAGCGAGAGTGTATTGTATTCAATCAAAGGAACAAGTGTATGAATGCTTCGAAGAATATGTCAATCAAATGCAAAATATTACAGGAAAAATGATTAAAGAACTAAGATGTGACAACGGGAAAGAATACATAAATACCAGAATGTTTAATTTCGCAAGAGAAAAAGGAATAATGATTAAGCCTTGCCCAGCATACGTACATGAGTTAAATGGAACTGCAGAAAGATATAATAGATTTATAATGGATGCTTATTAGCTGAAGCAAAGGTTGACAGACGTTATTGGCCAGAAGCTATTAAGACCGCTGCTTATTTAAAAAATCGTATAATGACAAATACCCCAGAAAGAAAGACGCCATTTGAATTATTTTTTCATGAAAAACCAACTGCAAAATATTTGAGAATGTACGGCAGTAAAGTTTATGTAAGAGTACCTGAAGAAAAAAGAGTATCAAAATGGGACAAAAAAGCAGAGATGGGAATTTTACTAGGATATACAGATGTTAGATACAGAGTACTAATCAATAATAGAGTTGTCATTGCAAGACACGTAGATATAATTGAGGAAGATGTTAAGCTTATTGCATTTGATGATAATGAAGAAGAAAATAACGTAGATGAAGAAAAATGGGAAGATACCCTAGATAGAATTGAAACAGAAGACATGGTACCGAATAATAACGTCAGTAAAGAGATCATAAATAATGAAAAGAGAACATCGAAGAGACAAATTAAAGCACCAAACCGATTTGATGAAGAATTTGGCTACTATTGTATAACTGCTAATTATTGTGATGCGATGATTCCAGATACTTTTCAGGAGGCGACTACGTGTGATGAGGCTGAAGAATGGAAAGAGGCTATGGACCGTGAGATGAACAGCCTAGTAAAAAATGATACTTGGGCCTTAGTAGATGCACCACAGGAAAAAGAGGTATTAGATGTAAAATGGGTGTACAAAAAGAAGTCCGCTGATCTTTATAAAGCCAGGTTAGTGGTAAGAGGGTTTCAACAAACCACTAATATTGATGATACATATTCACCTGTTGCTAGGATGCATACTTTAAAATTACTGCTATCGTATTGCTGCCAATTTAATTTACATGTACATCAAATGGATGTAGAGACTGCTTTTCTAAACGGTAAAGTTTTATCAGAAGTGTATGTTAAACAGCCTCTTGGTTATGAAGACGGTACTGACAAAGTATATAAACTGTATAAATCTCTTTATGGTTTAAAAGAAAGCCCGCGAGCTTGGTATGAATGTTTTAATAATTTTGTAACAACTATTGGCTTTCAAAGGAGCAGATATGACTATTGTCTTTATGTCAAAACAGATGATAACTGTACTGTATATATTTTAGTATATGTCGATGACTTATTGATAACTTGCAAAGATGAGCACACGGTTGCTATAATTAAAAATAAATTAAGTAACCATTTTAGAATGAAGGACATGGGAAAGGTTAGGAATTACATAGGTATTGATGTAGAGTATGATTATGCAAAAGCTAATATTTTGACCTTAAGCCAGGAAAAGTACATAGAGTCGTTAGCCAAAAAATATGAAATTGAGAATTCTAAATTGTTTAAAACCCCTATGGAGATTAATGCCAAACTTGAGAAATCTGAATTACTAAATGATGATATTAAATACAGGAACTTGATCGGAGCTTTGTTATACATTAGTTCTGGCACTCGACCAGACGTTGCTTTTTGTGTCAACTACTTGAGCAGATTTCAGAACTGCTATGGTGAAATTCATTTCAAATATGCATTGCGTGTTTTAAAATATTTATACTTGACTAAAAATCTCAAGCTCACATATTATCAGAATTTAAAAGCTACTATAATGGATTGTTACATAGATGCCGATTGGGCTGGAGATATCGTAGACCGTAAATCTACTACTGGTTTTGTGATTCGATTATTTGGTAATGCTGTGTACTGGAAGTCTAAGAAACAAAATACTGTGACTAAATCTTCCACTTTTGCTGAATACATAGCGTTGTCAGAAGCTGTAACTGAAATAAGCTTACTACGTAGTATACTTGATGATGTTTTTATAACGTTTCATGCACCTGTAAATATTTATGAAGATAATTCAGGTGCTGTAGCTATTGCTAAGTATGGTAATTTCACAAAGAACTCAAAGCATATTGAAGTGCATTATCATTATGTTCACGAGAATGTTAAGAATGGAACCGTTGATATTGTTAAAGTTAATTCGGAAGATAATGTTGCAGATATTTTTACCAAAGCGTTAGGAAACATAAAATTCTTTAAATTCAGCCAAATGTTAAATTTAACTTGATTTGATATTGCCATACTTGCAATGTTTAACGATGTTGAATAGCGTTGCCATATTAAAATATAAATCTAAGGAGGCGTGTTGAGGTTGTAAACCTTTGTAGATTTATATTGGCCGCTTACACTTTAGCTATGGTTTGATGCTGTCTTAAAAGCTGTCTTGCGATATGTGTCTAGTTCATGTTGATATGAAAATATAATATATTAATTAATAAATAATCGTCTTCTTCACTTTAAACAGGCACAAATGAAAATATCTATGTGTTACCTATTTGAATACACTTTACACAAATATGAAAATGTCATGCATAAGTCATTTTCCTACAAAAATGTCAAAGTCACATTGCTTTCGTTAATTCCATTCGTGCCAACTCTTGTGAATCAATCTGTACTCGGCCGGCAGTCCCCTATTTCGCAGCCTCTCCAGTAATGTACTATAAAGTTATAGCTAGACTGTTTGAATGAGTCCTTGCCCGCGCGGTACAGGGGCTGAAAGGTATGACAACAAAGGGGGCCGAGAGAGGTGCGGGCGGCGGTTTAGCTATACTTTATTAATTTTATTATCTATTCTTTTATTTATATAGTGAAAATCTCGGAAACTGCTTCAACGATTTCCGAAATTTAGTATGCAGGGGGTTTCTGGGGCGATAAATCAATCTAGCTCGGTTTTATTTCTGAGGAAAAGCGTGTTTCCGAGGTTTAGTTGTCCAGGTACTTATTTTTTATACATGGAAATGACGACAAATAAGTTTATGATGGAGTGTTTTCACTTTATCTATTTCTCTCACTCACATTCTCACCTACCTTGCAACTGGAGTAAAATATCCTTCATCCACTTCTTCTGGTTCCAACATTGTTAAAGATATCGAATCGAATACTTTAAAAGCTAGGAGAAACGTTCAATAGCTTTCAACTTTCTTCAGTACAGCAAATTGGAACATTGCGATACGATTTATCGGATTTATTGTCGCTAATAGTTGAAGTTGAATTGATTGAATGAACAGTGTTGCCAGATCCAGTTTGAAAAATACAGGAGATATATGTCGTAAAAAACAGGATATTTGAAATAAAAACAGGAGAAAAAAATTACCTCGTAAAACATTTATGGAAGCCTGTTTTATTTATTATATTCCCTAGGTTATTGAATTTATGATTTATTTTTAACATTTTCATTGACTACAAAGGATGAATATTGTTTTTCAACTACATAAATTTTCTTAAAAGTAAAAATATAATATTAATTTCGTTTAATTTAGGTAATTTATTCAAAGTAACAAGCTATAAAAATCTACCAATCCAATTTCTCTAGCTGTATAACTCAAAGTAATTTAGTGATTAAAAGGTACTTAAATGCTATCACCGACAGCTCATATAAAATATCTATTTAACTTAAGTAACCATTAGAAGTCTCTGAATATGGAAGCTAGAATAGACTAATTGGCTTACCAAAAGACTAAGCACCAATTATTTTTATCCTTTTTGGAATTTTATGTATGTTTGTATGTAAACTCTTTATTGTACAAAAGAAAAGAAACAAAAATACTTTAAAATACAATCGGTAAAACTTTGAAATGTTTTTTAAGTTGTATGATTTTTTTAGGTCAAATTCTTTATTATACCTATGTCTCATCTGCAAAGGAAGTGTTTCCTTACTAATGTTCAAAGGTACATGAAAGGAATATGTTACAATATGTGGATCAATGTACATGCTTAAAACTTACCTGCATACTTATTTTCTTCTGCGTAAAAATGATTTGTTTTTATTTACATTATACACCTGTAAAGATAAGAGTATGTAGCTCTCTTAGTTTCGTTCAGAAACTGTGGCATAGATTTAAGCAATTTAAGGCTGTCTTGCACTCACTTTCAAAACTTTGTAGTAGTATGGTTAATTATACAAGTGAACTTCTAAAATCCAGGAGATGGTAAAATAAAAACAGGAGAACGTGAGCAACACCCTAAATCCAGGAGATCTCCTGTAAAAACAGGAGATCTGGCAACACTATGAATGAAATCAAATCACTGAAATGTCATTGTCATTTCACAATTTGTTTTTTTTTTTAAATTATTTCGAATAAGATAAAACAAAGATTTAAAACCATACAGCCAAGTCTTCATTTAAATTAAATACATTATTTTTTCACTTTCTATGCATTTTAGTTAACAACTGTATTATTATAACGCAGAAATACAGCAGACAAAACTAGCGAAACCTATGTGTGACAAAAAAGGGTAGGCTTGTTAAAAATTGCGCCCAATACGCAGTTAAAGGAGGATATTACTGATAATGATTTGACATTATCATGATGTCAATCACGTCACATCACAACGACAAATACCATTAATGTTGCCAATTTAGTAATTTTGACGCTTAAAGTGACATATTTGTTTATGTCTTAGCGACTTCACAAGTCTTTTGGGCTACCTTACTTTTGGATTATAAGAAAAAGTTTAAAATATTTGAAAAATACTTGAACTTCTTCCTTAAACGAGACACTGTGTCTGTCCCTGGTACAATCATTAGTGCATGAAGGGCATTTTGAGCGACGAAAGCTGGCCTTATACTACGAATTTGTGTCGTGCCGTTCCGTAACACTTCAAATTTCGAATATCTTAGTAGCCCCCTTGGCTGGCTCACTATAGCGACTGTTGTGACATTATAACATAGAGCCTAGCGTAGCAGAGGCGCTACCACGAAATTCGAAAATCGAAGTTCGTATCGCATTATCCCTCTCACTCTCGTGTCAAATCATATTAGCGTGAGCGGGACGGCACGAAACGAAGTTCGAATTATGCACTTCGTGGTAGGGCCTCAGCTTTGATTTATCGGAGTTGGCAACACCAAGTACCATTACCATTACCACTATTTACCATTACCACGTTGGTTGACCTTATCTTATCATAATCATTCCATTCCACTCGTTAGCGTTACGATAAGTCAGTCCTCATCTCGTTTTTTCTAATTATTTTATTTATGCTATTCAGTGATATACTTAAATTGTTGTTTTCAATCCCTGCCTTAACCAACGTACCTGTTCGATCAAAACGTGTTCATTGAGCTGTGATCTGTGATAACCATAACCATGCCTGATTCATTTTCGTGTATCACTTGCCAGGTCTTGTTTAAAAGTCCAGAATTGCAAAGGGAGCATTATAAAACTGATTGGCACCGATACAATTTGAAAAGGAAGGTTGCCGAGATTCCTTCCGTGACCCTGGAAGAGTATGATGCCAGAACAAGGGAGCGTAGAGATCAGGCGCAGAACGAAAATCGCGATGATTCACATTACTGCAAGTGTTGCTCAAAGATGTTCAACACGACGAATGCTTACAACAATCACCTGAATAGTAAGAAGCACAAGTTGGCGCAAGAAAGTACCACCGATGTGGAAGATGAAGAACACAGCCACCCGTCTGATTCCGATAGCTTTGTGAAGGTGGATGCGACCACCGCGACCGCGGCAGGCACCACCAAGTCAACTGAGGACAGGGTTAAGTTCACGCTCGTCAATGCCCATGGACCCGGAGATGAAGATGCTGACACAGAATCAGATATGGAAGAGGTTCATTCATTTTATTTAATATCACCGATTTGTTGCATAACATTTTGGTTTAATAAAATGATTTTTTATAAAATATGAATAACATTTGATAAACTAAAATATGTCGGGGTATATAGCAAAGGGTCAGGACCTAAAAATATTCCTTTTTTTTTCCTAATAAAACATTTTGTTTGGCCGTCATCATAAAGAACACATCAAAATAAGCATAAAACATTAAGCAAACTTTTTTTTGAGATCAACCAGCACTGAGATATTGCGGGACAAAGTTCATAATTCATTTTAAAGGACATTTTGTTGGCTAAAAAAAAATTTAAAATTTAAACTGTTTATTACTTAATATATGTTAAGTGGTTGGTATCAGAGAAAAGTTTATTTGAAGTTTAATACTGATGCATTCTATTATGTCTGTAATGCTAAAGTGGCTATTTATTTTGAAAGAATAAAACCTTGAATTTTTTCTAAGTCCTAACGCTGACCACCCTTTCCTATACTCTGGCCCTAAAATGAGCTCTTTTCTGAAAAATTTCATACATTAAAATATCATCTGGTGTTTAAAATTTTAATTGTTTTATTCTAGCTTGACTCGGACGAATGGGATGAATGCCGCATCAAAGGGAGTGACTCCCTGATCAAGCCCCAGGACTGTCTGTTCTGTGGTCACCACAGTAAGAATATGGTGAAAAATCTGAAGCACATGTCGCAAGCACACTCGTTTTTCATCCCTGATGTGGAGTACTGTGTTGATATTAGGGGATTGTTGCTGTATCTTGGAGAAAAGGTATTAACTAAGGTTCACATTCAAATAAATCAATTAATATTCAATAGTGTCTTACCAGAACTAGTAATTTAAACCAAAACCAAATTCAATTTGTTTTGGTTTCAAGAGCTATCCATATAATTTTAGCTTTCTTGAATATGTATTTGTGTTCATAGAAGCAATTAAATAATAGTTGGCAACTCTTAAGAAAAGTGAGAATCTATTTATGTTATTTGATGTGAATAATAACATAGCTACGAAAGATCAGCAGGTGTGGAGTCAGTCCACAATGCTGATTGCTCCCAAACACCACATGAAACCCCACAAATCCAGTCTTTGTTTTGGTCCTAGTTTCAGCAGATTTCCTGCCAATGAACATCTATGATATATTAGCAATGATTTAATACTCAAAATTTAGAAAGCAATCGAGCAGATTGCATTATACGGTACCTACATAAACTACATTAAAAATCAATGCTGTGGAAAATTTTGTTTGGAAAAAAGTACCTACCATAGATTATGATGGTATTTTTTAGATATCACAAGGTTATATGTGCCTCTGGTGTAATGAGACTGGCCGCACATTCTACTCTATGGAAGCGGCTCGTGGCCACATGGTTGACAAGGGACACTGCAAAATGATGCATGAAGGTGTGGCCTTGGCAGAATATGCAGATTACTATGATTACAGGTAAGTCCACTTATGCCAAATTCAATTCAACGTGTTGATAAGCAAGCAACCTGGGTGCTCAAATTTATCACATGAGTTTCTAAATCCTTTAAAAATAGATAATGTGTTCTTTACCTTTTGTTTGTTGAGCTGGCATAAACACCAGTGGCAAAGGGTATTAACAACCCGATTCCCCCCGGGTTGACTATACTTTCGAAGTTACCAAACGCTTCTCGTCCATTACTGCACTTTCAAGAAGAGGATAAATGGTTTTTAAGTTTTTTTGCTCTGGCTTTACTGATAAACACAAAAACTCAAGGAACCAGATGTCAAATAGGTGTTAATTTTATTAAATGCATTAATAGTAGTTAATTTAATTTAATTTAATGTAATTTTCAGCACATCTTATCCTGATCAGAAAGAAGGTGATGAGGATATGGAGGTGGACGAGGAGGTAGAAGGCCCAGCCACACTGGAAGGGGATGACTTCCAGCTGGTGCTACCATCGGGCGTCACTGTTGGCCATCGTACGCTGATGAGGTAAATCAACTAGATGATTTGATGATTAAAGGGGTAAAAAATTATATGTGAAAATGATATAAAGATTATTGATAAATATATACGTTTAAATTATATATAACAGAGGTTTCCACATATAGTATATTTATTTTTAGCTCACGATAATAAAATACACATGATTTGTTTTGACACTTCAAAACAGAACAAAACTAAGAAGACAATGACAAATCTCTATTTTCATAGAATATATCAATACTCAAACATCCGTCACCTATCATACCAGCCAGTCTGTCCACGATTGCATACCTCTTTTTAACACTCCTCCTCAATCGTTTTTCATCAGACTCCATATCCTTATAAGCTCCTCCTGTCAGCAAAAAACACATTAACACAAAACACCCATCTCACTTCGGCAGAACACATGTTTTCCTTTTGGCACTGCCTTAGTCATCACGTCCGCAACCATGTATTTTGTTTCTAAATATTTTAAGTTCACACCATTTTCAAGAGTGTCCCTAATAAAATGATAGCGAACATCTATGTGCTTTGTCCTCTGATGTTGCACCGGGTTAAGAGCTATAGCCATAGCAGATTGGCTATCTGTATGAATTGTTATGTTCTCTTCTTTACTTAAGAATTCATTTAGAAAATTTCTTAGAAAAATGGCTTCCTTAGCAGCTTCAGATAAGCTCACATATTCAGCTTCTGCTGTAGATATAGCTATACTCCTTTGTTTTGAGCTTTGCCATGATATTGCTCCTTTTGCAAAGATAAAGACATTTCTTTTAACATATCAAGGGATCAAACAAATTTCATTGTTACTTTGTGGAAAAAATGTAAAATATTATGTCAGATTTCAACCTTTACATAAAAAGTCGCTTGGTAAGCATGTGATTGGCTAAAAAATGTACCATCCCAAAATGGTTTTTTTTAAAAGGATTTGCTGTTGCTAGAGACATTTTTCCATGAATGAGCTATGCTTTTTAAATGCCATACTTCAACTCGCATACATATTTAAGCTGCCAGTCTCAGAGTATGGCATATTCTTTGAAGAACTAAGCTGTTACTTTTAATTTATATTTATTATCTTGTTTGCAGAGTAATACTTTTAAAACGCCTGTTATTGCAGCAAAGCGACCTCCAAGTATTTTTCTAGAATTTACATTAGAATTTATTTAAACGGGGCCAGTATTAAATCAGCTAATACATAAAACATAAAAATTGCTAATATTTAAAACATATCAAAGCAAAGTCTAGCCTCTGTTTTATCCTTCAGATTTTTTTGTTGCAACTTTGTGTAACAAAAGAACATATAGGTATAAATTTTAAATGTTTGTGTTGTTTTGTAAACACGTTAAAAGTTGCAGTGGTTATTATGAGACTGGATAGGATAAACAAGTTACAATATCTATGTTTTTTTAGTGATTGAGAACAGTACTGCACTGGGTGTTTGTTATATAATCTGCAGAGTGACTGGATTAAAAAAACAATTTATTTACAGTACATATCTATTAGGGCGGAAACAAATATCGTGTTTGTTATTGCATGTTAATCTGCAAAATTAGATGTTTAGTAAACCATTAAATCGAAGTAGGCTGCAATTGCACAACACTTTGCAATGCTTATTTAGTTTGTGTAATACTGTATTGCCTTGGTTTAGACAAAAATACAATGTTTAATCAATTGTAACACCTGATTATGAAATAATTCTGATATGGTAGAAATATTTATTATTTATACGGTATAAATAATAAATATTTCTACCATATCAGCAGAATTATAATTTATACCAAGGATGATATAGACTGGATTAGCAGTCGCCATAGTACAGATCGGCCACGGAAAATAGTTCGATTTATTAAATCTAGATGGCGCTGACATATAGCCAGAGGGTTTGAAAGCAAAACAATAAGACTACAGATGTTTCATATTACTACAAATGTATTATTTTTCAAAAATATTGCATAATAATACATTTGAAATAATATGAAATATCTGTAGTCTTATTGTTTTGCTTTCAAACCATCTGGCTATATGTCAGCGCCAACTAGATTTAATAAATCGAACTATTTTTCCGCGGCCGATCTGTACTATGGCGACTGCTAATCCAGTCTATATCATCCTTGTTTATACTTTTTTGGCTGTTTTCCATATTAGTCTATCGTGTATATTTTTCCACATAAAAAATTTGTAATCGGCCGCAAAAACATAGTATAGTTATATAGTTCATAGCATAGTTTTAGACGACTAGATGGCCTAGTGGTTAGAGAACCTGACTACGAAGCTTGAGGTCCCGGGTTCGATTCCCGTGTTGGGGCAGATATTTGTATGAAAAATACGAATGTTTGTTCTCGGGTCTTGGGTGTTTAATATGTATTTAAGTATGTATTTATCTATATACAGTGGTGGTCATACAATTAAGAACGATTTGAAGTTTCCGATTTTTTTAAATCTAAATTTTGTCATATGTCTAGTTGTGTTCCTTCTTAGAAGTAACAAGTTATGTTATAAAATAGCCACATGGATAGAGCAAACGGGATTAAGAATAATAGTGTATAATTGCTAACATTTTTTTTTACAAATTTTATTTGTTCTTTATAGTTATAAATTCAAATAGTAATGAAGCTGGACAAATAATTAAGAACGATTTATTAAACTGCTCGAGAGTTGTTTTATATGAAACTTAGATTAAATAAATCATATTAATGTGAAGTTGGTATAGAAAAAAAAGCAATTTAATACATTTGAACTAAAATTAATAGTTAGTAGCATGTCCACGGCTTTTAATTACGGCTTTACACCGGCGAGGCATTGAATCTATCAATTTTTGACATTTCGCAAGAGAAATAGAGTTCCATTCTTGTAAGAAAACGTCGTACAGCTCTCTCAAATTGCCACACTGTCGATTTGAAAACTTTTTCTTGACTTCGCACCAAAGATGCTCTATTGGGTTAAGATCTGGGCTGTTGGCTGGCCAATCTAAGACAGAAACTGATTGTGATGTGAGGAATTCCTTAACGGTGCGTGCAGTATGCTTTGGATCATTGTCGTGCTGGAATGTCCAAATAACCGGAAGCACGTCTTCGGCATATGGTAACATTGTTTCTTGCAGTATATTTTTGTATTGGAATTGATCCATGTTTCCTTCTATCAGCCTAACAGGTCCAACGCCATGTCCAGAAAAGCACCCCCAAATTTTCACATTTCTCCCGCCATGCTTTAATGTCACTTTTGTGTACTTTGGGTCGAATGCTTTATTCGGAGGGCGTCGTACGTATCGTTTTCCATCAGAACATACCCTATTTATTTTTGTCTCGTCAGAAAAAATAACGTTTTTCCACTGTCTGACTGTCCAGTTTTCATACCTTCTTGCAAATGCAAGTCGGGCTTGCCTATGACATCGTTTCAACATAGGCACCTTCCTTGCTATCCTTCCGTTCAACTTATTTTCTACCAAACGCCTTCGAATAGTGCGTGCAGAGATTGCTGAAGGGTTGTTTTCGCCAAAATATTCTTTTCTCAACTCATTAGACCCTTTAAAAGGATTTTGTTTTGCCAAACGAACGATATTTCGATCATCTCGACGAGATGACTTTCTCTGTCTAGGTCCACGCGGAACGTTTGAAGTAGTTTGATACGTGGAAAAATGCTTTACGGCATGGAAAACCATTGTTTTTGAACATTGCAGATGGTCGTCTATCTTTTTATACGACCAATTCTTCTCGCGAAGTTTTATTATTACTTCTCTTGTAGATTTATCACAACTTTTATTTTTCCCCATTGTTTTTATACGAAGTAATCACTTTTAAGACTTTAACAGCACGAAATGGCGCCAAAATTATACGAATAATAATCTACAACCACAGAGCCACACAATGTTCTCTATTTAAATTTGAAAAAATAATAAACTATTCAGCGTTCTTAATTACGTGACCAGCCAGTAAGTACTAATACTAGGTTCAGATCGAATGTATAAAGTTTCTCTATTAATTTTGTAGCCAACTATGTTGCATAAATGAATGTACCGGTAGTACGGAAAAGTTTTGCAATACCGAGAGAAATAAAAAAAATACGGGCAATTAGTTATACTTGTTACTTTGAAAAAATCATCTCAATAAATAATCGTTCTTAATTATATGGCCACAACTGTAAGTATGTTTATCCGTTGCTTAGTACCCATAACACAAGCTTTGTTAGCTTACTTTGGGACTAGGTCAATTGGTGTGAATTGTCCCCTGATATTTATATTTATTTATTTATAGCGTTACGTAATTTTCCCACCCAGTATGAGTCAACACTGCTCTTTGCGATTTTTTTTAATGAAAACTTGGAATTAATTACTGTTTAAAATAAAAAAAAAAATATATATAAATGCATAAATGCTAATAAGGCGTAATAAACTAATGAAAATAAGTTTTCTTTCTTGTGGTCACAAGTTATTACTTTGCTTTGCGGTCATTAAAATTTAGGGTTTATTCATCTGGGCACACTGTATTAGGATGTTTACTTTAGAAGAAAAATTGTCTATTTTTAGATCCTTAGTTTTGTCATGTCCGGTCAAGGTCATAAATGTGCATAAGGGTCATACACATTTTTTGTTCGCGTCTCTCCTGTGGACATTGCAAAAGTTAAGGGTCCATAGCCAATATTTCTTTGTCTACATCAGCGTGTGGGACGCCTGGCCAACTTTCGGCCCATTTAAATAAACATTAAGTTTTCTAACTCGGAGTCTGTCTGTTCATTAAAACCTTCGATATATAGTGACTGTCACCAAGGCCGTGGTTGTTCGTTTCTATGCAGCATTAAAACTAAACAACAATTTATGAACCAAAAACCCCAATGAAGCCGACTTCGATAAGCGCTCGCTTAGCCCGTCCGTAGAGCCGCAAAGTCCGCACCGCCACTTGGTATTACGCTTTACACTAAATAATGTCCGTTATTTATCATTAGTACTAGATAACACTATTTACAATGTTTTTGATTTACACAGCACATTGCACAATATAATATACGTCCGCCGAAAATTTAAGAAGTGCCACCCTGACAGCTCCTTTCTTTTTTGCTGCGGTGCATGGCATGGGCTTAGCGCCAATTGGCTAAGTAAAGTTTTTTGAAAAGGTGCTAAATATATTTTTTTTCGACAGTAGTCTTCTTCTAGACCGAGAAACTGCAGCTGTTTTATTTTTATTTCCTATCGTTTACTGGAAATATTTTTTTAAGTGTTCGAGATGACATTTGTGAGATTTAATGGCTGACAAGCGGTTCGTGCTCAGTACTTAGTAGAAATAGAAAAAAAAAACGAAGTCAATTGTCAATGTCAAATGAAATCTAACCGTTTGCGTTTCGTTTACTTGGCATTGTCCAAAAACTAGTTCCAAAATAATGATCGAAAATATTCAATCGTGATTCAATTATTGTGCATAAGTCGTGGAGAAATGCGGTAAAATTGAAAATCCGGATTTTGTGCGGAGGTCGTTAAAAATAGTCCAAAAATCACACCAAAACGCAAAGCAAACGAAACGCAAACGGTTTGACATGGACAAAAGTGACTTATGACTTCGTTTTTTTTCTGTTTCTACTAAGTACTGAGCACGAACGGCTTGTCAGCCATAAAATCTCACAAATGTCAACTCGAACACTTAAAAAAATATTTCCAGTAAACAATAGGAGATAAAAATAAAACAGCTGCAGTTTCTCGATCTTCAGAACGCCGACTGTCGAAAAAAAATATAATTAGCACCTCTTAAAAAAACTTTACATAGCCAATTAGCCACCAACAGCCAAAGAGGATAATAATTCAAAAAATTGTTGCTTTTTTAAAGTACTTGCACAGAGTCGCTAAATTTATGTCCACGCGGAGACGACTTTTGTTTCTTTCGGTGTGTATGACCTAGTATGACCCATAATGTATGTAACCTAGACGTCAAAAATATCAACATCTCTATGTCACTAATCATAAGGTTGGTGTTTACATGTATTTGACTCGATGGCTGTATAGATATTTAAGTTTATAAATATCAAACTCCAATATGTCCGCAATAAATGACATGGAGATATGATCCTTATTATCATTATTTTA
Source organism: Archips crataeganus (assembly GCA_947859365.1). Lineage (NCBI taxonomy): Eukaryota > Metazoa > Arthropoda > Insecta > Lepidoptera > Tortricidae > Archips > Archips crataeganus. Next base: position 38,435,140 of record OX402045.1, read on the forward strand.
TTCTATTTTCAATAAAAAAATCAAGAATCACCATAGAGTGGACATATTGGAGTTTGATATTTATCAACTCATTTATGCCCTTGACTGTCCATAGAAAGTAAATTATCCTAAATCTCTTTATTACCGTCCATACTAGTCAGTCACGCTAAAACTTTTTATACGTATTTCTACTGTCTTTGTTTTACTGTTCTGCGAAACTTTATTTATGCTATGCCGTTTGCGACTTTTTTCCATATTATTTGTTAGGTTAAACTAGTTGTTTATGTAAAATAGTAGCATAACTGAATGATAAGATTGACAAGGCACAGCCAAAGTCACGGGATCTTGAGACTAGAGATGTGACAAACCTTGAGCATCAAAGAGGTGCATTAATAACGGTTTTTATAATTCCAACGTTTTATGGAAGTAGCCTATTTTTTATTCTAACGTAATATAGTTAAAAGATGTTTAATAATTGTAAATAGGAATAGCTGAAGAAGCTCAGTAATTGTTACATTAATCGCAAAAGTAAAATATTATAAAGAAAACACAATTATTTATTTGATGCACGTTATTTCTATCATTTCAGCAGCAGGTAAAAAGATAATCTTGTGCTTACTGAGTGATAAGTTTATTTTCAGATATTACAAACAGAACTTGACGCATAACAGTCAAGCTCTGGTGAAGAAGTCTGACCGGAAGCTGCACAGGCTCCTCGGCGTGTACCGAGCCCTCGGGTGGGCCCCCAAGGAGCAGGCATTGGCCGCGAAGTGAGTTTTAATCACAGAGATCATCTTTATCCGTTCAAGCCCCAGGACTATGCAGTTAGGATCACTTTTAAGGACCCACTGGTTATACCCCTGTGTACTTTCTCAATCTCAAATAACAATTACTTTAGGGATCCAAGCATAAAGACTTGGGAGTTGAATTAAAACCAGTTACCTTGCTACTGCGCGATAACATGGTCGCAGTAGAGAACAAGAATCTGCGAGACATTTGCTGAATACTACTTGGTATTACTCTTACTTAAGAGGGTACGATGGCTGAGAGACTTTTGAGAAATAGGTATTTTAATGAAATGTCGCTGTCTCGCCCGAACCCCTCCGTGTCAGTACAGCGAGAGCGGGACAACTGCAGCTCAGACCGTTAATAGGCGCGTAAAATTGATCAAAACAGCATTTCGTAATCCCCTGTTTTCTTCTCGAAAACTGGACCAATAAAATAATTTTTTTCTTAAATAATTAGAGGACAGATTTAGCTATGCCCCTATGTTTTCCTTTTTTTGTTTATATCAGGGATTCTTTTCTGATGAATGTCTGAAAATGACGTTGAAATTGGGCAATTTTTTCAGTTTTTGAAAGCTCATATTTCTTATGTTAAGTGAAATATGGAAAAAAACGAAACATAGACGCATAGCTGTGGTAGATACAGATTACACAGTAAAAAAAAATTGGCTCTAAAGCCATTATCCAGGGAGGAAACAGGGGATTACGTTTGTATGGAGAAATGGTGCGCATCGTACCCTCTTAAAGCTCAGTTCAGATCTGAAAAAAAATCGTGCCAGTTGCGTCACATTTCGCGGCCATGTCGCAATGAAATGCAACCTGCAAGGTTTTGGAGGTCTAAACTCGGCTAAGGCATACTGAAAATTCTTGGAACTGGGCACTTAAAAAGAAAAACAAAAAATAATTAAGAATTTTGAAGAACAAACTCTAGGAATAGGTTACTTTTTAATTTGTGAGACTGTCTTACTTACTCCTCTCTCTGGCGCAACGACCCAAAGTGTGCCTTGGCCTCTAATATGAGTGCACGCCAAAGATGTTTTAATTCCTTGCGGTGTCATTTTCAAAATATGTGTCACTATTACAATGAATTTAGGTCGTAAAGTCAATGAGAGAGTTGTTTTGAGTCTTCAATTAGTATTTGATAACGAAGACTCTTATCTCTGTCTATCTGCATCTTAGCTCTGTCCTTTGTGGTTTAGTGAATTTAGAAGTGGACTTAATTATCTCTATGACGATGTATGTCAAGGTCCGCCGTTGACAGCCAAATTTATTTAATATTCGTAGCGAGTGATTGAAACGTGTGCGTGTGGACTGAGGGACCACTCGGTTTTTAATGGTTTTAGACAGTTTTAGTAAGTGTAAAATTTAGTAGTAGTAGCGAATTAATTTGTAATAAAATCCTGGAATTCGTAAAGAATTCACTAAAAAGTTATTCAGCCAAATGTGTGGTCCCTCAGTTCACACACTGAACCTTCCACTTCTGGGCAAGTGTTTAATTTGCTGGCTTATTTTGATGTTACAGATTTAGTAAAAACATGTCTAAACGCATTCGTAATGACCGAAACGTAATTTGGCAATGATTATACACTAAAGCAGTCTTCCTTCTTTGGTCCCTGAGAGACCACATAAAATAACTAATAAATCGGTACATTTGTACAAAAAAAAATGTATTTTTCTTTGCAAACATTAGTAAAAATCGCAAGGAAGATTATAAAAGTTAAACAAAAGCACAACTATTAATAAATTTCGTCAAATTTATATTTGTTTGTGGTCCCTCAGTTCACACTATGAATTAATAAAATAATTAAAATATCCTAAAATATAAACATTATGGAAAGGTTTGTCGTACTGAGGTTTAGTTAAAAGGTTTGACTACATTTATATATTTTTTTAACGTGGATTGATGGCGTATAATATAAGATAAATTGTTTTTTAATATTTCCTTAGTAGTGTTTATTAGGGTGTCCACACAATGAAAAGCATTTACTAACGTGAATCATTTTTAAATTCAACTTTTTATATTTGCTTACTAACATTAAATGGACCAAGGAAAAACTGCATACAGCCAAAACTACATTTTAGATTCTGTAAGCAAAATTACGAAATTAAAAACAAACTAAGTATATGGTATCAGATTTGGTGCGGTAAAACATGTAGCTCGAATATACTTGCCCTGCGTATTATGTTTAAAGAATAAAAAGGCGGCAAATTAACTTGAATTGATGTGTTTGGTTTGTTATTGCTGTGTAATAGGCAAATTAGTATTGTTGCAATGGATTTTTTATTTATACTCCTGTTTTCCGTGTTGTTTATCTGGTAAGTTCCTCCTTTAAGCAGCATTATATTCTATTAGTATGGTTTGTCATTCATCAGTTGATGGTAGAGCTTGTCCAATTTAAAATGACGCGCGCCCAAGAATCGCATTCACGCACATCTGCCAAGAGAAATATTTCTCTATTGTAGCTTAAATTGAGTTTCAAATCCTGTGCGTAAATGCGGTGATTGGGCGCGTCATTTTAAATTAGACAAGCTATAGTAAATCACTACAAGGCACTTTTTATATCTATACTAATATTATAAAGAGGAAAGATTTGATTGTCTGTTTGTTTGTTTGCATTGACTAGGCTCCGAAACTGCCGGATCGATTTCAAAAATTCTTTTGTCGTTAGAAAGCTACATTACCACAGAGTGACAGAGGCTACTTTTTACAGCGGGAAAATACCTTTTCCTACGGGAAAACTAATTTTATCGCGGGCGAAGCTGCGGACGGAAGGCTAGTAATATTATAAAGAGGAAAGATTTGTATTTTTGTAGGGTCAACAGAATAAATAAGTGGTAATTTCTGTACCTTGTTGTTACCAATCGTTTGACAATTTTGTATGACATTTCAAACATGACGTTAAAATGACACCCTAATAAACACTCTGCTAAGGAAATATTAAAAAGCAATTTATCTTATATTATACGCCATATTATATATTACGTACGTACGTATAGTACGCCAATATAAAAACGCGAAAAGGCGACCTGGCAGACCCAGACGGCGATGGCGAGATGAACTGGACTTCTTCACGGAGGACTGGCCCTCGTATGCAGCGGACAGAGAACAGTGGAAATGTTGGGGGGAGGCGTTTGCTCAGCAGTGGGACAGAATAGGCTAGTAATAATAGTAATAATAATATACACCATCAATCCACGTTAAAAAAATATATAAATGTAGTCAAACTTTTTAACTAAACCTCATTACGACAAACCTTTCCATAATGTTTATATTTTAGGATATTTTAATTATTTTATTAATTCATAGTGTGTGAACTGAGGGACCACAAACAAATATAAATTTACCTATAACACATGAATAACAAACCAAACACATCAATTCAAGTTAATTTGCCGCCTTTTTATTCTTTAAACATAATACGCAGGGCAACTATATTCGAGCTACATGTTTTACCGCACCAAATCTGATACCATATACTTAGTTAGTTTTTAATTTCGTAATTTTGCTTACAGAATCTAAAATGTAGTTTTGGCTGTATGCAGTTTTTCCTTGGTCCATTTAATATTAGTAAGCAAATATAAAAAGTTGAATTTAAATATGATTCACGTTAGTAAATGCTTTTCATTGTGTGGACACCCTAATAAACACTGCTAAGGAAATATTAAAAAGCAATTTATCTTATATTATACGCCATCAATCCACGTTAAAAAAATATATAAATGTAGTCAAACCTTTTAACTAAACCTCAGTACGACAAACCTTTCCATAATGTTTATATTTTAGGATATTTTAATTATTTTATTAATTCATAGTGTGAACTGAGGGACCACAAACAAATATAAATTTGACGAAATTTATTAATAGTTGTGCTTTTGTTTAACTTTTATAATCTTCCTTGCGATTTTTACTAATGTTTGCAAAGAAAAATACATTTTTTTTGTACAAATGTACCGATTTATTAGTTATTTTATGTGGTCTCTCAGGGACCAAAGAAGGAAGACTGCTTTAGTGTATAATCATTGCCAAATTACGTTTCGGTCATTACGAATGCGTTTAGACATGTTTTTACTAAATCTGTAACATCAAAATAAGCCAGCAAATTAAACACTTGCCCAGAAGTGGAAGGTTCAGTGTGTGAACTGAGGGACCACACATTTGGCTGAATAACTTTTTAGTGAATTCTTTACGAATTCCAGGATTTTATTACAAATTAATTCGCTACTACTACTAAATTTTACACTTACTAAAACTGTCTAAAACCATTAAAAACCGAGTGGTCCCTCAGTCCACACGCACACATTGAAACGGACAAAAATATAACTTGCCAGCTCATATGTATATCGTATTGGGCATCGTAACGAGTCAGATACAAAAGATATTGCATTTGCATCTGGATGTTCAGAAACTTCACAGTTGATGGATAATTGAAAAGAAGACAAGAAACAGGTGTGTGTAAAATAATGTGGTAAAATGGTAAATAAAGTTTGAGGACCATCATTGCCTATACATAGACACAGAACGGACATGAAAGCAGAACAAATGTATCACGAATGTAATATATTGTTTTGTTAATCAGAATCCAGAAACTTTCAGTATGCTCCTCGTACGATAATAATGTTGCTATAGGAGAGTCTTTCTGTCTTTTAGTTCAAGACAGCTAGTGAAAACTTGTCTTTAAATCCTTAAAAATCTACAAATCTCGTGTGCGTTCAAATATTTATTTTCTTGTTACAGAAATGCACGCGATATTCATTTTATGAAGCGAGTGCAGGCCAAGTGGCAAATGAAGCTCTCTCTGAGAGCTAACAAGTTCCAGAAGCATTATCGGGCCCAAGTCAACTTCTAAACCTGAAACATGTTACCACAAATACTTAGACAACGGTTGAGCATGTCCAACTCATATCAGTTCATAAAGAGTTGTCGTTTTAAGCATGTCAAACAAAACGTGTTTAAGTTTTTGTGGTATCTCCATTAGAACATAGTCTATCACTTATGAATTGTTAAATACTTAGATCAGATGCCAGAATCATGTTTTGGAATACAAATTAATTTTTACGGATTGATAGTTTCTTGAAAATGTCACCGTTGTTTATTGCATCGATATTAAAGCTGCTTTGCCTGTTGTGTTACGACGGAGGGTTAGACCACCAAGAAATTACTGGTACAAGAGGCATTGTCTCAAGCCTGGTAACACAAAACGAGTACCTATCATCTGAGCAGTTATAGATTGTATGATGTAGAATCAGAATATGTATGATCTGATAGATCATTCCAGCAGCGTCGTAATACATTGTGAGTAATAATACTTAACAATAAAAAATTAACTAGTCGAATAAATCGTCTCGTCTAATTTTGGCTCAGGCCTGAAATGTCCGTTTTCCTAAAATGTATCTTTCCCAAAATGTCTGCTTTATAATATGTCACGTCTTACTATACAAAAATATTACATAGACATATTATGGAAAAGCAGATATTTTGGGAAAGATTCATTTTAGGAAAACGGAACTTTCAGGCCTGAGCCCTAATTTTAGGGCCGGCAGCACAGAATTTTTTACTGTCAAACTAATAATAATATTGATGTCGTTGAAATAATATCCAAAATGAATCAAGCAGACTCGGCTTAGGCTCGTATACCATAACAAGTGCATTTTCCCAAAAAGTACACTTTCCCAAAATGTAGGTGTGGGTAGTTCTACGAGCGTTTTAACCACTGCCAGTTTCCTGTCGCATATATTAAAGAAATGAGTTACAGTTTTTATGAAATTTCAATGAATTTATATTTTACCGCAAGCACACTGTATCGCTTTACAAAAACCTTCCGTTCGGTGCGACTCATTTCTTCAATACTTAAATGCGACAGGAAACTGATAGCGGTTGAAACGCTCGTAGAACTACCCGTACACGTTTGTGTAATATGCACACAAATACGGCTCTTTGGAAAAAATGTACCTTCTGGAAATATGCTCTATCTGGGAAAGTGCACATTCTGGGAAAGTTTTCTCATTAGGAACTTTGGAAGTGCATTTTTTTGACATAGTGTACCTCCCATGAAAGTGATCCTTCTAAAGAAGTGCACCTATAGATAAAAATTGCACATTTCCAAAAAGTGGGTTTTATGAGCCTAAGCCGCGGACTCGCGGGTACTCCCGCATCCTTACGTGGAAATTCGCCTAATGTACCGCGTTTAGAAAAAGTTATGTGCGCCGGCCCTTACCGTGTCAGCGCAGCTTTAACCCTCTAGCATAGCGAAATAATTTCTAATAGCCGTCTCACTCCTTTGTCTTCGGCGCTAACTGCCATCCCAGTCATCACTGTAGGTACTTCACTATCAGTATTTGTTTATAGATAAGCCTATACCCTCCTTCATAAAAATGTATCTACCGCACGTATTCGATGCAACTACAACTCGTCAATAAAAATGTTCGTACAATACAGTCTTTTAAAATTCCTTTTTCAGGTCAAATAAAGTTTATTTCTTTAAGACACTAGTAGCTCGTTCTGTTCAAAATATAATCAACTATTAAATCTGTAAACCGGTGTATTCTTTATTTATGACCTGATATTAGCTTATTAAAATTCAAAGAAGTGAGTTTGTTTCATTTCTTTGGTTTCTGTTGTGTCATGTGCATACCATCGTCTTTGATTTTAGATCTACACTTCGTTTTTTTAGCATTAGAAATAAGGTAAACAATCTTGACGAGTCTTTTTATTGAAAAACGCTTTTAAAATTACATATTAGCTGTTACTTATTTTTCAAAAGTGTTTTTTAATAAAAATACTCGTCAAGATCGCTTATCTTCTTTCTAATGCTAAAAATAAATGAAGATAGGTAGGTCAGACAAATCTGTGCGTGGCGACGTAGTGGGAAATGCATTAGCACGTACAGTTTGACATTTCGTATGTGTACGTTGACTCGTCCCTCGACCTCCCCATCGAAAGCGACCGTTCATTTTTTTAGAAAATATTGCGCGTAAGGGCGGTTTCAGACTAGCGTTTTATACGCGCGTACGAAGCTCGTTTTTGAAAACGCGTGCACGCGCACAGGTGCGGTTTTGTTTCCTTCGAGCGTTGACGCGCATATAAGCTCGTATAAGCGCGAGCGAGAACATGCCCTTATTTCACGTTTAGAGCGAACACGTACGAATGAGCGCGTACACGGGATTTCGATAAAATGTAGCGCGCGTGTAAGCGCGTGTGCCAAAAACGATCGTTTACGCGCAGAGAAAAACGCTAGTCTGAAACCGCCCTAACGCGTCCGTCTGGATTATTGTAGCAGCGCGCTTCTCCAAATCCACCATCATAATTTGCTTTTCACTCCCCTCGCCAGCTGGCGTATAGAGCGATCGCTCCATTCGCTCTATCTACTCGGGTTAGCGCAGTTAAGATTGCTGTCATCTTGTATGAGAATGGGGATGTTGACACCACCAATCAACTGACGTTCTTTTTATGAGCTGTCAAAACACAATCTCCCATAGAGTTTGAATGACAATAGCGACATATGACGTCATTGTTCGCATACTTAATCAACTAACTATCTATTTGTTTTAAAGCAACAAAAAATCTAATTTTGCATTTAATCGAAAATTAATCTGGCTTTCAGGGCTGAAATAAAGCGTTTTTTAGTGGAGTCGTGTCTTCAAATTTTTTTTTAATGGTGTCAACATCCCTATTCAATTTTTTTTAAATGGGTACTGATATAATACTTACTTAATTGTGACCGTACACTCGAAGAAACTGAATAGCGTATCGGTGGGACCTTTTCACAATCAATTTTACGATAATTTCTTTGACAGATGTATAGGATTAACATGCCAACATAACATTTTTAGCGAAAAGGTTCCATCTTCATACGCGATTTAGTTTCTTCCACGACACACTAAAGAGAAAGTTGGCGCTCTATTTGAAAGGTTTCAGCGCTTTATGGCACACTGTGTGAAAAATTAGATAACTTGCTTCGTACCCTTAGTTCAGAAGAGTCCACGCAGCGGGCGATAACTTTTGCTCTGTTCCGTTAGATGGCTCTGGGGGCATTAGATGGCGATCATAGCGTTCTAAAATATACAATACATCTCATAATATATGCCCAGGTTAAACTAAGATACAAAATTTTCGTAGGTATTTACTTTTTTAAACTATAATCAAATTTATGAATTAAACAATATGAAAAACCATGTGAAGACCAAGCGTCGTCTAGGTATGTACGTCTAAACGTCGTTTTTGTTAAAACCTTGATGCTTTATTTCGAGTCGCGGCGTTGAAGGGGTGAACTCATTTTATATGTATATACCTACGTTTCTTGTTCATAAGGTGCAAGTCTTTTGTTTTGCCGTAAAGTGCGGGAGGCGATTCAGTCGGTGCGCGAATGACTCCTTATTTTGATGGAATCCATTACTTATTGTAACCTTGACTTCAAGGTTCTGCCTAAAATTTGTATAATCCGAGACTGAGTCTTTCAGCCATAGAGGGAATAATCTTTTTAGGGTTCCGTAGTCAACTAGGAACCCTTATAGCTTCGACATGTCTGTCCGTCTGTCTGTCTGTCTGTCTGTCTGTCCGCGGCTAAGCTCAGAGACTGTTAGTACTAGAAAGCTGTAATTTGGCATGAACATATATATCAGTCACGCCGACAAAGTGATTGAATAAAAAAAAGTAAAAAAAAATTTTTTAGGGTACCTCCCATAGACGTAAAGTGGGGGTGATTTTTTTTTTCTCGGCTAATCCTTTAGTGTGGGGTATCGTTGGATAGGGGGTATCGTTGGATAGGTCTTTTAAAATCATTGCGGAGTTGCTAACATGATTTTTCTATTCAGTGATCAGTTTGCGAAATATTCAACTTTAAAGTGAAAATTTTCATTAAAATCGGCCGTCCCCCCCCTCTAAAATCTAAACAGTTGGGTGGAAAAATTTGAAAAAATTCAGAAGGGTAGTAAATATATCAAATTTACTAGGAAAATTATAGGGGCTAAGATTGCTTGGAAATTATTTGTAGTTTAAGAGTAAATAAGTAGTAGCCTAAGGTATAAAACATACCTAAACTTGGATGATTCCGTACACATACGAAATCCTTAGAAAAATATTACTTGATTTTTTCGTAATGGCTACGGAACCATACCTTGGGCGTGTCCGACACGCTCATGGCCGGTTTTTTTTTTCTTAGGTGAATTCCTCTATCCTTTCAAACAACACTGCATATGGATGTATGAATACGTTCAGTCAGTTCAGACCACCTATTATAAATGCGAATGTGAGTTTGTTTGTTTGCTACGCTTTCACGCTTAAGATATAGTTGACCAAGAAATTTCTTTATCACCCTAAAGTTCATAATAAAATTATTCTACTTCTACATTATACTATTCGTGAAGCATTTTTTTTTGGTTAATATTTTTGCATTCTACTCTATACCCGGGAATGATTTAAAATGATGATTTCTGCGAATATTGTGGAAAGTACGTTTGTCTTTGTCCGAAGGCAATTTAGTTATTTAGGTTAACCTGATTTCCTTATTGAAAGGAAGCAACTTGGTTCAAATCTACATATATGTATAAGGCGATTCAACCGCCACGTTTGCCCCAAGAAACAAACAGCCGTGCTGAGCACAAGATGATAAGGAGAATATTCTCCCCGTCCGTTGAAAAATCAGAAATGCCTACTTTAGGAGCCATTCATTTATTACGTAAGACGATTTTTGCCAGTTTTTGACCCCCCCCCATGTTAAAAAAAATCGGCCGACCCCCTCCCCCCTGTGTAATAATTATTACGTAAGAATCTAAAGGAAAAAAAAATGAATACACGTTTGAATTGTTTAAATTTTTATTTTACAAAGATACGATTTTTAGGACCGTGTCTTATTGTAGAGTTATTAATATTTTTTATTTTTGGTAATAATCAACTTTGGTATTATTTTCGAATTTTTCTTGCCATGGAAATCGTTTACCTATACGCATATTATCCGAGCGCGCGCTTTATCAAAGTAAGTATACTTAATCTTAACTTTGCGCTTTTTTGTGATCTTACGTAAGAACTATCAAGACCCCTCCCACCCCCTTGTAAGAAAAAATATGACATGGTCAACCCCTCTCCCCCCTAAATCGTCTTACGTAATAAAATGAACGGCCCCTTAGGTATGTACTTATAATGTGTATTCCCACTCTGAAATTGCTGTCTTATTAGTTCAGTGTTATGTTAGCTATTTTATTATACAGTTTCTTTACTAAGTAGCACATGGATTTTGTAAGTTGCCTTTACTTTAATTAGATAAAGTGAAATGGAAGAGATTTCGAGGAGTGAATAAGTAGTTTAATTTGGTTATGACGAAAAATAAAATACGTCAATCAAGCGTCAGTTTTTGGAGTGTCGGCTTTCTTCGGCTTTAGAAACTTGTACTGGATTACTCCATTATTTGCCACGTCATCCACTGAGCTTGGCACTTGTTCTCCATGGCCGTCTATAGACCACGGTATCTTCACCGGAGTTCGATCTATTTTAAGACTAATTTTAAACAAAGGCAACGCACTCATTTTGCCTTTAAAATATCTCGATATTGATTTTGATAAGCCTTCGTTGATAACGTATTTGGAATCAATATCTGGTATCTTATCGATGTATTTTCGGAGTATGTTTTGAATTTCTCCTTCAGTTTCATTTTGTGCTTCCAAGGCATTGGTGTAGAGCACTAGTGAAAGAATCTGTAACACAGTGTTATTTGTTATTTTAGAATGTTTGTGTAGTGTAACACAAAGGTACCTACATAGTATAGATGAACACGTTACTAACCTACTATTCCAATCACTAGGTATAAACTTACCAAAATCGTAATCATGTTGACTCCATCTCCACACTAATACTCGGAGGGTAGGTGTGCACACTATTCACCTTCTTGTTTACGTAATATAATTGGAAAGCGATAAGTCGCTACAGTACCTATTCAATCAAGGAAATTCCATTACCCACTGCTACTTGGTCCGTTACGCTAATTTACGAATTGATGGAGAACGCTGCAAGGGGTAGGTAGGTATTTCGTTTCGTAATCAAGTAATCATTAATAACACCTTTATTTATTGTGCTGGTTACAAATTAATAAGCGCCGATTCGAGGAAAAATTGCTTGTAGGTATTCTCGAAATTCGAGCACAATTTTCAAATAGAACGGAGATTTTATTAAATTTCTTATTACGACGGTTGGACGCTTGGTTAGGCAACAAATAAAATTCTCAGCCTTCACAATGTGGTCGGAATCGGAAATTAATACCTAAAGTTCTCAAGGAGAAAATTACGTCACCGTATAAGGACATTCATTGATTCGGTAAGTTTCTGGTTTCCTCCACATATATGGGGGGGGGGGTCACGTGACGTGTTATTTGTCGGAGCTGCCGTGATAGGTTTGCAGGGGCATGTCCAGCAGGCCGTGCGGTGCGGAGCCTCGCCTGGAGGATCCTAGGGCCGCTCGTAAGATACACATTCCAGCTTCGATGGTCCGATTCCTATCCGATTCGTTGCCAAGTGCCGGGTTGATCTCCACGAGGTCTACGGCGCGAAGGCGGCCCGTTGCGTGGATGATTTCCATTAGAGTGATGCCTTCGCGAAGACTAAGACCACCTCGCACTGTCAACGGATTAAGAATCTAATGTAACTTAACAAAGAACTAGTGCAGACGCCTCAAAAAGGAAAATAAAAAAATATTATGGATTATATGAGAAGTTTTACCTGGGGTCCCGGTGCTTGGTGCCTCCAGTGCGTCGAGAGCGTCTATGTCGAAGCTCACGTGGATAGGCTTGCTCCCGCTCGGGTCCAGCCGCTGCAACACGTGGCTTATCGAGTTAACTATGCCGTGTCTGCAACAAAATACCATCTTCATGTAGTTGGTTTGATTGAACGCGCTAATCTCTGGATTGGAAAAAATATGTTAGCATTTTATACCAACCAAACCAAACCAAACCAAATAGAGAAACTTGATAGATATACAAGACCAGCCAACCTCCGGCACTTAACCAATCAATCCTATTTCAAGATACCTAAGAGCATAAATCAATATGGCAAAAGAGTGTGGTCAAATTACTTGCCACATATCCTTAACAGCTTCCCTAACAATAACATAAATTGTATACTTAGGTACTTAATAAGCCAACACAGCAGACTAAGAGTATTGTAAAAAAGTACCTATTAACAAATATTAACTAATTATAATAAGTTAATGTAGTGTTAATGAAAGTAAGTTGTTAGTATATAATCTTAAAATTTAAAAGATTGTACTAATAATATTAATAATTAATTTGTATTTTTTGTATGAAAGAAATAAACAGTTTAAAAATTAAATTAAATTATAATTTAATTCTAGAGAAATATTATACGGGGCCTACGACCTATTCTCAGACCTACCGAATAAAGAGAAAAAAGTTTCATAAAAATCGGCCAAGCCATTTCGGAGGAGTTCGGTAACAAACACCGTGACACGAGATTTTTATATATTAGATGATCATTGTCAAGAGAGCGCTACACATTCATTCATTTGTGAGATTATTTGAGTATAGTCTGTACTTTTATTCATTGTAATCAATTATAATCAGAAAGGCCAAGTGGCTTCAAATTCAGACCTAGAAATTAGTTCCAATAAATTCCGCAACACAAGGCTTTACTTAAAATTGTAGCAGCGGCAACGGCAATGACGTGTTATCGATGAATACCTACGGTACTTGAAGTAATCCTGCTAGCTGGGTCAGTAAAGTCTTTTACTTATTTTTTTTTACTATTTTTAAAGTAGCCAACTTACTTGTCAATGTCTTCCATTGCAAACGTGGGGACGCTATATTTTTCTATAGCTAATCTCTCGTACGTGTCGACGGAGCGCAGACCGATGTAGCCGAGATTCTTTATTGAAAACCTGAAATACAAAGAATATTCATAATAAAAAAATACTGATTTTTATGCATTTGTATTTAAATGTATGCTGTATATTTCCATTGCTTCACCTGGGGGTATTTATAATTACCATAGCATATCGATCGACTGATATTGTGTACACACAATACTTATCAGTCGATCGACAGCTTTATGTTTCGATTAAATACTAGGCAGCAAAAATATGACTCTTCGTATGACTTAGAACTGATCAGCGCTGCCCCTGTTGTCGGTATGGCGGGACATTAATCACTATCACGATCAGTGCCAAAATCACAAGAACAACATTTTATTGAATTTTGATTAATTAAATCACTCATTTAATTTGATTTATTTAGTGATTCTGACGCTGATCAATGCTTTGGCGTGCGACAGGGATGGCAGCTTAGTGGTGGCACTGATCAGTGCTAAGTCATACGAAGGGTTAAAATAATAGTCTTACTTGGGAACCTGCCAATCCATCGTAGGCAAGTACGGCCAGTAGTCGGAGAGCTCCTTTACGAGGAGAGCGACCGGCATACCGTGCACGGAACCCGAGCCCGAGGTTTTGTTGGTGTTCAGATCGGCGTGGGCGTCCACCCAAATCAGGATCATGTCTTCATTAACACTGTAGTGACCGTCGACCGTGCCTGGGAATAGCACCAGTCTTTCTTTTGAAAAACACCCCCGTGAGGGTCCCTAACACGCTACCATTTGTCGCAGACATACAGAATCTGATCAGACTTATCCCTTTTAATCTCGTTTATGTACCCAATGGTTAGGAAGGATATATTAAAACAAGCGTCGTGAAACTTCTTGTTTCAGTCGGTATTTGGGTGGGGCCGCTAAGCGTTTTAATCGCCGCGTCCCGTGTGTTACCATAATCGAATAATTTTTGTAACAAACGGGATACGGTGGTTGAATGAAACGCTCCGCGGCCCCGCTCGCTTACGAGAAGAATTAGAGAGAAGTACTATTTTCTTATTTATCGTTCAATACTAAAATATTTTTTTGCAAATAGTTCGCAGAGGGCTCTTTTATAAATACATATTTTTGTTAATTTACTAGTGTTTTTGGAAAAATCATTTTTGTCAAGAACAGTCTGCCACAAGAAACTTGGCAGACAAAAACAAATTACAAATTTTTTATTGTTACTTAACTTGAAATTCTTACTCATACTCAATAAATAAATGAAACAAGGGCGAAGTTCAAGGGTTAAACAAGGTGTTTCTTTGTAGGGTAGCATTTGGACTTACCAACTCCTATAGAATGATCGCCACCTATGGTTACGGCTAACCTGTCATCTTTGAGCACTTCTGTGACCTTTTCCGACAGCCTCCTGTTGCAGGCCGAGACCAGGGCGAGATCAGACATGTTCTCGACGTTGGCACGCCCGTCGCATGTTTGGGTGTCGACGTCGCCGTAGTCCTTTATATCTAAGCCCTCTGTTCGATAAAAAAAAATCCATAAGTTAAGTGTTAAACTGTATAGGTAACGCCATCAGAGTTGAGGTCACGCACACAAATAACATCTCATGTAATGACAGCGGGATTTTGACGTTTATTCGTACCGATAGCAAGTTCAACAGACTCAACAGTGAATTACAAGATTGACTAAAAATTTCTTCAACCTATTTCGTTAAGAATTATTTAATTAAGAAAATACATCTAGTTCAAACAAATTAGAAAATAAAAATTTTGATGTATTTTATTTAAATCAGATAAGCATGTTTGTCGATTTTGTTCGTTGCGAATATTTCTTTATCAGTTTCAAATTGTTTTATTTCAAAAATAGGCTATATGATAAAAGAAAAAATATAATATGCATAGTATTGCGTAGGTATTACCTAAAGATCATTATAATTCACATTTTCATTCACTCACTCATTTCATTCATTCACTACTTTTTGTGCAATCAGTACTTTATGTTTATGTAGCTTTGTGTGTAATCACTGTAATCATTCACCTCAACTCTCGTGGCGTTACCTACATATAATCTGTGAATTTTAATTTTAGTACACTTAATAATAATTTTAAATTAGTTGTGTTAGGATAAAGGATATCATGGTTTTTTTTATGCCAGAAAAATGCATACTTACCTAGTTCCCGATAGCGATAAGCAAATTCTAAGCATTCGTTTAAAAATTACTATAAAATAATACCGTGGTTCTGTGATAATACCGCAAAAGAATCGGTTTCAATTAGTTACCTATGTACAGGTATATGAATTGCAACCAATCAAACATGCAATGTGTTGTCCAGGATTCATTTTTCTCGTTAGGTACATTAAGATATTATGCTTGATACGTAAAAGAAGGCAATTTATTCCTAGACTAAAAGATCGCGTAGTTAAATATTTACTCAACCATACTCTGCCATAAGTTCGCTAACTGAGGAAAGTTATACGGTAAAATGCTCAAAAACTTGGCAGCTTTTCGCGATCGAACTTTTAAGTCTCGTAACTCAAAGTTTGAATGGAAGTGAGAACCATCTATTACAGTTTGCGCTATTGAATAAAAACGAGCACAATAAGTTTTACATTTCACTGCAAGGAACATGTACATCTTACCAATCTCCGAAAGTTGGTTGAGGAGTCCTGCGAATCTCATTGCTGCGGGAGCGACGCTCACGCCATACTTCTTTTGTCCCTTCTCGAATGGCACACCAATGATACCCACTTTCTTTAAAGGTTTCCATGGTTTGGCCTGACTCATATTACGCGCGAACACTTTAAAAAAATTCATTTTGGCTTAAAAATAACTACTTGCTACATAACTTGAACTGGTGACACGACCGATACTATTGATGGCCCACGATAAGTGATGCGGGAATAGCGTAACGCGGACTCGTTATCTTATTTCTTTAAAGAGGTCAAAGGCTAAGGATACTCGCTTCTTATTTTTAAGACTCGTTAATTATGAAATGATGTATACTTTTTAGTAAGTCGATAGCAATTAGACAGTAAGTAGTAGGTATATCTGTTTATTTTATTTTATTTTTATTTTATTTTAGAAAGATTGATAGCGTAATATAATGTGCTTTACCAAATCAATGATTGCTCAAGACGATTCGTAAGGTTTGACTTCCGCCCAGCTACTAACTGCCGAACATGCAGACTTGCGTCTGAGAACTACATTATTTTTGTTTTACCTATTTGATCGTAAACAATGGGATCATAAAATTTTATTAGTTACTTAATCAGTAGGTACAAATAATGTGCACTATTTACTACGCTACGGCCAGGTATGAAGACATAAGGGTTTTAGCACACTACGTGATTATTCAAGTAAGTAGGTATAGGTAAGTAGGTATGACACGGATGTGACATTCAATTCCTGGGACTGGAAAATCCCTTCATTTCATTAATCCTATCGATAGGTAACCCTACCACACGATTAAACCATTGATGAGTTTACCATAGGGTAAGTCAACCATAGGGTTGACTTAGCCTAACGTCAGGGAAACAATATTAAACGAGTTGGCTAACGCTGTTCTGAAGCTTGCCCAGTTCATTAGGGTTTCTGTCGGTAGTTTAATATTTAAGCGCATAGCACTAACTGGGTTAACTCCATTGATTGTCTCTCTCTTTTTTGCTCATTCGAGCAATTCCACTCTCGCTCTCGCGTCAGGCATGAGCAACCACGCACTAGATTGTGCAATAATAAGTCGCAAGACTTGCACATAGAGACTAAAAGTGCTTGAAACCGTTCGATTAAGTTAAAAATGGGTTACAGATGATAGGGTTTTGGGATAGGGTTTGTGCTTAGTCGAATTAACTGTATAATTTGGTTACCCTTTTATTGGACTAAGACGATTATAGGCTTAGCGTATTTTTAGGGTTTGTAAAAACAAGTCTATCAAATGCCCTATCAGAAACCCCTTTAAGGTTAGCGCTTCCGGTTCCTGCATTCAACATGTCAAGCGTCCGCTGCGTCACAACCGCAGTAACCCTTATTGACAGTGCAAACGCCCACATGGAAAGCCCACAGGTACAATTATAATAACAACTGATCGTGACGTAACATACGACTTAACCAAGCATCAGCAATTACCCGGCGACGGCCCGTGCTGAATAATCAGTAAATCAGTACGTACCCATTACCTACCTTAACCACGAATGTTAATTTCCGTCCAATTATCGCATAACCAGCCACGTAGCAATAGTACATTATTAATTAATTGTAAGCAAATCAATCAATAGCTGCTAAGTATTTATTTTACACAGATGATTCGTTTATTAAAATAGTAATAAGAAGCAATATAAGGATATATTTAACTGATACTTCTTTGTGTGCGTCACTGCTATTTATCATAGCACGTAACTTAAGACTTGTATCGGCCTGACTTTTTTCAATCCACGAGAGGTACGGTCCGATGACAGTGAAAATGTTATACTTAACGTCAACCTTTGGCTCGATCATGGAACCGCTGGGGGTCGCCGCTATGGCTACAACTTTTTTGTCGAGTAAAACTGGCGCCCCTTCGCCAAATTCCTTCTCGTACGTCCCGAGAATGTCAACTGAATCTTCCAATCCACATACACAGTAGTACCATTTAGGATTCGAACATGGCGTCTGGTTATAAGCTTGCCGCTGCAAAACTATCGTACCGGTGTAGAGCTCACCATAGCCGACCACGGTCATTCGCGTATCCCTTAATTCTGTTGCATAGTGATTAGCGATTTCAGCTGGTGTCAGGAAATGCATGAGGACAGGTCTTGCTGCAAACACGAGGCCAATGTTACTATGCACCCGGGTAATGTTTGGTTCTGTCTGTTTTACATCGAATGTGTATTCGTTATGCGGAACAGTGGTGGCTACTTCAACCAAATTATGGATTGCTCCTTCGCCTCCAATTATCACTGCTGTAGCGACTGCAATGTAGTTTGGCGGCGGATCTACGCAGTGGCCTGACGTGAGAACCGTCCGCTTGTTTATGGTTATACCGGTGCATACGTATTGCTGATTAGCGTTTAGCAAGGCCACTATGTATGGGTGTTCTTCTGCGAGCGTTTCTATTACCCTCCAGTCGTTAGGGAACAATGTGTTCATCTGGTCTCCGACTGTTATGCTCCCGATGGACACAACGAATACAGTTCTCATAATATCTTGCCATGTAAAAATCATAGCAATTTAAAAACATTTGACTGAAATTGTAAGTTCTAATCTTACTACAATAAACATACTAGAAATGAAAACACCATGTGACAGTGTGACATTAGTTACATCGTCACCATATTATTTTTGACAAAACGACAAGAATAGAGTTACCAGCGTCTTCATTATTTTTCGCGGTGTTCTCTTTAATGAGCAACCGCAAAGGTTTCTATCATGTGCGGTTCTCTTTTGTAAATCAAAATCGCCGGTAAAAACATCGGTGTAAATCCCCGTCAGCATTTACAAGAAATCGCGAAAATTGGAATAAGAATCTGGCAAACGAAGACAATCGTTTGAATCTGGGCGAGATCAAAGTGGTCTCTGAGGGTTTCGGCCAATTCGTGCAAAAATACCCTTACCGTCGTAGTCTATAGAAACATATAGGCAGTGCGAAGTAAGTGACTAGCTAGTACTTAGCAGACAAAACAAATTTCAAGACTATCGATGAAGAATACCTTTGTCTAAGAGTGAAGTGTTTAATAAAAAAAATACTTAAGTACTATTTACAATGTTGGTGCGTTTTTGTCGAGGTAAATTCTAAATGATTAATTAAAAAGCGTCAAGGAAGAATTCTCTTCAGATGCGGGTGTCAAATTAATCGAATGCAAAGTAAGATTCTGAGTGTTAATTTAAAAATAACAAGGGTGTATCGAAAGGCTGGCTTAAGTCGCAGTGCTTGGCGCGGCAGTATGCTCTATCGCCTCGATCTCTGCGCTAAGGTTTAACATCTGTATCGCAATCTCTCACCAATATTTCACCAGTATACTAAATGAGAATTTTTTCCACAAACACCTGCTAAGAAACAACAAAAATGACGTCGCCGACTACAAATTCAATTTTTCCGCCATTGCCTTGCCATTGCAGAATTTGCGTTTTCTGTCACTTTGGACAACATGTCGGTGTAACATGCTGAAATTGTCTATACATAAAGAACATTGTAGGTATAATAACACCAATAGTTTTGCTTTCTCTGTTTTTTTTGTACTTATTAAAAAACTAGCTACCCGTCCCGGCTTCGCACGGGTGTAATGCATGTATTACACATATAAACCTTCCTCTTGAATCACTCTATCTATTAAAAAAAACCGTATCAAAATCCGTGGCGTAGTTTTAAAGATCTAAGCATACTAGGGGCGTTCAATAAAAAGTGAGAATGAGTATGTTATAAACAACTTTTACTAAATGTCATTTTATTTTTCGACATAGTCACCTTTTAGCATAATACACTTAGTATATCTTTTTTCTAAACTTATAATTCCATTTTTAAAAAAGGTCTCATCTTGAGTACTTCAAAAATCTTGTACTGCAGCGACTACCGCGTCGTCGTCTTCAAATTTCTGGCCTCTCAGGTATTGTTTGAATCTCGAAAATAGGTAGAAATCACTGGAAGCGAGATCTGGTGAATACGGAGGATGCTTAAGGATATCGAACCCAGCATCACGAATTGCAGCCATTACAACGGCGGACTTGTGTGCCGGGGCATTGTCCTGGTGGAACAGCACAACTTTCGAGAGTTTACCTCGCCGTTTTTCGCGGATCTCATTGCGCAATGTTGCTATTTGTTTGGCGTATAATGTGCCCGTAATAGTGGCTCCATGCTCGAGATACTCAATCATTAATACCCCTTTACCATCCCAAAAAACAGAGCCCATGACCTTACCGGCAGATGGGCTCACCTTGAATTTCTTCGGAGTTGGAGATGATGGCCTTTTCCATGTCATAGACTGCAGTTTCGTTTCTGGGTCGTAATGATGGAGCCTTGTTTCGTCCATTGTTATAAATCGCGCCAAAAAAAGTTCCCGGTCTTGCTGCATCAGGTTCAAAGCTTCTTGACAAATCTCTAGTCTAGTTTGTTTTGCGTCTCAGTAAGCATTCTTGGTACCCAACGCGCAGATACCTTTTTCATACCCAAGCGTTCATGTAAAATATTATGCACGCTCCCCGTTGAAATCTTTACATTTTCAGCAATAAAACGAACTGTGACACGACGATCCGCCAAAACTGAGTTTTCGACTTTTTTCACAATTTCTTCAGTTACTGCTGTAGTAGGGCGTCCGGAGCGGGGATCGTCCATTGTCGATGTTCTTCCACGTCTAAATTCGGCGCATCAACGTGCGACTGTCGAATACGGAGGAGCATTAGACCCTAAAGTGTCCCGTAAATCCAAATTGACTTGATCCGTAGAAAAATTTTTCAAACACAAGTATTTGATAACGGCGCGCAGTTCAATTTTCTCCATTTTCGCTAACGTACTCAATAGCATTGCAAAGAAATTACCGTACATTTTTTTAAACAAAAGACAGTTGGTTTTTTTTTCATAGCAATCAGCTAGATAGATTAGCTTTACCGGCCAGTATTTAATTTCGTAATATTAAAAGAGTTTGCATCTCATTCTCACTTTATATTGAACGCCCCTCGTACATAGGTACATAGGGACAGACAGATAGTGGGAAGCGACTTTGTTTTATACTATGTAGTGATTTAGTACCAACAAAAATTATGACTACGAGCATATAGTATTTTTTAGGGATCCGTACACAAAGGGTAAAAAAGGGACCCTATTACTAAGACTCCACTGTCCGTCTGTCTGTCTGTCTCTCTGTCTGTCACCGGGCTGTATCTCATGAACCGTGATAGCGGGACAGTTGAA
This sequence comes from Archips crataeganus, assembly GCA_947859365.1. Lineage (NCBI taxonomy): Eukaryota > Metazoa > Arthropoda > Insecta > Lepidoptera > Tortricidae > Archips > Archips crataeganus. Next base: position 38,456,582 of record OX402045.1, read on the forward strand.
ATTTTCACAGATGATGTATTTCTGTTGCCGCTATAACAACCAATACTAAAATTAAAATAAAGTTAACATTTACAGGGGATCATCAAGAAGAAACGTTTTTTTTTTCAGCGTTTTTAACCCGATCTTTATAATGGCGCATTGAATCAGGCGTTATTTTGCGGAGGTCCATATCAATGAACTTTGCTCACCCGCGACTTACCGTGCAGTTCCTCCACCTCCACACTGTACGAGCACACAAAAATCACACAAACCCAACTATCACCACCACCAAAGTAACTACACTGACGCGTTTCGAACTCAACCAGAGCTCATCTTCAGAGTAAAGGTACCTGGTATCCTTACATAATTAAGTCTTAAAATCTCGTACCTTCTCATGGCCTAATCCCCGTACTGGAATTTAAGAAGCCCTATTATGTCTTGTTTGTATTAATAGTATTTTATGCAACGGTTGTATAAGTGAGGTCTTAAAAGGCGAATGACGTGAGTTGCGATACGAGCGAATGCGAGTATCGCAATGGAAGACGGCACGAGCCGTTAAGACCAAATTATACACCGTTGCATACAATATTTTTCCTACGACTCGACTCTACTGGTACAGTCGGGTACAGTAGGGTAAAATGGGGTACAGTCGGGTACAGTAGGGTACAGTCAGGTACAGTACGGTAAAATAGGGTACAGTAGGGTACAGTCGGGTACAGTAGGGTAAAATAGGGTACAGACGGGTACAGTAGGGTAAAATAGGGTCCAGTAGGGTACAGTCGGGTACAGTAAGGTAAAAAAGGGTACAGTTGAGTACAGTCGGGTACAGTAGGGTAAAATAGGGTACAGTAGGGTACAGTAGGGTACAGTCGGGTACAGTAGGGTAAAATAGGGTACAGTAGGGTACAGTCGGGTACAGTAGGGTAAAATAGGGTACAGTCGGCTACAGTAGGGTAAAATAGGGTCCAGTAGGGTACAGTCGGGTACAATAGGGTAAAATAGGGTACAGTAGGGTACTGTCGGGTACAGTAGGGTACAATAGGGTACAGTAGGGTACTGTCGGGTACAGTAGGGTAAAATAGGGTACAGTAGGGTACAGTCGGGTACAGTAGGGTAAAATAGGGTCCAGTAGGGTACAGTCGGGTACAGTAGGGTAAAATAGGGTACAGTCGGGTAAAGTAAGCTAAAAAAGGGTACAGTTGGGTACAGTCGGGTACAGAAGGGTAATGTACCCGACTGTACCCTATTTTACCCTACTGTACCCAACTGTACCCTATTTTACCCTACTGTACCCTACTGTACTATACTGTACCCTATTTTACCCTACTGTACCCGACTGTACCCTACAGTACCCTATTTTACCCTACTGTACCCGACTGTACCCTATTTTGCCCTACTGTACCCGACTGTACCCGACTGTACCCAACTGTACCCTATTTTACCCTACTGTCCCGACTGGACTCTACTGTACCCTATTATACCCTACTGTACCCGACTGTACCCTACTGTACCCTATTTTACCATACTGTACCCTACTGTACCCTATTTTACCCTACTGTACCCGACTGTACCCTACTGTACCCTATTTTACCCTACTGTACCCGACTGTACTCTACTGTACCCTATTCTACCCTACTGTACCCGACTGTACCCTACTGTACCCGACTGTACTCTACTTTACCCTATTTTACCCTACTGTACCCGACTGTACCCTATTTTACCCTACTGTACCCGACTGTACCCCACTATACCCTATTTTACCCTACTGTACCCGACTGTACCCAACTGTACCCTATTTTACCCTACTGTACCCGACTGTACCCTACTGTACCCTATTTTACCCTACTGTACCCGACTGTACTCTACTGTACCCTATTTTACCCTACTGTACCCGACTGTACCCTACTGTACCCTATTTTACCCTACTTTACCCGACTGTACTCTACTGTACCCTATTTTACCCTACTGTACCCGACTGTACCCTACTGTACCCTATTTTACCCTACTGTACCCGACTGTACCCTACTGTACCCTATTTTACCCTACTGTACCCGACTGTACTCTACTGTACCCTATTTTACCCTACTGTACCCGACTGTACCCTACTGTACCCTATTTTACCCTACTGTACCCGACTGTACCCGACTGTACCCTATTTTACCCTACTGTACCCGACTGTACCCTATTTTACCCTACTGTACCCGACTGTACCCTAGTTTACCCTACTGTACCCGACTGTACCCTACTCTACCAGACTGTACCCTATTTTACCCTACTGTACCCGACTGTACCCTACTCTACTCAACTCAGCAGGTCTAAACTGGGCTTTAGTGTTGAGTGTACCCTACATTTAATATTATGTGGCAGCTAGGTGTATCGTAATAACGACATTACGACACAAGTGCTGTTATGGCGAATAGATTAAGTATAGACTTTCTGCAGTCATTTTATCTATGTTCTTATTTATATATTTGTTCGCGGCCATGTAAAAAACAGATAAAAGTACAGGAGTAGGAAAATATTGTTAATTTTCATAGAAATTGTAGGCACTGTAAAATAAAAACCAATTTTGCTCAACTAAATTTGTACGGAACACTCAGTGTGCCCGGTTATTTTAAACGAATGTTTCAATACCATTTAAGCTCCCCACCTCCCCACTCAAGTAACTATAGGTACTTTAATAAATAGGAAGTATACGCGCTTAGTTACGTGGCCGTGAAAGTGAAGTGAAAATTGCGAATACGAATGTAAGCGAGTGTTCTTTCGAGGGTCCTCGAACAAAAATGCTTAAGTTGGGGAACTCGGTGAGAGGGGTTGCGATCCGTCTCACTATGTATCGGAATTCAATACTTATAACGTAATAGGACTCCATCGGCCTCGAAAATAAACTACAAGCAGCCAATCTACATAATATACAGTTAGCTACCGCTGCTTGCCTCTTGTATAGTCGACCAAGTAAGACAAGTGCTTTAGCATTTTGTATGACAGTTGCTACATCAGAATAAAAACAATAAAGCTGCTTGTCACAATGATTTGTAAGAGAAAATACCTTTTATCAAAGGCATTAAGCCGTACAACTGACGTTGAATCTAATGGTGGTAATGGAATTTCTTGGTCGACTAAACACCTTTCATGTAGTTTGTGCGGTAAAATTAAATAAATAAATCACCGCCCGGCTCTACTGTACAAGTGATGTGACTTTTCGTTATATTTTTTTGTCATTTCAATCAGAGTTGTGCTGATTTTGGGTCCGGTACATTTAGTACAGTCAGTTCAAGTTATCAAAATGGTGAGTCCTCTCAAATTAAAATTAATTATGTAAGTAGGTACGTATTAATGATTAAACAATTTACACCATTGTTTGAGATAATTTCAGATGTTTCCCAGATACATTATTCATAGTGGCATTCTAGCATCAATGAAGTAAATTAAGTTAACGAAAAAAGTAAAAACTGTATACGAAAATGAGCTTGATGCAGATAAACTCATGTCTTTTGCCTATTTATTATTATAGCAATACAATATTTTGTCATATCAATTTTACAGGAAGGAAGCTAAAAGTGGTTAATAAATAAATGTCCCAGTGCTCGACCTGCTAATTGCCTATAGTTGACACCCTGCTGTCTCCTTTATTGCTAATGACAAAATCTAAAAGATGGCAACTACTGTGATTCCTTACAGTCTGGAAGGAGTTTTTTGGTGGGTATGTATTTTCTTATACTCGTGTACCTACCGTGATCTTTGAATTCTAATTTAATAAATAATGTCACAAAGGAAGTGAAAGTGTTGAACTAAAGGTCTATATTGTTCACGGTAATCTATTATTAATAATTACAGTATCGAAATTTTTTTTTTTCTGTTTTTACCGTTTTTTTTTCTGTTTCAAACACAATACATGAATATTCAACTGATCGTTAATATATATAAGATAAGAATTTGATTTAAATCATTTAATCAAAAGGGCACGAATAAAAAACTATCACTTTCCAGTAGGTTTAATGCTCTGCCGTGACACATCAATGACCAAGAGATTAATGTTAAACAAATTCACATACTAAAAGCTCATTACATTAAATTAAGAAGCACTGGTTATCCACGTGTTACTCATTACATTTACTAGTTCATTATCTTTTAAATGATAAGAGCTAGGATACTTTAGTGTCTTAGAGAAATTTGCTTTATTTGACCTCAAGGGAGGCTTCCCTTAAAGTTAACGGAAATAAAAAAACACGGTGTACAGAGAACTAAAATGAATTTCAGAAAAGGACTCGTACTTAATTCAAATGCATTCTTCACTCAATTTGTTGGTATATCGGGACGCAAACCTTGACTGCTGGTGTATACATATATAAAGGGTCCACGGAAATAATATGTTTCGTCACCTATGCGACTTTTGAATTATAGGGAATTAAAAATTAGTTAGGTATCACGAACAATTATACTATAACCATTTCTCTAAAAGTGAAAAAAAATATTGTTGTCAGATATCCATATTTAATTCAATAACGAAATGTTGGGGGGAGGCCTTTGCTCAGCAGTGGGACAGAATAGGCTAATAATGATAATATTAATAAAATAAGAAAAGTAAATGCAAAAAATAATTAATTCGGAATATCACAACTCAAAATCTTAGTGCGGTTGTACATTTTTCAAAAAATCAGAATAAACGAAATTTCTCGAAAACGGTGCGACTTTTACTGAGGTCATTTTTTGATATTTGGTAGACGACCTGCCCACCTATCTCCCATTTCAGTTTGTCGTACTTACTTACCCCCTGTATAATATACTTGCTTTCACGCGCTATTGCCATTGCTTTCGTCCGCGTATACGTAGATAAATAAGTTATTGTTAAAAATTTCATTTTCAATTTAAGCTTTTTCGCTGACTGTACTTTTTGTTGACTGTACTTGCATTGTCATCCAACTTAAAGCATTTAAATTTGTGGACAATTTCCGTTCTCGCTGCACATCTATGATCTCAAAAGATGATATCTGCCAAGTGTCAAGTCTCTATAACAGCTACAGCTAGTCAATAAGTAATTAATAATCCTCTTTGTACCTTATCCCGTGGGAATTCCGAAAAATCATGAATTAAGTAGGTATTTTAATTTTTAAACTTGCATGCCAAATTTGCGGTCAGTAACTAAGTTATGTTACAGAAACAAGGTTACGTTAGATTGAATATGATGAATTAAATCGGTAGTCATTCTCAAGTTATGGGATGACGAAGGAAAATAGAGATTACTTTATGTAAATTACGTAGATTTTCCCATATTAGCTGAACGTTTGCTCAACTGTTTAAAAAGTGGTATAGCCAAGAGACGCGGGTTTGAATTACCTGAAGACATTTCGCTAAGTGTAAAGATGAACTTGGTGGTCTGATGAAAACAAAAAATCAATCAAATGTACCAATATTAATTTAAACATCGCGTTGGGTGAATATTATATCAATTTATATCCCTTCAGAATTTGACCAATTTTATCAACTAAAAAAAGCTAAGTTAGGCTAGCACTTCCTGTTTCATTTTAACATTACCTACATCAAAGAAATGACTTTGTGTAAGAACGAATGGGCATTATTTTATACGAAAAAAATATGAAGTCGAGAAGTACCTTTTACTTACTTACTTCAGCTTAGGTACTTCAAATGAAGGAGAGTTTTTATAAAATATTTTAAGGAAATTTTAAGTATTCAAAGGGTCTCTTTGAATTAAGAAAACACTTAGCGGGCTTTAAAGAGGAGGAAAGAAAATTTCTGCTAATTATTTCTGTCTGGCTGCTTCCGTCCATTAGATTATTTTATTAAATTGTTTATATTTCAACAGCTGCAAAAGTTCCTCACTTTCAAATTTAATTGACATGACTTATTGCAGCGGTTTGTCTTTGTATTTGTTTACCTTGTTTCTTTCTGGTTCGAGTTATTCTTGTTTGAGCTCGGTTGTGCCTTTATTCTGTAACAGATTTCTCCGTTGTAATTTCAACCGCTTATTGCTTTTTAACTATAGGAGAATCCAACGAACAGACGGCATAGGCTTAGTAATATGTATTTAGGGTCCAGACCTCTGTGTATCGACACCAAAATCAAATTATTGAAAATCGGACGTCAAGCGTGCCAAGCCCGCTGAACAGAACACGTCACTAAATTCCTCGGCGAGCCGCACGGCACCAATCAAATGAAAACGTTTAAATGGATACTATCAGTACCTCTACCATGAGTTATACTAGTTTACAGTGACCGTACTCGCTAGCGACGGCGTAAATGATTTGTATGGAAAATTGTATACAGCGCCTCTAGCGGTCACTTACGGAAGTACAATTCTCCATACAAATCATTTACGCCGTCGCTAGCGAGTACGGTCACTGTACACTAGTGTAACTCATGGTAGAGGTACAGGAATCATTGTCACTTTATTTCATTGGAACACCGCGAACGAGTAAGCGGTGCTGGCAGCGGTTTCTATTATTAAAAGAACCGCTCGATAATTTAAAATACAAATGGGAAAAATTCATCCATAGTTTCGTCATGTCCTATCCGTCTGTCTCATACTTAACTCAGAGAGTCCTAGTAAAAGCCGTAATTTGACATGGGTGAACATAAAAATCACGCCAACATAGTCGGGTGTCATTGGATACGTCTTTCATTTTGGATTATTTTGCGAAATATTAAGATTTAAAGTGCTATTTTAGATTTTTTACCCTGTTGGCTTCAAACCAAAATTAAGCACCTGCATTAAGTTTTCTACCAGGTCTCGGAATTATAATTATGATTTATGTATTTCAAAGACAATAATTTTATTAATTTCACTAGCTTATGAGCGCGAATTCATCCGCGCAGATTTCCAATTTGTGGTAAAGCTTCTTCATCTCTCTCGTTGAATAAAGCAAAAGTCCTAAAATCTGTCGTGATCGTCATTGATATCAGTACTTGCATGCCAAATTTTAAGTCTTTATTAATTATAGTTATACGGAGAGAGGGAAACTTTGAAGTGTAAATTTCCCCCTCCGTCAGCCCTCTCATATTGAGAGGTGGCCTGTGCCCTGCAGTGGGACGTATATAGGCTGGGTTGATGATGGGGATGAGAGAGGGTAGCTTTGAAGTGAAAATAAATCCCATTTATTCCCTATTTAATGAAAATTCCGAAAAATCCTTTCCTATCGGATGCCCACGCCATAATATCTATCTGTTTTCCAAATTTTAGTACAATCCGTTCAATGGTTTGAGCTGTGCGTTGATAGATCAATCAGTCAGTAACGGTTGCCTTTTATAATAGGTAAAGGAGGTTCTAACCGTACTGGAAAATATTTTATTTGAAAACAAATAGGTACGCGTAAAACCCACTCATTCGTATGACAGGTTTAAATGGAACTTCATTCAGCTGTTGCTCAACTTGCATTTTATACAGGTAAGATTTTTTCTTGGAAATCACATTCATATTTTATTGAAATAATACTACTTAATTTAAACAATAACATAAAAAAAAACCTACAAGGCAAATACGTCGTCGAAAGACGTTGTAGGCATCGACCCCAGAACGCTGGCCGCATTACCTCTTTGTACCGCTATGCTTTTTTTAAAGTTATTGTTTAAATTAGTATTATTTAATTTAGTATAATAGATATTTATTCCTTAAAATATTAATTATGTACTTATATGTATGTACATTGTTTTATGGATATTATAATATAATTTAAGGGGGTTTTCAGAAAAAAATGTAGGTACCCGTTTAGCCTTAATTATCCTTAATTTTCCATACAAAATTTATTAGTCAGTTTTGTGATGGTCCATACAACATGTATGGTTAACTGCGTCACAAAACTGACAGTTCAAAGTGGATCACTTTTTTTATTGCTTAAATCGATAGTGCTTGTGATTCCGAGTAGAAATAACCCAAAATTTGTTAGGTTTTAAAAAAAAGTACAAGGTACACTTTTTTCTGAAAATGCCTTTAAATCGTGGAAGACATTCGTGAAGATAAAAAATTAGCAGTTGTTGGTGTTGGTTGGTGTTGTGTAGAGTTTGGTAATCAATATTCCACCGGTAATATGCATTTCCTAGAGGGTAAAAGTAAGTATATCTTAGATCCATTACCAATATTAAAATTTTTGCTTTTCCACGTTTTAGTTATTTGTTTGCTTGTTTAATAATATAGGTAAACACCGTACTTAAATAAAAGTACCTGGGCAACCGAGCTCCGCTCGGGTTGAAACTCGGTACTAAGATAGATCAATTTTTCATCTCCGAAAAACCCCACATACCAAATTTCATCGAAATCGTTCGAGCCGTTTCTGTGATTCTGATTATATACAAGTATATAAGTATATATAAGAATTGCTCGTTTAAAGGTATTAGATAGATAGATAGATAAATAAACCTACGCTTATGAATGAAGACGGTAACCTAGCATTGACTAGTTAGGTACTGTATTGTACTGATAGCATAAGAACTATCTTAACATTAAAAGTTGCGTGATCGGTATACTGAAAAACAAGCAACAGCTTTAGTTAAATGATACACCTACAAGACTTTGAACCTTTATTCGATGTAAAAATTATACGCAGATCCCTCGAGGTAGCGTAGAATGTGCAGGCACTGAGGAAAATAACGTCGCATTATATTTTACAGATTCTTATAAAGTTACGACGCTGTTGTCTGAACTTCATGAAACACTAAAATAAGTAGGTACACCTGCTATCAAAACAAATGGTTTTGGGTCAACTAATGGACGTAGAAAGTCTTTTATAATAAAATTCGCATTGTGCCCTAAATCAGACATGTAAGGAAGGACAGACACTCAATTCCGTCCCCCGGGTGGGCCAGCCGGGGTTTGTGTAGCTTTTATTCGGCCTCTGCCGGTCCCAGGAGCCCAGCTTTCATTTCAATGGTTCTTCAGATTATAATAACTTTCATGGGCGCTTTGTTATGGTTCCATTTACGGATGTATAGTACGCAAATACATATTAGGGTCCTGAGGAGCGTAACGTCCCTTGTATTATTCTTACGTGTAGCAATTGGCAATCCTTGGCAACGGAGTTTAAATGGAAATTGTTGCTACTGTAATTAATACAACATGTAAATACATAAGAGTGTTATCAAGTACTTAGGTTTATGGTATTTATACCCCGGGCGTTAATATTTACAACCTCTTTGTCCAGCGAACGCCTTTGTGATGATAATGGATATTTCATACGAAGTTCCACGTGTAACTAAGTATCTAGTTGCCACAACTAACTCTTAGCACTATGCACAAGCTTATATGGAAAAAAACAATTATTTAGAGATGAAGCAGTCAAGATACACCTAACCTGATGGAAAAGAGCGTCTTTTACAGTTCTATATTGGACGGTATTATCAATATTTACCGCACAGCGCTGGCACCTTTGAGCGTTCCGTGCACGTACCATTTTGTATGATTTGCATGTAGGCCTTGTGGGATTTGTGTACATTTGAATATGGGGACCGTTTCATTCGCCCAGTGAGTGGCTGGATCAAGGAATCGACGCCTAATTTAATTGGTGTTTGCGCCATTCTTTTATATCGATTCAACTAACCAACGGAAAAAAAACCTTATTTAACATTTTATGATATCAAACTAGATGAAAGTCATGAATAATCATACATAATCATAATCAAACAATTTAGAGCCCAATCGTGGATTTTATTTTGATATTTTGTATTTTTATTGAATGTAACCTCTGAGAGTTAGTTTCAGAGAGTTGTAATAAATACTAGAGATACTCATACCTAAGGGTGTTCTACGTAAGAATAAGATAAAACAATACGTTACCTTAAAGAGATTCTCTGGAGAAGTTCCGGGAGGCGCAGTGCTGCCAGATCTCCTGTTTTTACAGGAGATCTCCTGGATTTAGGGTGTTGCTCACGTTCTCCTGTTTTTATTTTACCATCTCCTGGATTTTAGAAGTTCACTTGTATAATTAACCATACTACTACAAAGTTTTGAAAGTGAGTGCAAGACAGCCTTAAATTGCTTAAATCTATGCCACAGTTTCTGAACGAAACTAAGAGAGCTACATACTCTTATCTTTACAGGTGTATAATGTAAATAAAAACAAATCATTTTTACACAGAAGAAAATAAGTATGCAGGTAAGTTTTAAGCATGTACATTGATCCACATATTGTAACATATTCCTTTCATGTACCTTTGAACATTAGTAAGGAAACACTTCCTTTGCAGATGAGACATAGGTATAATAAAGAATTGTACCTAAAAAAATCATACAACTTAAAAAAACATTTCAAAGTTTTACCGATTGTATTTTAAAGTATTTTTGTTTCTTTTCTTTTGTACAATAAAGAGTTTACATACATACATACATAAAATTCCAAAAAGGATAAAAATAATTGGTGCTTAGTCTTTTGGTAAGCCAATTAGTCTATTCTAGCTTCCATATTCAGAGACTTCTAATGGTTACTTAAGTTAAATAGATATTTTATATGAGCTGTCGGTGATAGCATTTAAGTACCTTTTAATCACTAAATTACTTTGAGTTATACAGCTAGAGAAATTGGATTGGTAGATTTTTATAGCTTGTTACTTTGAATAAATTACCTAAATTAAACGAAATTAATATTATATTTTTACTTTTAAGAAAATTTATGTAGTTGAAAAACAATATTCATCCTTTGTAGTCAATGAAAATGTTAAAAATAAATCATAAATTCAATAACCTAGGGAATAGTATTTTATGGAACGGTTGTATAAGTGAGGTGTTAAAAGGCGAGTGACGTGAGTTGCGATACGAGCGAATGCGAGTATCGCAATGGAAGACGGCACGAGCCGTTAAGACCAAATTATACACCGTTACATACAATATTTTTCCTACGACTCGACTCTACTGTACTGTACTGTATCCTACTGTAGGGTACAGTAGGGTAAAATAGGGTACAGTAGGGTAAAATGGGGTACAGTCGGGTACATTAGGGTACAGTCGGGTGAATTAGGGTACAGTAGGGTAAAATGGGGTACAGTCGGGTACAGTAGGGTACAGTCGGGTACAGTAGGGTAAAATGGGGTACAGTCGGGTACAGTAGGGTACATTCGGGTGAATTAGGGTACAGTAGGGTAAAATGGGGTACAGTCGGGTACAGTAGGGTACAGTCGGGTGAAATTGGGGTACAGTAGGGTACAGTCGGGTAGAGTAGGGTGAAATAGGGTACAGTAGGGTACAGTCGGGTACAGTAGGGTAAAATAGGGTACAGTAGGGTACAGTCGGGTACATTAGGGTAAAATAGGGTACAGTAGGGTACAGTCGGGTACAGTAGGGTAAAATAAGGTATTTTACCCTACTGTAGCCTACTGTACTATACTGTACCCTACTGTACCCGACTGTTACCTACTGTACCCTATTTTACCCTACTGTACCCGACTGTACCCTATTTTACCCTACTGTACCCGACTGTGCCCTATTTTACCCTACTGTACCCGATTGTACTCTACTATACCCTATTTTACCCAACTGTACCCGACTGTACCCTATTTTACCCTACTGTACCTGACTGTACCCTACTGTACCCTATTTTACCCTACTGTACCCGACTGTACCCTACTGTGCCCTATTTTACCCTACTGTACCCGACTGTACCCTATTTTACCCTACTGTACCCAACTGGACCCTACTGTACCCTATTTTACCCTACTGTACCCGACTGTACCCTACTGTACCCTATTTTACCGTACTGTACCCGACTGTGCCCTATTTTACCCTACTGTACTCGACTGTACCCGACTGTACCCGACTGTACCCTACTGTACCCTACTGTACCCTATTTTACCCTACTGTACCCGACTGTACCCGCATGTACCCTACTGTACCCTATTTTACCCTACTGTACCCGACTGTGCCCTAGTTTACCCTACTGTACCCGACTGTACCCTACTGTACCCTATTTTACCCTTCTGTACCCGACTGTACTCTACTGTACCCATTTTTACCCTACTGTACCCGACTGTACCCTACTGTAACCTATTTTACCCTACTGTACCCGACTGTACCCTATTTTACCCTACTGTACCCGACTGTACCCTATTTTACCCTACTGTACCCGACTGTACCCTATTTTACCCATCTGTACCCGACTGTACTCTACTGTACCCTATTTTACCCTACTGTACCCGACAGTGCCCTATTTTACCCTACTGTACCCGACTGTACCCTACTGTACCCTATTTTACCCTTCTGTACCCGACTGTACTCTACTGTACCCTATTTTACCCTACTGTACCCTACTGTACCCGACTGTACTCTACTGTACCCTATTTTACCCTACTGTACCCGACTGTACCCTACTGTAACCTATTTTACCCTACTGTGCCCGACTGTACCCTATTTTACCCTACTGTATCCGACTGTACCCTATTTTACCCTACTGTACCCGACTGTACCCTACTGTACCCTATTTTACCCTACTTTACCCGACTGTAACCTATTTTACCCTACTGTACCCAACTGTACCCTATTTTACCCTACTGTACCCGACTGTACCCTATTTTACCCTACTGTACCCGACTGTACCCTATTTTACCCTACTGTACCCGACTGTACCCTATTTTACCCTATTGTACCCGACTGTACCCTATTTTACCCTACTGTACCCGACTGTACCCGACTGTACCCTATTTTACCCTACTGTACCCGACTGTACCCTATTTTACCCTATTGTACCCGACTGTACCCTATTTTACCCTACTGTACCCGACTGTACCCGACTGTACCCGACTGTACCCTACTGTACCCTATTTTACCCTACTGTACCCGACTGTACCCTACTCTACTCAACTCAGCAGGTCTAAACTGTGCTTTAGTGTTGAGTGTACCCTACATTTAATATTATGTGGCAGCTAGGTGTATCGTAATAACGACATTACGACACAAGTGCTGTTATGGCGAATAGATTAAGTATAGACTTTCTGAAGTCATATTATCTATGTTCTTATATATTTGTTCGCGACCATGTAAAAACCAGATAAAAGTACAGGAGTAGGAAATATAATAAACAAAACAGGCTTCCATAAATGTTTTACGAGGTAATTTTTTTCTCCTGTTTTTATTTCAAATATCCTGTTTTTTACGACATATATCTCCTGTATTTTTCAAACTGGATCTGGCAACACTGGGGAGGCGTGTCGGCTCACGTGCAATGCAAACACAATTTACAGCTGCTGGAAGTAAATTACAATTAGAATATCTACCTATGTAGATATTTGTATAGAGAGGCCGCCTCACTATGTCATTAATTTCAAGTTTTTCGTCAGCCGTTACCGTTTCATGTGAGTTATTGTCGGAAACAATTAAACAATTAAAATAAACAACAGATGCAATGATCGATTACCCAAAACTAACTATGTTTTTTTATGCTGTCTCGAATTCAGTTATGGGGCTCTTTAATTTAAATCATTGGCACCTTGTCTTCGTGAGAGCCGACCCGACAGAATTACTTTTAGGTGGTGCATTGTATCTTGCATCTGCATATTTATTCACTAGAGGATTTATTATTCTATGTCTTGGTCTTGTTCCTTGTACAATCTTTTCCGCCAATCTGCACCCCTTCCCGGCACTTAAGTCTGATTTTGACAGATTTTTACTTTTCTTGCTTAGTAAAATTCATTATTTTGTCCAGCAGTCATTATATCAGATATTTTTGACCCAGGCCGCTCTGTACATTTCCCCGTACAAAATTTGAGCGGCTACTCAGGTATTGCTCAAAATTAGATTCAAAGGAACGGCGGGATTCGGGAGTTCTCTGAGTAGGTTGGCTGTTTGACGTGAACTGATATTACTGCAACGGGAGTTAGTTTATATTATAATATTTCGTGGCCAAAATGGCAAAAATTAACCTAAAACTAAAATTTATATTTTTGTCCCATCCTCATCATGAGCAGAATTCATGTGTGGCAGACAATTTACCAATCCGATACGTTATGCGATATGTAATCACTAATCTCCGAAACTACGGAACGGATTTTCTTGCGGTTTTCACAGATAGATGAAGCTTAAATTGGAGCAACATACAGGCTTTGTTTCATTAAAATTGGGTCACAATGAAAAAAGTTATCGTCGTTTAATCTACACTGTTCGGGCATTTAGCATTTTTATCCGTCACATAACTTCTTAATTTGTTAGTTTATTTTTTGTGGTCATGGTTGCAGAGCCCTTCAGCCGGGTAAAAAATATATCAAAGTTATTATTTTTTTAAAGAAAGAAGTCATGCTTAATTGCAAACAAGAATTATAATTTAAAAAATATAATAATAATAAATACCGTTTTTACTTGACTAGGATAACACGGACTTTACATCTTTTTTTTACCATTAGAAAGAAGGTAAGCGATCTTGACGTGACTTTTTCTTAAAAAACACTTGAAAAATAAATCACAGCAAATATGTAACAATTGGCTAAGTAAAGTTTTTTTAAGAGGTGCTAATTATATTTTTTTACGACAGTCGGCGTGCTGAAGATCGAGAAACTGCAGCTGTTTTATTTTTATCTCCTATTGTTTACTGGAAATATTTTTTTAAGTGTTCGAGTTGACATTTGTGAGATTTAATGGCTGACAAACCGTTCGTGCTCAGTACTTAGTAGAAACAGAAAAGAAACGAAGTCATCTGTCACTTTTGTCCATGTCAAACCGTTTGCGTTTCGTATGCTTTGCGTTTTGGTGTGATTTTTGGACTATTTTTAACGACCTCCGCATAAAATCCGGATTTTCAATTTTACCGCATTTCTCCACGAATTATGCACGATAATTAAATCACGATTGAATATTTTCGATCATTATTTTGGAACTGCTTTTTGGACAATGCAAAGTAAACGAAACGCAAACGGTTGGATTTCATTTGACATTGACAATTGGCTTCGTTTTTTTTTCTATTTCTACTAAGTACTGAGCATGAACCGCTTGTCAGCCATTAAATCTCACAAATGTCATCTGGAACACTTAAAAAAATATTTCCAGTAAACAATAGGAGATAAAAATAAAACAGCTGCAGTTTCTCGGTCTAGAAGACGACTACTGTCGAAAAAAAATATATTTAGCACCTCTTCAAAAAACTGACTTAGCCAATTAGCAAGGATATTATTATGGTTATTTTGGTTTCATCTATCTATACATACATTAGACGACCAGATGGCCTAGTGGTTAGAGAACCTGACTACGAAGCTTGAGGTCCCGGGTTCGATTCCCGTGTCGGGGCAGATATTTGTAAGAAAAATACGAATGTTTGTTCTCGGGTCTTGGGTGTTTAATATGTATTTAAGTATGTATCTATCTATATAAGTATGTTTATCCGTTGCCTAGTACCCATAACACAAGCTTTGCTTAGCTTACTTTGGGACTAAGTCAATTGGTGTGAATTGTCCCATGATATTTATTTATTTATTTATTTACACATAATAAAATTGGAGTGTCTGTTTGTAATATTACAATAACTGCTTTTTACTACATGCATATGAATATATATACGGTACATGCACCAAAATAACATTTTTTACAATTTTTATCTGTCTGTCTGTTTGTTCCGGATAATCTCTGAAATGGCTGGACCAATTTTGACGGGACTTTTATTGGCAGGTAGCTGATGTAATAAGGAGTAACTTAAGTTACTTTTATTTTAGAAAAAATAAATTCAAAATCCTGTAGTTCACACGAACGAAGTCGCGGGCACAGCTAGTTATTGAATAAATTGATTGAAAGACGATATGTTATATAATAAAATTTTACTCAATTGAGGCTAATAAAGAATAAATACTAATTCTTAACTAAAAGTTAAAAAGAAAATTTTAAAATTCAAACTTGAATTAAATCTAAAAAAGAGCCCCATGTCATTGTGCTGAATAGGCTGGCAGCTTTCTCCCGTTCAATGACGACGGAAATTTATTGAGAGAGAGATACTTAGCTGCCAGCCTAGTGGTCTCCAGTTGGGTCGACCAGGTGCTTTTGCACTTCTTTAATGAGTTTGCGTGCGCCGGCACACCGCCTTGTGTCATTATGGCTTGTTTTAGTCCCTTGTTGAACAATCTACTAAGTATAATATGCACATAGTTAAAAAGTATTAGGCACAAAGTATGGTAAAATTTTTACAATTTTGTACTTGACTACATAATATGTATTCCCCGTTAATTTGTAAAACGTATCTACTTGTAAGGACTACGCATCCTAATTATCTCATCGCGTCAATCGACACCGCCGCTAATAGCCTTCGTTAGAGGCAACGGCAAGTACTCCGGGCCACGACTCGTGGCGCGTGAGTACTTATTCACTTTCCACGGGCCGTCTGGAGGGCCTCTAAACACTCGTGAGTAATGAACGTTAATTTGATACTTTCCAAAAGGGCACTCTCAAGTTAAACATGTCGAACTAATTTTACTCGAGCCTTACTCGAGTTTCAACCATGTTTGCGATATGTGTACATCATTGGCTCTATTCGTACTTAGTGTTCAGGATTTGCAACTTTTGACAAAATATGACTTTGTTTGATGGAAATTTTAATAGCCTAATCACAAAAGACGTAAAAACGGCCTACTAAACTTACTAAACATGCTTGAAAAAGCAGTGCACTATAAACTGAGATGTGTTAAACATGTGTTCAACGGTTTTCTGTGTTTAAACTAATCTTAAGCACAACACAACACAACAAACAAAAGGTCAATAATTTTCTTTCTAATCCCACTGATATTATAAACGTGAAAGTTTGAATCGATGGATGGATTTGTGGATGTTTGTTACTTTTTCACGCTAAAACCGTTAGACAGATCCTGATGAAATTAAACACACATAGGTTCTAATTTGGATTAACATATAGAATACTTTTTATCCCAGAAAATTGCATAGTTCCCTAGAGATAGCGGTAAACGACTTCTTCGCAGACGGAGTCGCGGGCATCAGCTTAGTATTATATAAGTGCTAATTTGAGCCAAGCTATTTGATTGTTTCTGTTATCTCTAATCTAATATATAAAAATCTCCTGTCACGGTGTTTGTTATCGAACTCCTCCGAAACGGCTTGAGCGATTTTTATGAAACTTTTTTCTCTGTATTAGGTAGGTCTGAGAATAGGTCGTAGGCTACTATTCTTCGCGGACGGAGTCGCGGGCAACAGCTTGTCTAATATATAAAAATCTCGTGTCACCGTGTTTGTTATCGAACTCCTCCAAAACGGCTTGACCGATTATTATGAAACTTTTTTGTTTAAATTCGGTAGGTCTGAGAATAGGTCGTAGGCTATTTTTTATACCCCTATTCTGCGCGGGCGGAGTCGCGGGCACCAGCTAGTCTAATATATAAAAATCTCGTGTCACGGTGTTGGTTATCGAACTCCTCCGAAACGGCTTAACCGATTTTAATGAAACTTTTTTCACTGTATTCGGTAGGTCTGAGAATAATTATATGGTCGTAGGCTATTTTTTATCTTCGTACACGGAGTCGCGGGCAACAGCTAGTAAAATTACATTTTGCAGTGCCCTTATAAGTTTTGATAACTGATAACTCTAGTCACTAGTACAATTGCAGAATAAGAACGTGTATCAGCTAGCTTAGCTGTAGCACTACCCTTATTCAAACAGATACTTTTATACTCAGATATTTTTTATCAGTGTTAAACACTACGGTTACCTACTGTCAACAGTTTGACGGGTTCGTAGTCAAATAAATCGCTCGTTCCCTAAATATCAGAATTGCAAAATACTAGATTGCCGACTTACCCTATTTCTAAAACCAAATTCCCAGAATACCAGACTTTCCTGTCACCGTGTTTTTCTCTATAAAGGATTGTCAAAAAAGCTTGTTTATACACCATGTTCCATACAAAACCGATTTCCCATAATACCAGATAGTGAAATCACCAGGCTCGTCAGACAGGTCATGGTCGTCTTTGGGAGGCCAGGGGGTCGTGTTTTACGAGCCTGGTGATTTCACTATATGGTATCATGGGAATTCGGTTTTGAATGGAACATGGTGTATTGAAAACGTGCTTTTTTGGCAATCCGATATAGAGAAAAACACAGTGACAGGAAAGTCTGGTATTCTGGGAATTTGGTATTTTAGAAATAGGGTAAGTAAGTCGGCAATCTAGCATTTTGCAATTCTGATATTTAGGGAACGAGAGGAATAAATAAGGTAGTTAAGAGTCGCAGTCGCAGGCGATGAGTTAGTGCCACTAGTACTTAGTGAGCCCGGGAGAATTGTACTTGGCTCGAAGCCGTTCACTAGTGACTTAATTGAGAGAGGTGCCTACATGAATACGTAAGTCTGCGTACCATTATGAGCGCTGCTTTTCACACACTAGAGCTGCATAGTTTTCATTAATCATTTACCTAGAAATCCCGTGGTTTCGTTGAGGTATTAAAATTAGCATTTAGCACTTTTTAGGGTTCCGTACACAAAGGGTAAAAACGGGAGAACGGGACCCTATTACTGAGACTTCGCTGTCCGTCCGTCCGTCCGTCTGTCACCACTCTGTATCTCATGAACCGTGATAGCTAGACAGTTGAAATTTTCACAGATGATGTATTTCGGGTGCCGCTATAACAAAGAATACTAAAAAGCAGAATAAAACAAATATTTAAGGAGGCTCCTATACATAAAACGTGTTTTTTTTTTGCTTGTTTTTGCTCCATATTGATAATGGCAACAGGTAGATGCTTGAAATATTCACAGAATTTTTAGTTATATATTCACTTTAAAAATAAATAATTAAATCAAAATAAAACAAATATTTAAGCTCCCATACAAAAAACGTGTTTTTTTTGCCGTTTTTATAGATAATGGTGAACCCTTCGTGCGCGAGTCCGACTCGCACTTGGCCGGTTTTGATATAAAACAAACAATATTAATTAAGTACTATTTCATAAAATTCGAAAATGTATATGTGTACTTAACTATGTAAGTCTGAAAACGGCTGTTTTCCATCTTCAAAGGAACACCAAGTTATGATTGGTTCTTACTACATAAATATGTTTAGTAAAAATTTAATTTTACAAGCTTTTCTTGCTGACTTGCATTGTCATCCAAACTAGATATATACGTACCAAGTTTCCAGTCGATACCATAAAAGCCGTGGTGGGCTAGGTTTGACCTATGGCACATCTCATGCAGAGGGTCGTGGGGTCAAATCCTGGCTTGCACCTCTGAGTTTTACGGAATTTATATGCGCAATTACATTTGAAATTCACCATGAGCTTTACGGTGAAGGAAAACATCCCGAGGAAACCTGCATACACCTGTGAAGAAATTCAGTACCAACGCCCAACTACGAACTAGGGCCTAACCCCTCTCATTCGGAGAGGAGGGCTGTGCCCTGCAGTGGGACGTACATAGGTTGGGATGATGATGATGATGATGATGATGACGACTATAAACTGCTGAAGGGTTCCCTCCAGCGGAGACGATACTGACCGGGCCATCACAATTCAAATTTTTGACGCCGATCGTACGTCAAATGCCTGAACTCAATCGCATACCTACCTGTAGTTGAAAAATGATTTGCAAATTTTAAAACCACAACTTACAAACAAATATTAAGAACGTTGCAAGTTGAATAAAAGCTTTTAAAAAGGCGCAACTTATGTCTTTAAATATCTCTCTTGAGGTTTGAAAGGGCAAAGGAAAAATATTTTTAACAGCAGTTCATTGCAGCTTGACTGGTTACGAAATGAATGAGCCCGTCATATTTTTAAATCCCCTGCATGTCACGTTAGAAGCGTCAGGACGTGGACCTCGTCATATAAATCAGTTCAGATTTTAAATTTCCCTTTAAAGTGTTAAAAAACAGAGCGCTGGAGCGGCTGGCCCGCGAGATCTGTCAACGCGGCTGAATTTATTGCACATCGTTCGGTGGGATTTGCTTTTACTTTACGTAATGGATTGCTTTAGAATTTCGACGCTCCAGCTCACACGGTTTTTTGTTCGCTCAATCTCATATATCTATCTCGGGCTAAACAATCGACCTATTGTTTTCCGGATATTGCCACTGAAAGGATTATCTGTTCTTCGATCCTTTACGGCACGAATACGTTGAAACTAACAGGTCACTGTCCTTCGGTCCTAAATAAATTGATTCAACCGGTACAATGCAAAGAAATACAAATACAGGTAAACCACAAAACTCCGGCAAACCGGTGCGGTGCGATTGTATGTATCAGGGGGCACGGCCGTGCCACCGCCAAGTCAGGCACAGTCGTACGTATATATGTACGTAGTACTATTCTCACGGCACTTTTGACCTCCCTGTACCGTCCATGTGGATAAAGCAAAAAGTTTGAATTATTAGCATCAAGAGGACATACTGTAACTGAACATATTTCAATATCTTCTGTCGTGAAGCGACAACCAAAAAATGAAATAACCTAACCTAGATTTGTCATGAAGTGACAAATGTAAATGAAATAAACCTAACCTATGAAATGAAAAATAAAAATTAACTGAAATCCATTTATTTACATCAAATTAAAAAAGGATTATTTACAATAGAAATATGATTGCGTGTGGAGTGGTGTATGGTAGAGGATGGACGGTAGGTGTGTGGGTGTCAGTACAGAGGATGCGGCGACGAACTGGAGGCGTAGACGGAGGCTTCGGCGAGATGGAGATCCAGCGGTGTTTCGAGCGTATAGAGCGCTCAGTAGGGCGCTACTGAGCGCCTGGTGAAAGCGCCGTCAGCACTCCGATAGGGCGCGTAACAGGCGCACGTAAGTGCACGGTGAGGCACGGGCGACGCACGGTACACGTGCTGGTAGAGCGCGGTATAAGGGGAGGCAGCACCCGGCGTAGATGGAGACAACGGCCCGTGTTGATGGAGACAGCGCAGGGTAGAGGTGGTGGCCCGTAAATAAGACCACGCGTACGGAATTCGGGACTACGCGTGTAAACTTCGGGACAACGCGTGCAGACTTCGGGACAGCGCGTACAGCGCGTTCGGACTTCGGGACAGCGCGTACGGACTTCGGGACAACACGTAAACTTGGAGACTTCGAGATAACTCGCGGAGACGGATTTGCGACTTTTGGTACAATGAAGGCGCGAGGCTTGAAGAATCCCGGGACCAGCTCGGCCCCGGGACAAGGCCTTATCGATTTCTTTCCAGTTAGAAAGCTGACGATTGACTGATTCTCTTTGGCGTTTGTATGGTTTATATAGCCGTCTGATGGAGCTCCGCTCCCGAGGGCGACTCGGAAATCAGAACATACAAAATTTTGAATTAAAAGCAAATTTGTACACGTGGCCAAGAATAATTTCTAGTTTTAGAGGGAGGGTAAAATATTGTTTTTCTGGAATGAAAAACGAAAATACTTGTCATGACAACCGAATAAACAAACATGTCAAAACATGTCAGTTTTTGCATTGAAGACGATAACTCCTACTCGGACCGTAAAAATTATTAAATGTGTAGTGCAAAGAAACGAAAAAATTGTCGTGCATCAGCACGGGCGAAACCCGAATCTCCAGCATAACCGCAACACATGGAAAAAGACCGAAAAAGTTAGTGTCCATTTTCATCGAATCAAAAAGTGATTGTAGCGTGAAAATACGTAGTGAAAACCCAGTGAAACTGTGTTCTTTAGCTTTTGTGATGTTGCAGGACCCTGCAGAAATGAAGGTGACGCGATTCTAATGATATTAAGATCGACAACAGGACGTGAAAAAGATACGATAAGGGAGCTAAAATACGATATAAATTGTAAGTACAAAGTAATAACGCTACACTTCTTCTATTCTATATCTATATCTATACATCTATATCTATACATCTATATCTATACATATAATAAATCTGTAACAAGTCGGTGTCTGTACATTGAAGATATTTGAGAAAAACTGTCACTAGGGCTGTTAGGGCTATTTATTAGCGCAATAGAGCCCGAAACAATGATTTTTAGAATTATTGTCTGTTTGTCTGTGCGTTTGTGCGCGCTAATCTCAGAAACGGCTTAACCTAGAAGGATGCGGTTTTCACTGATATGTTGGTATTTTCTTGGATTAACATTTAGTGTTTGTTTCATTTCAATCGGTTCACAAATAAGAAAGATACGTCTATTTTAAGAATTTATCGAACAGTTTTTAGAAAAATTAATAAGCTGAAGAGTTTGTTTGTTTGTTGTTTGAACGCGCTAATCTCAGGAACTACTGCTCCGATTTGAAAAATTCTTTCAGTGTTAGATAGCCCATTTATCGAGGAAGGCTATAGGCTATATATCATCACGCTAACACCAATAGGAGCGGAGCGGAAGAATGTTTCAAAATCAGGGGTTTTTGAAGTAAAACCTCTATAGGCTCGCTTGACTTGGGAGTACGGTGGTGAATGAGAACGCCGGTGTGTGGGGGGGTGGGGTTGAAAGGGAGGTGAGGGGGGTTTGCGGGGGTGGGTAATTTTTTTATATCGAGGAACTAAGGAGAGCCATAATTGATGAAAAAGCAAATTAGATAAAAAAATAAGCTGCCCAAATTACTAATTTCGCGCGGACGGAGTCGCGGGCAAAAGCTAGTATCTAATATAATTATACCTTATGCATTGTCGCTAGTCAACGCTCTTGAATTTGTCTTGATACACTGGCTAATCATTTCAGTAAAGTACTTCTAATATTCTCACAAACTTTATATTTTTAGTTTTAGTTTGTGTTTAGTCATAAGGAAATAAAATTAACTGACTTGTTACATGAGATCTCACAACTTCTTGTACAGGCAGAACTGCGTTGGGGGACTTGGCCTTCTTTTACATTTTATGTTTTTGACGGGATACTGTACTTGCGCTCTAATTGAACTGTAGATTTGGGGTTTGGGACAAACTATTCTAGAAGCAAGAATTTTTACGTATGAGAAAATATCGCATTATTTACGTCCAAATCCTATCCTAATCCTAATCCTAATCCTAATCCTAACTAATATTATAAATTCGAAAGTAACTCTGTCTGTCTGTCTGTCTGTGTGTCTCGCTTTCACGCTAAAACTACTGAACCGATTTAAATGAAATTTGGTACACAGATAGTCTAGAGCCTGAGAAAGGACATCCTAACTAATATTATAAATGCGAAAGTAACTCTGTCTGTTTGTCTGTCTGTCTGTGTGTCTCGCTTTCACGCTAAAACTACTGAACCGATTTAAATGAAATTTGGTACACAGATAGTCTAGAGCCTGAGAAAGGACATAGGCTATATATCATCACGCTAACACCAATAGGAGCGGGGCGGAGCGGAAGAATGTTTCAAAATCGGGGGTTTTTGAAGTAAAACTTCTATAGGCACGCTTGAGTACGGTGCTGAATGTGGGTGGAGGGGTGGAGGTTCTGTGGTGGGGGTGGGGGGAGGGGTGCGAGGGCGGGTAATTTTTTTATATCGAGGAACTAAGGAGAGCCATAATTGATGAAAAAGCAAATTGGATAAAAAAATAAGCTGCCCAAATTACTAATTCCACGCGGACGGAGTCGCGGGCAAAAGCTAGTTGTTGAATAAATCTTAGCTCATAGACATTGAAGCTATATTTAAATCCACGTCCTAACCGCTGTACTGAACGAAGCTAATAAACACTTTTCGTAATGACAGTAATTTTTCCGAATTATCTAATCCGCTATTCCCAATGATATTAGAAACTAAGTATATCATTGGCAATTCCCAAACAAAGTGAAAAGTAATATCAATAAAAGGAAGGTTTGGTTAGTATTTGAAAGTGAGGCCACTTATGTATATACCGTATTAATAAAGTGTAGTGTTAAAGAAAAATCTATGTATATTCATGTGTTCGCAATTGAATTGCAAATTCAATTCGCAAATTGAAGAGGAGATGCAGAGGGGCGTCACTCAGATGATATCGCAGGCTCCCGTTAATGGTCAAAATCCTGCAGATGCATTGTATATTAGTTTATGCAAAAATTGGGTAGAAAATACCACAAACCAAATGGCATAGCATAGCATCATAAAACTATTCTGGAAATATTAATTAACAAACTGAGACAATATCAAAAAAGTGCTACATTAAGGGTTTCTCTTGGTTATTACAGAAGACATATTTTTTATGACTCAAATGGATAAATTAACAGAAACAATTACTTTGCTCACCCGCGACCTTACATATCAACACCAATACCTACCATTTGGTAGTTTAAGGAACGGTTGTGGTACCTACTCTGAAGATGAGCTCTGATTGAGTTCAAAACGCGTCTGTGTAGTTTAGTGGGTGGTGATTGTTGGTTTTTGTGATTTGTGTGTGTTCGTACAGCGTGGAGGTGGAGGAACTGCATGACCGCAATTCTTACATAAACGTAACTATCGTAAGGTCGCGGGTGAGCAAAGTAATTGTTTCAGTTTATTAGACGGCCGGATAGCCTAGTTGTTAGAGAACCTGACTCCGAAGCTTGAGGTCCCGGGTTCGATTCCCGGTCGGGGCAGATATTTGTGTGATAAATACGAATGTTTGTGCTCGAGTCTTGGATGTATAATATGTATTGAAGTATGTATTTATCTATATAAGTATGTTTATCCGTTGTCTAGTACCCATAGTACAAGCTTTGCTTAGTTGGGGACTAGTCAATTGGTGTGAATGGTCTCGTGATATTTATTTATTTATTTATTAATATGGACCTCCGCAAAGTAACGCCTGATTCAATAAATTATTTTAAATGGATAAATAAAGTAACTAAAAAGAATTTTAATGATATTATACCTGTCAAATATTCGAGGAAGAAAATATTATCATGAAAACCTGTAGGTATTCTACCAGTGCTTCTAATAGCTCGCGCTATGGTTATGTTAGCACTTACTCTTAACTAAAGTGAATTTGGTTTCACGCAGGAATGTGACCTTGAGTATTTATTTATTCAGAGATATCATCCATCACAACATCAAACACTCACCCGCTTAAATGCAAATTCGTCTCGCTCTACTTAAGCAAAGCTAAATTCAAATATATTCCATTTATTTTAAGTAAGTATCTCGCTAGTTGAGAAGACTAAATAGGAACTAGTACCAAAATTACTGGAAATCATAGTCTTGATATAACAAAACACGTGCTCAATATTTTTTCATTTCTTGTTCTCAAACATAATTATAATCAAATCAGTAATAATTTGCAACTCGCTTGAAAAAATTTTTTCTTTATAAATTACAGGGTGAAGTCACTTTTCAATACTTTGGAGGACAATTTCTCCAAATAGGTTGAGCTTGGGCAGTTAAAAAAATATGGGTCTGTTATTTTAGACTACTCTCTTACATATTATATCAAAATAAATCAAATCGGAGCCGGACAGCTGGGTACCTTTCCTTGTTAGTGTGAATAAGTATACAATTATCGGGTAAGGATCATAAAAAATACAGTGACTCAGTAATATAGGAACGTTAAGCCGCTAAAGAACACTAACAAGCGCTCCCACACCCACATCTCTCGGGGATCAGCGCCAAATGGAAAATACTTGTTCGTTCCAGTCGTTAGTTGACAAAATCCTGGAATTGAGGGACCAGCTGGACAAATGTAGGCCACAATTTCAAAGCGTTATCACGAGTACTTTCGTCATTCATTGTTCCGATCAGCAACACAATATACATATACCTTACATCTTGACATTATCAATATGTACCTACCTACCTCTATCTTAGTTCATTGATTATTAACAGTAGCGGACTACACAGCGATATATCGACCGTATTCTACGTCTACTCATCTACTTATCTCATTACGGGGCCATGATCTTTGCAACACAGTGGGATTGAAACATCAAGAATATTATTATAATCGTTCTGAGGCCTTTTTGTCTAACGTGCTTGGAATCACAATCGCTTTCACCACTTCTTTCTGTCAAACGGTTCAGGATAAGGGTAGAAAGAGATGATGGATGCGCTCGCGATCGTCGGCACGTTAGACAATACGGTCTGTGGAGTCCTGCATTTCTTAAAGTAATTATTAGGCAACGAAATTCCTGAATGACTATAAATATTTTCGATAAGGGTTAGCGTAATAAATTTAACTCCTGATAAATGCTTTAAAGTCCTGTATTTTTTCTGCCATGCGTGGTGTCCGTACGACTTTAAGTATTAATATTAAAGTTTTATTTACTTCTGTTGTAGTCCTTGCAGTACAGACTCGAGTCGTATGACATCCTGACATTGTCGTATTCCGGAAGTAAATAGTCGTGGCGGCAGAATAAATTTCCTGACATGTCAGCGAAATTACTGACGCCTGGCAACCCCAGCAGCGCTAGTAATCATGAAACATTTAAGGAGCTCATGTGTGATGTTGTGGTGACACTAAATATGCCATTTACATTTAAGTACTGAAACTGGGCTTTGCAATGGGACGGAAACATAGAGGTAATTAATTAAAATAGTATAGGTATGTATTATACAATCATCACATAACGGACGTTGTTAAAATGGAATATTTACTCGTACGTTCATGGAAACTTATTTTATTACTAGCTTTTGCCCGCGACTCCGTCCGCGTGGAATTAGTAATTTGGGCAGCTTATTTTTTATCCAATTTGCTTTTTCATCAATTATGGCTCTCCTTAGATCCTTCCGGAAGAAGTGAAACTTCATAATAAACCAACCCGCTCCCATTCCGACCCCAAACAGCCCCCAACCCGCTCCCAACCCGCCCCCAACTCGCTCTCACCTCGCCTCCAACCCGTCCCCAACCCACTCCCAACCCGCCCCCAACCCGCCCCCAACTCGCTCTTAACCCGCCCCCAACCCGCTCCTAAACCGCCACCAACTCACTCCCAACCCGCCCCATCCCGCTCCCAACCCGCTCCCAACCCGCCCCCAACCCGCCCCCAACCCGCTCCCAACTTGCTCCCCCACCCGCTCCCAACCCGCCCCCAACCCGCTCTCAAGCTGCCCCCAACCCGCTCCCAACTCGCCCCCCCACCCGCTCGCAACCCGCCCTATCTAACTGGGCTATCTGACACTGAAAGAATTTTTCAAATCGTATCAGTAGTTCCCGAGATATATAAGTTTCACTTCAAAAACCCCCAATTTGGAAACATTCTTCCGCTCCGCTCCGCTCCTATTGGTGTTAGCGTGATCATATATAGCCTATAGCCTTCCTCGATAAATGGGCTATCTAACACTGAAATATTTTTTCAAATCGGAGCAGTAGTTCCTGAGATTAGCGCGTTCATAATAACAACTCTTATAAAAACAGTTCGATAATAGTATTTTATGCAACGGTTGTATAAGTGAGGTCTTAAAAGGCGAGTGACGTGAGTTGCGATACGAGCGAATGCGAGTATCGCAATGGAAGACGGCACGAGCCGTTAAGACCAAATTATACACCGTTGCATACAATATTTTTTCTACGACTCGACTCTACTGGTACAGTCGGGTACAGTAGGGTAAAATGGGGTACAGTCGAGTACAGTAGGGTACACTAGGGTAAAATAGGGTACAGTAGGGTACAGTCGGGTACAGTAGGGTAAAATGGAGTACAGTCGGGAACAGTAGGATAAAATAGGGTACAGTCGGGTACAGTCGGGTACAGTAGGGTAAAATAGGGTACAGTCGGGTACACAATAGGGTACAGTCGGGTACAGTAGGGTAAAATGGGGTACAGTCGGGTACAGTAGGGTACAGTTGGATGAAATAGGGTACAGTAGGGTACAGTCGGGTACAGTAGGGTAAAATAGGGTACAGTAGGGTACAGTCGGGTACAGTAGGGTAAAATAGGGTACAGTAGGGTACAGTAGGGTAAAATGGGGTACATTCGGGAACAGTAGGGTAAAATAGGGTACAGTCGGGTACAGTAGTGTAAAATGGGGTACAGTCAGGTACAGTAGGGTACAGTCGGGTGAAATAGGGTACAGTCGGGTACAGTAGGGTAAAATAGGGTACAGTAGGGTACAGTAGGGTAAAATAGGGTACAGTAGGGTAAAATAGGGTACAGTAGGGTACAGTTGGGTACAATAGGGTAAAATAGGGTATTTTACCCTACTGTACCCGACTGTACCCTACTGTACCCTATTTTACCCTAATGTACCCGACTGTGCTCTATTTTACCCTACAGTACCCGACTGTACCCTACTGTACCCTATTTTACACTACTGTACCCGACTGTACTCTACTGTACCCTATTTTACCCTACTGTACCCGACTGTACTCTACTGTACCCTATTTTACCCTACTGTACCCTACTGTATCCGACTGTACTCTACTGTACCCTATTTTACCCTACTGTACCCGACTGTACCCTATTTTACCCTACTGTACCCGACTGTACCCTATTGTACCCTATTTTACCCTACTGTACCCGACTGTACCCGACTGTACCCTACTGTACCCTATTTTACCCTACTGTACCTGACTGTACCCTACTGTACCCTATTTTACCCTACTGTACCCGACTGTACCCTACTGTACCCTATTTTACCCTACTGTACCCGAATGTACCCAACTGTACCCTATTTTACCCTACTGTACCCGACTGTACTCTACTGTACCCTACTTACCCTATTTTACCTTACCTACTGTACCCGACTGTACCCTACTGTACCCTATTTTACCCTAATGTACCCGACTGTGCTCTATTTTACCCTACTGTACCCGACTGTACCCTACTGTACCCTATTTTACACTACTGTACCCGACTGTACTCTACTGTACCCTATTTTACCCTACTGTACCCGACTGTACTCTACTGTACCCTATTTTACCCTACTGTACCCTACTGTATCCGACTGTACTGTACCCTATTTTACCCTACTGTACCCGACTGTACCCTATTTTACCCTACTGTACCCGACTGTACCCTATTGTACCCTATTTTACCCTACTGTACCCGACTGTACCCGACTGTACCCTACTGTACCCTATTTTACCCTACTGTACCCGACTGTACCCTACTGTACCCTATTTTACCCTACTGTACCCGACTGTACCCTACTGTACCCTATTTTACCCTACTGTACCCGAATGTACCCAACTGTACCCTATTTTACCCTACTGTACCCGACTGTACTCTACTGTACCCTACTTACCCTATTTTACCTTACCTACTGTACCCGACTGTAACCTACTGTACCCTATTTTACCCTACTGTACCCGACTGTACCCGACTGTACCCTATTTTACCCTACTGTACCCAACTGTACCCTATTTTACCCTACGGTACCCGACTGTACCCTATTTTACCCTACTGTACCCGACTGTACCCTACTGTACCCGACTGTACCCGACTGTACCCTATTTTACCCTACTGTACCCGACTGTATCCTACTGTACCCTATTTTACCCTACTATACCCGACTGTACCCTACTCTACTCAACTCCGCAGGTCTAAACTGGGCTTTAGTGTTGAGTGTACCCTAAATTTAATATTATGTGGCAGCTAGGTGTATCGTAATAACGACATTACGACACAAGTGCTGTTATAGCGAATAGATTAAGTATAGACTTTCTGAAGTCATATTATCTATGTTCTTATATATTTGTTCGCGACCATGTAAAAACCAGATAAAAGTACAGGAGTAGGAAAATTCTTAAAATAAACGTATCTTTCTTATTTGTGAGCCGATTCAAATGAAACAAACACTAAATGTTAATCCAAGAAAATACCAACATATCAGTGAAAACCGCATCCTTCTAGGTTAAGCCGTTTCTGAGATTGGCGCGCACAAACGCACAGACAAACAGACAAACAGACAATAATTCTAAAAATCATTGTTTTGGGTTCTATTGCGCTAATAAATAGCCCTAGTGTCAGTTTTTCTCAAATATCTTCAATGTACAGACACCGACTTGTTACAGATTTATTATATGTATAGATTATGCCTATAAAAGACTAACGTGACTGACTGACTGACTGACAGAAAATGCACAGCCTTAACCACTAAATAGAGCTAGAAATTTCAAATTAGGCAGACATAGTATTCTTTAATGGTCATAGGTGTGTACGTACTAACAAAAGATTTTTCTAAATTCCAACCTATATTAGACCTAAATAGCATTAAAATATTAAAATATCACATATACATTTGGTAAACAGATTTAAATTTAGATTTTTTTTTCTGACTGTCGAGTTTTCAGTTTCATTATAATATGACTCTTTTTTGGGCGGGGTAAATAATTTTATTTCTTTCCTTGCGCGTGAGTGTAAGTTTTTATATTTTGAGGCGAGTAACAAATAATATATCCGACGTTGTTTGACATAACAGTATAGCTAATAATGCTTCACGTCTCTCCGCGTAAAGAGATAAGCCGCGGGATTTCCACGTTACCCCGACCCCAGGGCCGCTGCGAATGCGGCTCAAAAAGTCCTCGCCAATTACTGCATCATTACTCTTTTTATTGCAATAAAGAAAGAATAAAGCTTCAGAATTAATTTTACAATTGTTGATCCGTTTTCGCTTCACAAGTAGTAGCTTTTCTATTTACAAAGGGAATGATAGTCAAATTATTAGACATAATATTTAAGTATTGTTAGTTAGTACTTTATAGGATTGAAATTTTCTATTAAAAAGGAATTAATTAAATAAAATAAAATAACATAAACACATGAAATTAACAGTTAAAGAGAAATTAAAGATACTTACCTAAGAAAAATTAACTAAATATGTACATGTTACTATAAAAATTATAAAAAGAATACCCCGTCCAAAAGATCTGCCTGTGGCAAGGTTCCCATGATGCTGGCCGAATTACCCCTTTGGATCGCAAGTGCGATCCGCTGGGATAAATATGCGCCAGCTCTTGGGTCCCCAGAGGTGTCAACCAACCGGGAAGAAAGGGCCTTCATGAAAGACTTCATGTCGGCTGACCAAGGCCCTAAATCTCAACAGCAAGCGCTGTAAACTCGTAATCCTTTAATAAAGATGAGTACTTGCGGCGCTTGAGGAGTTGTTAGTAGGTAAGTATGTAATTTTATTTTAATACGTTGTAAAACTGCACTTCGGAGCAAAGAAAACGGATTAGTTTAGTTTTAATTTATTTTATTTATGAACAACACACACAGCATTAACTCATCATTATCACCTACTTGAAGTGAACACTTCAATCATTCGGCCGTGCGCGCTCCGTTCCCGCCGGCGGCATACAAACAATTATTTGTTCATATTTACAACTCTGCTTGAATGAAATAAACTTTTCATGAAGAACCAACATTAAAAACCAATTTTATTTCTGTGAAATTGCACTCACCTGAAGATTTATTTCGAACTGTTAATGTTTGATTGTAAGGATTATATTTATATATTTGGAATTCCGCAATGGTGTAAATAATGAAACAAAAACCATTCATCGTCATTTTAAAATATACTACGACGTACAAACTCAATATTATGTACGTAGATACTCGTATATAGCTAGCTAGCTAGTTTTATTGATCTAGGCGTTTTCTGTATCTTTTGCAATGTAGAGCAAAGAGTTTGTATCAAAAATAATCAATCGTCTTCCTAACTTCTTATATCAATATCCATAATTCATTATTATAAATGTGCTACTGTTTTTGTTTGTTTGTCCTTGTTTCACGTGGAAACTGAGTGACAGATGTGGACGTAGTTAAAGGGCTGAAGAGTGACATAGGCTACTTTTTACCACGGGAAAACACGTTTTAATCTACTTCAGCGGGGGTGAAGCCGCTGGCATCAGCTAGTAAATAATAAAGAAATATACAGTATACGTTATGCCATATGTTTTGTCACATAAGTAGGTACTAACAATACTAATACTTCTAGGAGGAGTTGTCGTATATTATGGAACTTGCTGAATTTATAGGTGTTGTGGGCGATACGATGTTTATTCTACCATGAACTTAACTTTAGCGAAGGTAACCAACTTGGGCGATGAGCAGGAGTTCCAAACTGCACTTCCAGCCATACATTATCAGGAGGTAACGCCAACACCTGCCCCTCGTGGCTGCGAAGTGGAATTGCTTTTCTAATATAACTTGACGTACGTGAATAACAGAACAGGACAGCAATAATGTACCTACACGCGCGAGCTCCAGCCAACCAAACTTTAATGCTGTTTGTTTGAAACACGTGCATTTTTTCTCAAATGCGCTCCAGTTTTACACTGAAAATAAAATATGCCTTTGTTGTTTGCTAATTGTAGTTTACTATTTATGATTGCGCTGAGGCTAATTATTTATTTATGCTAGTACTTGCAGTTTAAAGTAGAGCTTCGGTAGATAGCCATATACAAATTTCAGAACATTATAAAAAATGCAACAGAGTTCTAGGAACTTTCCGGAATCTTTCACGAGATTTAAAGGAAGTGAGAATTTTTCATAAGTATACTATAAATGTCTAATATTATGGGTATGTATTACAATACCGAAGTACGAAAGACCGAAAGTATTAAAACATCGAATGGGTCAAAAGACCGACACGATTTTTTTCTGAAACCGTAAACTTTCAGAATTTATTAAAACGGCGTCATACAGAACCCATTAGGTTAGGTTAGGTTTGTTTTATAACAATCTTGAAAAGTTAACGGTTTCAGAAAAAAATCGTGTCGGTCTTTTGACCAATTCGATGTTTTAATACATTCAGTCTTTCGTACTTTGGTATTGTAATACATACCCAATATTATATATCATATATTAATTAGGCAGGCTGTGCATGTACGAGTAAATAAGTATGTAGTGAACTCTTGAAATGATTTCATTCTTAACTAAATCAAAAATTTTGTAATGTTTCTACACGAAAGTTTCGCAACTCTAACATTTTCAATGACCCACATGTGTAACGTAAATATATGGCCACTTTTTTTATGGACACTTCACAAACAGACAGAGTCATGAAACCCTAAAAACTAGCACCGCAACGATTTGTTGAAAAAAATGTTAGGCAACATTAACGCTTCATAAACATCATTGAGCAGGCGCCGTCTATAAAGTTCCCACGCTCTAATCCTTTAGACTTCGCTCCTGTAAATCACTTGTCGTATATTGCAATATCATGTGCGAGCTAACTCCGTAAACTATCGTCCACAAATCCTTGGTATAAGTCGAAGCGGGGTCTTCACCTGTCCCATTATTCCGCTCCGCGTTTAGAAGGCTTTGCAGGATTATGTCACGGCAGAATCCCGCGAAAGTAGGCAGATGCTCCTTTATCCACTGACAGATCTTTACTTTGTTTTACTTTTCAAGTCACGCTTCGGGCCGCGCGTTCGTTTGGCTCAAGGTTAGTACCAGCGCTTCTTGCTGACTTAACAATATTGGTAGTCTGAGAGATTCTACGGATAACATTTTTACCTTGCCTTCGTTTAATAATGACCCGTCCTTTTGTTGCGGATGATTCTCATCTTGGTCACACTACCAATTACAACATTAAGCGTATCTCCATCACATATGCTTGATGCTAGTATATCTACGATTTTAAATATAGTTTTTAAATTAAATTTCCGTTAAAATTTCCGATGGTAATTTTTCAAGGGATATCTCCCTTTTATATATATAAGGTATATGATAATGCATTCTACAAAAGTGCGAAAGTACGCCCAATCAAAACTTAGTATACTTAGGTAACGCCAAGAGAGTTGAGACGAATGATTACACACACAGATACATAGAGTACTGATTGCAAAAAAGGTAGTGAATTAATGATATGAGTAAGTGAATGAAAATGTGAGTTATATGATCTTATTATGAAATACTTACGCAATACTATGCATATTTTTGAAATAAAACAATTTGAAACTGATAAGAAATATTCGCAACAAAAAATGGGTATTTTATAAATAGCGAAAAATATGCTTCTCTGATTTAAATAAAATACTTAGATCAAAATATTTTATTTTCTGTTTTGTCTAAACTAGATGTACGTACTTACCTATTTTCTTAAATTTTATTCTTAACGAAATAGGTTGAACAAATTTTTTGTCAATCTTGTAATTCTATGTTGAGTCTGTTGAACTTGCTATCGGTACAAATAAATGTCAAAATCCCGCTGTCATTACATGACGTGTTGTTGTGTGCGTGACCTCAACTCTGGTGGCGTTACCTATACCTACTCAATTAACACATAAATATTATTTGTGATGATATAGGATATTGAAGTGTTAACAGTAAATCACCAACGACACTTTGTAACACTGTCCAATACCAAAAATAAACTCCATTCTGTTATTTCAGGCTAATTGCATAGCTCATGTGTCACAGTTTAATTCATTTCAATATTGCACCATCCAGTATAGACCTTCAAAACGTTACTGGCTTGATGTGAATCGTCGTATGTGGCGTAGTTCTCCGGAATTGGACGAGCTATCTCACAACGACAAATTCAATGACTGCATCCAACTGCAATGATGATGCCAACGTCGTTAGCGGAAATGTCGAAAATACGACGCAAAATGCCCCGAGCTCTGACGTAAATGAATCAATTATGTAGGTAGTAAGTTCTCATCGAAAAACAAAAGCAAATATACAGTGAACTTCAAATTTTCTTTCTAAACTTACATTGTTACTGTGCCCTAACAGGGTTATGCTGGAACTGTATTTATACATATGTATATAACATCTTGTAAAACCCATATTGCCATGTATAAATGAATAATGTAGGTAGGTACCTAATTATTTAGCAATAGTTATTTCTAATAATAGTGCCTATTCAACAGTTTATAGCACATAAATGTGTCTCTTTTAAGCGTGTTTGTGTCAATTAACTGTCTGGCAGAAGTGGCCACGTGAAAGCCAGATTAAACAGTAAGCTAGAGCAGCAATCAGTAGACAAATCCGGGATCCGGCTCCTGAGTGTTATTTTGGGTGTTATTTGGATTAATGATTTCAGATTCGATGGGATCTCTAAGGGTTTCTGATTTATTGCAATAAAGCTCTTATCTATCATCATCCCAGCCTATATACGTCCCACTGCAGGGCACAGGCCTCCTCTCAGAATGAAAGGGATCGGACCGTAGTTTCCAGGCAGGCCCAGTGCAGATTGGGAGATTCATACACACCATTGAATTTCTTCGCAGATGTATGCAAGTTTCCTCACGATGTTTTCCTTCAGCGTAAAGCTCATGGTAAATTACAAATGTAATTTGGCGCATAAATTCCGAAAAAGTCAGAGGTGCGAGCCGGGATTTGAACCCACGACCCTCCGCTTGAGAGGCCATAGGTCAAACCACTAGGCCACCATGGCTTTCTTATCTATAAAGCGTATTTAATAGTGGTTTTTGCTATAGTTATGATATGAAAAGTCCAAAACCGGTTTTATACGTTTGTTTTCATCTGGGACTATATGCGTCGCACAGGCCTCCTCCCAGAATGAGAGGGGTTGGGCCGTAGCTACCCACGCAGGCCCATTCCGAATTGGAGACTTCACACACACCATTGAATTTCTTCTTATCTGCGTGCAGGTTTCCTCACGGTGTTTTCCTTTAATTTCTGAATTGCTCGTTGACTTATCTAATCACACTCTTTTGTACTTACTTTTAGTACCTACCATACTTTTAATGTAACAACTTTAAAATCCTGACTTCGTAGAACGCAACAATGGAGTTACAAACTACAAATTAAACGAAGACGCCACCTGTTATGTTACTATCACATTTTGTACTTAAAAATTTTCGAATATGGTAAAAATATTTGTATAAATATTTTTAGTTTATCTTCCATCCGTTTTCTACTCTACAAGCTACACTACTATCCTATTTTTGGACGCTACAAGCGCCTATTTGTGAAATAACAAAACGTTGTTTATCCTTTCTCCGGATATAATAGTGAGCGCTAGTAGTGAAATTGGTGTTTTGAGTTTGAACACAAAATTGAATATGCAGCGATGGTAGGTATAACTGATGGGTCAAATATTCTGAATATTACTTAGGCAGCCAGGGAGCCGTTAAGTATGTTTTGCATTAGATTTTGCAGTCCACCATTCCACCAACTATAACTAAAATTACTTACAGTGATATTGCATTGTTTGACAAGGGAATTCATTAGACGACCAGATGGCCTAGTGGTTAGAGAACCTGACTATGAAGCTTGAGGTCCCGGGTTCGATTCCCGTGTTTGAGCAGATATTTGTATGAAAAACACGAATGTTTGTTCTCGGGTCTTGGGTGTTTAATATGTATTTAAGTATGTATCTATCTATATAAGTATGTTTATCCGTTGCCTAGTACCCATAATACAAGCTTTACCTAGCTTACTTTGGGACTAGGTCAATTGGTGTGAATTGTCCCGTGATATTTATTTATTTATTATTTATTATGAAACTTACTGTGGGTAGGTACTTGCTATGGTGGGTCAGGAATCAAGTTGATGAGATCGCACTATATATATTACATTTTTGTAGTTAAGCAAAATCAAATGTGAAAAAACCGGCCAAGAGCGTGTCGGACACGCCCAAGGTAGGGTTCCGTAGCCATTACGAAAAAATCAAGTAATATTTTTCTAAGGATTTCGTATGTGTACGGAATCATCCAAGTTTAGGTATGTTTTATACCTTAGGCTACTATTTACTCTTAAACTACAAATAATTTCCAAGCAATCTTAGCCGCTATAATTTTCCTAGTAAATTTGATATATTTACTACCATTCTGAATTTTTTCAAATTTTTCCACCCAACAGTTTAGATTTTAGAGGGGGGGGGGGGGGACGGCCGATTTTAATGAAAATTTTCACTTTAAAGTTGAATATTTCGCAAACAGATCACTGAATAGAAAAATCATGTTAGCAACCCCGAAATGGTTTTAAACGACCTATCCAACGATAACCCACACTAAAGGGTTAGCCGAGAAAAAAAAAATCACCCCCACTTTACGTCTATGGGAGGTACCCTAAAAAATGTTTTTTTAACTTTTTTTTATTCAATCACTTTGTCGGCGTGACTGATATATATATTCATGCCAAATTACAGCTTTCTAGTACTAACAGTCTCTGAGCTTAGCCGCGGACAGACAGACAGACAGACAGACAGACGGACAGACATGGCGAAACTATAAGGGTTCCTAGTTGACTACGGAACCCTAAAAAGTACAGACCAATTAACAAGTTGTCTTTTTCTCTTAATAGTAAGTATGTATTCTTAGGCAAGTTAATTTCGTTGCGTTTAAGTTCTCAACTACACACGCAAGCGATCTTATTGATGGTTTAGTTCGTATCCAATAATGCATTGTTGCTGCCATACCACTCTTCATACCGCTATGAAATGAAAGTATTTCAATTACCCTCCACAAGCGCCCAAGTTTCCTTTGAAGTTAGAATGCGCTTAAATTTAATTGTTCGCAAAATGTATTGTGCAGGATATATCAAGACATATAAGGCCAAGTTTAGGTAGTTAATGTGCGGCGGGGCAGGCGGCAGGCTTAAAGCGCTTACAACGCTGCTTGCTTGTTTGTTCAGCGATTCTGCGAGACGGCACCAAAGCTCAGCTTACTGCTCGAACTTTTTGTAAGCAGTTCACCGTGAATAGAAAAGTATTAACAAACAATAAAGATAAACTTCGTGTATTAATAACCACAGCTGATATTCAATTTTAAAGCACACAATATACTTATAACTGAATTTTATAATACCTACCTAAGCACATTTGTAATAGCAAAGAGCACAGCGTAAATACTTTGAAGTCAAGTCGGGCTCTAGCTAGAGTATTCTAACGTAATCGCGCTCTCACCAGATACCTATATGGTTACTGTCCGTTAAAATTTAAACTTATTTGCCGGTCTGGTTTGGAACATTCCGGAAACTTTTGCGTGGATGCCCGTAGTTAATTAAGGCACCGAACGAGCACATGCTCCGCGATTACTGCGTCGAGTGAGAGTCAAAAACACGAATCAGAAGCACCTGGCAATCCTTAACTGGGCAATATACATATAGCCCCGAGTGCTTGCCCTATCCAATGAAAAAAAAAACTGACAAGCACAGACAATTATTTGAATGTGAAATATTTGCCATGAGAGGCAACTTACTGTTTACCCTGTAAATTTTCGCCAAGTACTTTTCTGTATTGCTCTTTAATGGCAGAGATTTCGTATCGAAAGAGTAAAGAAAGCTATAATAGCCCCGAGGTAGTTAGCCGCCTGAGTTCCAACGAGGACGCCTAAGAAAATCCGTGTGTATTTGTGGCTTTTATTCCTGGGATGAAAACTTCTTTTCACTTCACTTGTGAGAAAAATTAAACAAAAAATAAACTACAAACTTATCTATTTATTAATTTTCAAATACGCTGTTCTGTGTACTGATGTATTGTTTACAGAATGAAGCATAGTTAACTTAAACAAGCTATTCACTGTTTTAAATTTAAATTTACGTTAATATCTGCAGTTTATTCGAACCAAAAACTTAATTTTAACTTGACGCAGCTTTGAAACGAGCAGCGGAGTTTTATAAATAATAAGTTTTGCCACCAGTAGAAGTCGCGCCTTTTTTCCACAAAGAGGTTTTCGGATATACTTGCGGTTGCTTCCTCATTTGACTTTATTAAATTTAATTAAAATTATTTATATTTACTGCAAAGGTAAGATTCATTAATTTTAGCTTGACCCGTGTTACATTTTTGTTGCGTTTGTGTACTCCATATACATGGTGTTGGGTAATGAGTGGATAATCCTTGAACTACGGATAGAGGGCACTTAGGACGTTATAATAAAGCTAATATAGGTTTTGTAAAAGTGGCACGGTTTTCGAGATATTTGGACTTTTAGGTTTTTTTCGAAAATGAACACCCTTGTTTAATGTTTTGATCATAGCACCATTTTAAACTATTTTTTTTTATTTTTTATTTTTGCTTAATATTCTTGAGGACTTGTGTAATCAGATAGACATCACCATTTTGTGAAACTTCATTATATTAAAAAAAAATCGCAAATTTAATTTTTGCGTTTTCAATCGTACATTAAACAAACTTTCAGCTCTCATGGTGAAAAAAAAAATACACTACCGTCTAGTTGCCAATAAGCTTAAAAATATGCCAATTTATTGTAAATTTAAAAATAGTAATTACCTTTTGAATTTAAAATCAAATTGCTAAAATAATAAAAAAAAGACACGCTCACCCACATTTTTCCCAATGTACTTTTTGTATCCCGGCCGTAGAATTCAAAACTTTTTGTTGCAAAAATAACATTACTGGCCACTAATTTAAATGCCATTTATTCCAAATTTAAAGAAAAACATGCAGCCTGCTTTTGTTTTATTTTGAATTTCGCTATTATTGCGTAATGAATGGTGAATTGGTGAGGATGTTCATTTTTGAAAAAACCTAAAAGTCCAAATATCTCGAAAACCGTGCCACTTTTACTAAAACTAAGTATATTAGCTTTATTATACCGTCCTAAGTGCCCTCTGTCCGTAGTTCAAGGATTATCCACTCATTACCTAACACCCTGTATAATAATCGTAGGCATAGCGTCGTATCTGTTAACTTATTGGAAATTTACTAACTACGGCAGACATTTCAATTCGTGAATGCCACTGATATAATTCGAAATCGTCTCGCTACCCCCGTCACTGCGAGCGTGGAGGTGACGTTTCCAGGTACCGCGAGCAGCTAATTAATATGTGTAGTATACTACTGTCTGGTAAGGGGCGCTGTTCATTATTAAACAGTTTCTGATATTACCAACTCATCTATTATTTTCTAGTAGAAAGGATTTCGGTTCGACTTCGAATTGCAGAACCCACGCTTAAAGGTAGGAGATTATTGATCCGTACAATTATCAGCATTTACATACATAGGTACCTACTGCATAAATTTGAATGAAACTACGTATTTGATGACAAACTATACTTCGTTTAATTTAAGGTTTGAATTAATTGTAGCACACTTTTCTCAGTATTTCGAACACAAATGGACTAAAAATACCTACATGTACGTTTATTAGCGGAATTTATTATGTTTTCACTATAGAAGTTAACACAATTTGAAATAAATTCGTTGTTTCATTTAAAAACGTGTGCAAATTTTACCGTTAAGTTTCAAATGTTAAAATAAACGGAGTATACAATATTATACATATATGTAGATATATGTACGCTTTAAGATATGCAACTTGTATGCAATCATCCATAAAGGAATTATAAAACTAAAATAAATAAAGAAAAGGTGTTGTTGGAAACTGTAGTACTTACCTAAACAGTGGCACAAATCATATTTTGCACTGTAGTGTATCTATGACCTTAAGCAGATAGGTATAACTTAAAAACCGGTCAAGAGCATGTCGGGCCATGCTCAGTGTAGGGTTCCGTAGTTCCCGACTGTCACAATAGGCGGACTTAAAATACGTCTTTTTAGTTAGATAGGTAGGTTAGGTAGGTACAGATGTTTTATCTCACGAAAGCGGGTAAAACCCCTTCTACACGGTCGGGACCAACCGCCGACCGTCGTGTCGCTCGCGTCGGCCGACAGCGTTCCATACGGTTGGGGCCGACCACGGACAATGCGCTCGCGACCAAGGCCGTTGACATCAACCAAATATCGGTCGGGTTAAACGACTTCTACACTGTCCATTTTTATTAAATCAACCCGACCAAGGACACGATGGTTGGCGGTTGGTACCGACCGTGTAAGAAGGTACTTTAAAGCCATACCTTGTATGTGAAGATACACATTGCACATTTGTCTCTGTGTGCGTAAGCTCGGGAGCGCTCAGTGTCGGCTGAAACGCCAGTCGGATCAGTCATGCTACTAGTTGGTTTAAAAGAACCGATTTCCATTTTTTTGAAGTGAAACTTCTAATGCGACTTCCAACAAGCGTTGCGTTAAATGCAAGTTGACGTTTATGAGACGTTCGCATTGTATTTATACTAACGGATGTTAAAAACTTCGTCAGTGCGATCCAAAACAATTGCGTGGTTTAGTATGAAAACTTGTAAAAATCAAAACTATTTTAATGGTAGATCGTAGAATAAAGTATTTTAAACGTATTTAGCAAGAAAAAGTATTGAATATCTTTGAGAATTACGAAAAATCAAGAAAATTATTGAAAATAACGTGCGCACCAGGAGCAACGCCATCTAGCGACGAGTTATGTAACTTGTCTAAATAACGTGCGCACGAGGAGCAACGCCATCTAGCGACGAGTTGTGTAACTTGTCTTGCTAGCCGCTGCTTTGCTTTGGGTTTTTTATTACGAAGTTTCACTTCTTCCGCGCGAACGGACTCCACGCATTAGTTTTTTATTTGAAAGAAGACACTGTTAGTATGATCTTATAGGTACTTAAAGAAAAAAAATGCTCGCAGTGGCAGTAAAATTACAATCTTAGTTTAGATTTTTTTTTTACAAAATCTTAATAACTGCTCAACTGATTAAGTTGAAAATAATTTTCCTAGAAAGTTTTTATTAAGTTTAACTTACGTGATTTTTTTCATATTTTTTAGACGTGCGGTTCAAAAGTTAGAGGGGGGGACACATTATTTTGAAGTTTCGGAGTAAATATCTCTGAAAATATTCACTTTATCGAAAAATAGATTTAGCAAACCTGCATTTATTTTCAAATACCTATCCAATGATACCCCACACTATAGGGTTAATCGAGAAAAAAAAACACCCGCACTTTACGTCTATGGGAGGTACCCTAAAAAAATTTTTTTTTTAGTTTTTATATTTAACTACTTTGTCGGTGTGACTGATATATATATTATATTCATGCCAAATTACAGCTTTTTGTACTAACAGTCTCTGAGCTTAGCCGCGGACGGACAGACATGGCAGACAATCCTAGTTGACTACGGAACCCTAAAAATAGGTGTGACGTGAGGCGGAAGGATGTATTCAGTGTCACGTCGTGGCACTAACTATCATTTAAATTTGATCAAAATTCCATGGAGCGTGACTTGGTTGCGATCTAATATATATATCGTACGTAATGAGAATTTAAAGGCGAGCGCGAACGCAGAGCCGCGCGGCTGACACCCACTTCTAGATTACGTCCGGGTCATTGCTTGCGAGTTTGTCCTAATTTATGATAAGTTAAAGCCTTTCCAATACTTAAAGTCACTCCGGCTTTTACGAATCCATTACCGCAATACGCGCATTAATCTTAAATAACGATCTGGATCGTTTGGTGTTACACGACGCTAGAGGTATAAAATTCATTATCTCAAAATTTATATACGACGCGTCATCTTTGGGGTTCTTGTACATGTCTGGGGTGGCATTAATCACTTGGGCGGGATATCGGCGAGCGTTAAATATTTTACTGCTGATATCGCGTTCCTGAGCCATAAATCCGCGTCACGGAAACGCAACCAAATTGACAGCCATTCGATTACAGCTAGGGCTTCCATTTATAATCATCTACCTGGGACACAGGCGTTAAATGTCGGCTATTTTGATTACAACTCCTCTGTTTGGTTTGGATAAGTGTAATTTGTCCCGCACGTCTGCCGCGCGAAGTGCCTTCGTTGTCGTTGCCGCTGCCGCCGTTATAATTGATTCAGGTATCTAATCTATTCTATACATATAATAAATCTATAACAAGTCGGTGTCTGTACATTGAAGATATTTGAGAAAAATTGTCACTAGGGCTATTTATTAGCGCAATAGAACCCAAAACAATGATTTTTAGAATTATTGTCTGTTTGTCTGTTTGTCTGTTTGTCTGTGCGTTTGTGCGCGCTAATCTCAGAAACGGCTTAACCTAGAAGGATGCGGTTTTCACTGATATGTTGGTATTTTCTTGGATTAACATTTAGTGTTTGTTTCATTTGAATCGGTTCACAAATAAGAAAGATACGTCTATTTTAAGAATTTATCGAACAGGTTTTTTGTTTGAACGCGCTAATCTCAGGAACTACTGCTCCGATTTGAATAATTCTTTCAGTGTTAGATAGCACATTTATCGAGGAAGGCTAGGCTATATATCATCACGCTAACACCAATAGGAGCGGAGCGGAGCGGAAGAATGTTTCCAAATCGGGGGTTTGGAAATAAAACGTCTATATCTCGGGAATTACTGCTCCGATTTGGAAAATTCTTTCAGTGTTAGATAGCCCAGTTAGATATGGCGGGTTGGGAGCGGTTGGGGGGGCGGGTTGAGAGCGGGTTGGGGGCGGCTTGAGAGCGGGTTGGGGGCGGGTTGGGAGCGGGTGGGTGGGCGAGTAGGGAGCGGGTTTGGGGCGGGTTGGTAGCGGGTTGGGGGCGTGTTGGGGGCGGGTTGGGAGTGGGTTGGGGCGGGTTAGGAGCGGGTTGGGAGCGGGTTGGGGGCGAGTTGGGAGCGGGTTGGGGGCGGGTTAGGAGCGGGTTGGGGGCGGGTTGAGAGCGAGTTGGGGGCGGGTTGGGAGTGGGTTGGGGGCGGGTTAGGAGCGGGTTGGGGGTGGGTTGGGAGCGGGTTGGGAGCGGGTTGGGGGCGGGTTGAGAGCGGGTTGGGGGCGGGTGGGGGGTGAGTTGAGAGCGGGTTGGGAGCGGGTTGGGGGCGGGTTGAGAGCGGGTTGGGGCGGATTGGGAGCGGTTTGGTTTATTATGAAGTTTCACTTCTTCCGGAAGGATCTAAGGAGAGCCATTATTGATGAAAAAGCAAATTGGATAAAAAAATAAGCTGCCCAAATTACTAATTCCACGCGGACAGAGTCGCGGGCAAAAGCTAGTTACTTAATATATGTTAAGTGGTTGGTATCAGAGAAAAGTTTAATACTGATGCATTCTATTATGTCTGTAATGCTAAGTTTAAGCTAGTTATAAATATATTGGTTTTGACTGGAATCGCATGTCGTGAATCTGGGCAAGCTGATTGCTACTGATTAAAGGCCAGTAATATTAACTTCTGACTGAGGATATGCATCCATAAATGAATCACCTCACGAATAATCTTGTCTATGTGGCACTTTACGTCCTCGCTTTATGTTATTATTTACTGTACCTATAAGCCTGTTTTAACGAGAGTATTTTTAGCCGACGGGGGTAGTTTCCGGTGAGTTAATATTGATGGCATCCCTATTTGTAACCAAATCTGGCGCCCCAAAATGTACCAAGCTGTTAGTCGTAATCACCGCTTTCGATCGTTAAATTTGGAGCGAGGAGTCCATTAATTACGTTCTAATTTTCCTCGTCACGTGCTATTTCATGGCCATATCGATGACTTTATGAAGGCTAGAGCCAAACTCAGAAGACTGGTTACAACATCATATCGTTGCCAAAACTCCATGGAAACATCCAATAAATTACAAAACTCCTACTCAAAATAAAGAACATTCGAACCAAAAAGTTATTGTAATCACTGGAGTGGACGTAGACACAAAGGGAAAGGGGTTACAATTAAAAAAAACATGCTTCAGTCGACCACCGTCAATGTTTTGTTTTCTAAAACGAGTGTACCTGTAAAATTTGTTCCGCATGTATACATACGTATTGACTAAGGTGAAGTTTCACTCCCATCAGTATATTGCGGGGAATTTAAACGTATATTCACGCTTTGTGTTGTCGAAGGTTGAATTTAACTTAAAATTAATGAAGTTTTCTCTGTAACGAGTTACCTACTGCCTTGATGGCTGTTGTGCACGGGTAACAGGCAAATACTGGTGGAGCGTTTGCTTTGCTGCCAACAACGCGAAAATAAGGAAACGGCGTCAGTTGGAATCTTGAGAAATCGTATTATAAATGTGAGAATTTGTAAATTATTTACATTTGCCTCGTTAGGCAGACGTAGTTTTCACGGCTACGCGTTGTATGGCGTACTCTAAAATAATAGAGTTAAGAAGAATCGTTCAATTATCCAGTTTTGGAGGAATATTACTGTATTTCTGGTCCCTACTGTTTGTTTGCCATTTTCTGTGATAAAACGTGG
The DNA here is from genome assembly GCA_947859365.1 of Archips crataeganus. Classification (NCBI taxonomy): domain Eukaryota; kingdom Metazoa; phylum Arthropoda; class Insecta; order Lepidoptera; family Tortricidae; genus Archips; species Archips crataeganus. The sequence continues at coordinate 38,501,216 of OX402045.1, forward strand.
GCATACTCACCTTTTGACCACAAATTCGGGGACGTTAGCTAAGGGCTTACGAAAGTCACACAGTACGATTGTCACTGCTCGGTGATCCCTTTGAAATGTCGTCGAACAGAAGCTTCTGAAATTGGCGTATTTGATCACAATACATTGCAACAAGCAGCAAGCACTGAGTTCAACTTAAATGACGTATACAGAATTGGACTCGGGTTTAAGCTTAAATTCCCTGATATATTGATGTTGAAAGCATTATTAATAATAGTGTAGCAGTTACCAAGCGTGCTGCTTGGTAAGCAATTAATTATAGTTTATTATTAATTAATTCATTATCATTCAATACGCGCTACGTGAGAGAATGCTAAATTATTAATGACCACATATCTATCTCAATATTAATATCTGGGATGAGTGGCTTAGTACAGATAATTGCCCGCAATTTATGCTTATAAACCGGGCTTTTCCATGTAGAATGTAGATTGTACAACACAATACAAATTCGCATTATAAATAATACATAGATTATGTATGTTGAATACGATTTAATGTAGTTTATCGTTAACATAACATAATAATTATTTTATTTAAGATGAAATAGCTCTAAACAGTTACCTTCATCGGTTTCAACAAACGTTTCACAGCACGCATGTCATTTTTGCATAATATATGCGCGAAGTTAAGCGGGGTGTTGTGGTAGATTAAAACAATAGAATTTCAAGCCAACATCAAGGCTACTGGTGGTTAAATGAAGATTACAGATAACCGTGATAACTTCGTAAGATGACGTCTCATCAACGCCACGTGTCTGCTTCATTTGTTCGTTAGCTCATTAGTCATTACGGGTAGAGGGTCAAACTAGTAATTAAAAATCTCAAGTCAATAACTGTCTATAGCGTTAAGTAAATATATCTTAAACAGCGCTGAAACTCACGACGTTTAGGTAAACTGATAAAATTGCTTTGCACATATTGAACTACAACAGGATCATCGAAAATGAGTGTAAGTAATAGACGCCAGCGAGCAATTTGCTCGGTTTCGATAATGATCGGGATCAATCATTTTTAGCTCTCACGTTCACACGATCTTTGAGAAATAGCCAACAATACCCTGTAAGCCGAATGATTACAAAGACGATGTGAAAAATATCTGTGTGGTTGTTAGCGATATTGTACCATAACAAAATGGAATAAGCCGATGTAGTAGGTACGTGATCTCTCGCAGTAGGCCACTTCATGAAGACGGCCAAAGTTTTGTTAACTAGGGTTAAAGGTACACCACAAATCATGCAAATTCGCTGTTGGAGCATACATACGTCTATTTGTATACCGCAGAGCTGGCGCAATCCTATTTGAGTGTTTGGCTAGGACTGGTTTAAAGGTTTGTCACGTGACCGTTAAGATATCTACTACGAACCAATTTGAGTTCCATTGCTTGTTATTTCACAGTAACAAGCGTTTGTAAATGTTCAATTTCCAAGCGAGTTACCGAATCGTAAAGTAGGCACAGCGACGTCATCTGGAAAATAAAACATTCCCTAGATACAGAGTATAGTCCCTCGAGTGGTTTGAGCCTCCTATATCCTCTTCGAGGGTACTTGAAGTTGACAAGTATCGGCTCACTACCTAGGCAGTAGATCAGACGTATACGGTGATGTTTCTAGTATATAATACTACCAACTTTACTTCATGCAACCGTTATTGGGCATTTCTATTTTTTGTTGTACCCAAAATTAAGAAATTGTTAACAGAGAGTTAAAATTAGTCCGTTTGGTTACGCACATTTTCAAGCCTTCAGTAAAAAAAACAGTATTGTAGTTCCTAGAGGTTTTAAGTTTCGTAACAGATTTCGTATAATTGTACATTATGTTGTGCATACTGGCTGTCCCTAAAACTGACGACGAAATTAAGAATAGAGCGTCTTATTTATATGTAAGCTATCAAATTAGATGAATTGGACCTCAATCAAAATTACGAAGCTTCGAGATATTGGTACTTTAAATCGAATCCTGGTTATTTGCTTGTACAATAGTACCAAAATGTCGAAAACTAATGAATTTGTCATAAAAGTACCTAATATTTTTTATTTATTGAAATGACAGATAGATAGATAGATAGATCGATAGATAAAAAACTTTAATCACCACAACACGTACATGGTTTGATTAATAACAACGATAAAGTGACTTAAACATTATAAAAAATAACATGGATAACTTAAAAACTAACATGCAACAGAATTCCATTGATTCAAATGATTGCAGTTCAAATGACATGATAATGATGATTTATTTCATTGAACTCAAATGATTCTATGTTGTCCTGTATATTATGTAGTCCGTAGATTGGCGAGTAATAAAGTAATAGTAACTATAAGTAAATATGTGCCTAGATACGTTTCATTGATGTGTAGTGTGTGTATTATCGTGTGTACACGGTGGTGTGCTGGTGCGGAGGCGATATCGGTGGCATTTTCACGCTCCGCTGAAGTCAGTGAAAAGCGGCCAATGCAATCTCTGGCCACGCTTGAACACTTCGTCGAATATGTTGCTATACGAACTAGATACATACACACATCTATCTATTTTTTGAGCCTATATTCACAGTTGCTCAAGCTTAGCTCGCACATCTTTGGTAATTAAGTGTCAACTTTATTTAATTCAAGAGTTAGGAATAAATAATTCCGTGAAACCACCCACTATTCGGCACAAATCTCCAGCATTTGACACTAGTAAGTGTTAAATAAATTGCAAATAAACTGCTACACCAGACACTTAGATGCTACCTTTTTAACCGACTTCAAAAAAAGGAGGAGGTTCTCAATTCGGTTGTATGTTCTTTTTTTTTTTTTTTTTTTTTTTTTAACGTGTGTTACCTCAGAACTCCGTCCTTAATGAACCGATTTGGAAAATTTTTTCGTTGTTTGAAAGCATATGCTTCAAGGTTGGTCCCATTGTTACCAAAATCCAGTTCTGATGATGGAATTCATGACGAATTGAAGGAACTCTTCAAAAGTTCAAGGGTAATGTATTACGATTTTAGTATTTTCGGTGACAAATTGAGCATTTGCGTTCAGAAAGTATCATTTGGTAAACTGGATCTGATGAAGAAGACCGCAGATGGCCAACGGGACTCCTCAACGGGTCAAATCTTGCAAGTTGAATTTGTCTCACTTCTCGGTTTCTGATTTAGTTGAAACTTTGCATGCATGTGTAAATCAGGTGACAATGCAATATTATTGTGACATGGAGCTGATCTGATGATGGAGTTGGAAGGCGGCCATTGGAACTCTGTAATAAAAAGACACAACCCCGTCGAGTTTGGGCTCGTTTGGTTTGTCTTGACAAGTACTTTGATTCCAGATGATAACCAGGGTCTGATGATGGAGCTGGAAGGTGGCCAAAGGTGGGTCCCGTTGTTATCAGAATCTTATTTTGGCATGTCAATTGGCAATCTTAACCAGAGGCAAAAAGTACAGTCAGTAAAGAGTGCCAGTCCAGGCCATTAGAAACAACTAAAAAGAAAAAATAAAAAATTTTAAATAAAAAATAAAACCGCCTTCAAAAAACACCCAAAAAAAACTTGGAAATTAAAAAAAAATTAAATAAAAAATAAAACCTCCTTCAAAAAACCCCCAAAAAAACATAAAATAATAATTGATTGAACCGACCACAATAAGCATGAAAATATCTTTCTAATAATCTGTTTGAAGTTGGTGCCTCAGCACGAGCCAGCAGGAGTGTAGAAGCCCTATAATAGGTATGTAGGTAAGTTAGATTACTAGGTCCACTCCTGCTGGCTCGTGCTGAGGCACCAACTTCAAACAGATTAGTAGAAAGATATTTTCATGCTTATTGTGGTCGGTTCAATCAATTATTATTTTATGTTTTTTTGGGGGTTTTTTGAAGGAGGTTTTATTTTTTATTTAAATTTTTTTTATGTTTATTTATTAACGACACCTACCATAGCGACATATCGTATGTCACTATGGTAAGTTGCTTCATTATATAGTGTCACAGTTTAGGTATAGATCTCCAGGTGAGGAATTAAACCATAAGAAACAAGTCTAGACGTTTATTAGGAACGCTAAAGCTGTGAACAAGCAAGAGACTAGAGGGTCGTAGGTTCTAAGCACTTGAGTGGGATTCGCTTTCCCCGGACAGACACTGCCCTGGATTCAGGAGACCGTAGGACGCGCTGCGGGCGTTGAGGTGGATCTCCAGAGACGCTACTGATTTGCAGGGCTGAGACCAGGGTGCTTCAGGGCTCGGAGTGTGCTGGTGGTGTAGTGCCAAGAGGTGGAGACTGCAGTATCGATCGGCGGTTTAACCCCGACTTGGTTGCCCTGGAATTTCGTTAATGTCAGCAGGGGCCCATACAATTGCTCTGTCCACCGGCCCAACGTCCATAACGGTCCCTGACCAATAGGTCCGAATTTAAACGCTGGCTGTGTGGCAGAGCAATCATACGGAATTTACAAAAGGAGAAAGATGAAGTTAAATGTAATAGAAAAAATAAAATAATTTAATGAAAACAAAACTGTTTTTTTTGAAATTTAAATTTGAACTAACTGAAACTGCCTAACGGTCTAAGAGGTTCAAAAAGAATTTACAATTAAATGCAGACCGTTGGAGCTAGCTAGGTAAGAACAGGAGATAGTATTATAATAAATTTAGAGATAGAAAGCTAGAGATAAACACATAAAATTAGACAAGGTGAATGTTGATATTTGCTTTTGGAGAGAACTTACCAATAACGGGCAGAGTATCCACAGGATTATTATGTAGTAGATGTACTGATTTTTAGATAGCTGTGTTCAGATTCAAAATGTGCCGAATTTTTGGCGGCACTGGGTTTTAAAGGCTTAATTAAGTCACGCCCCTCGAGATAACGCTAACCGTAATTTGTGTTATGTATTTTGACAGTTCGTGCCACAGAGAAGACACTGCGCAACAAAACGATGTACTTAATTTATTTAGCTTTCCTCATTATTTAATTAATTAAATATTTAGGAAAGACAAGAGCTCAGATTTTGTCCGTATTTACCTAATTATATTAAATAAATACGCCCAAAAATCATAGCAGCGGTAAGTTTGATAATAGCGCCATCTAGTGCTCGCGGGGTGAGGCTCGTTGCATTGAATCGAACTAACTTCGCTAAGGATATCGGTAATTACGTCCAAAAACAAACCAAAGAATTATATTGTCCCAATTGCATTGTGACAATAGGTAGAAGGGCGCTATGGTAGAGTAGAATATATAAGAATAAGATAAATAATTGTATGACTACTAATGTATCTATCTTTATCTAAATAACATCTTAAAACAAGCAATTCTTGCATATTTATTTATTTAGGGGGATCTCGGAAACTGCTCTAACGATTTTGATGAAGTTTGCTACGAGTATGTAGGGTTTTCGGGAGCTCACAATCGATCTATGTAGCTTGGTTTTTGTCTTGGAAAACGCGTGTATTTGAGTTTTAGTTCGAGCGAAGCTCGGTCGCCAAGCTACTTATTTATCTTACTTTCATACCGGTTTCATCCTTAGATAACTTTCTACAGTGTATTAATATTGGATAAGACAATTAATGGAATGAAGCTAAAATAATGACTCAAGTGAAAACATTATTTAATCGCGGATAAAGTTAAGATAGCTAAAGCATTAATAATTCAGGATGCTAGTACTTTCCGGTCATCTGTATTAACATTGGTCTATACATTACTAAGTTAAATAATTATTTAAGTATTAAATCAACACATCCAAACTTAATTAATTAAAAATAAATTGGTAGGAAAACAACAGAACTTTGTTAATTAGGAAGACAACTTCTTTGATGTTCGTTAGAATGATTTTCTGACAAAAATAAAATCCATGTTTAGAAGAAATGTTTTCTCTTTACTTTTTTTGTTTGTTGTACGAGTAGATACGGAATAATAGGGAATTTCTCAAGTAATGTAAATTTGCTTAAAAACATCAAACAAAACATACACACGCGCGTCAATTATCATTAAGTTAACAGTTGTGTATTTTCCTTCACTTCACTAAAATTCTGTTTTTCTATTCATTCGCGTTATTCCATTATTATGTTTAATTTTCTCAGAAGTGCCTCGTTTTATTATACAAACCATGTATAAGAGGAAATCTAAAAAAAATAAACTTAAGTAAATAACATTATTCCTTTTTCTCTTTTCGGAAATTACTTTTTCACCTCAGCACCTCAAACAGGCAGGTTTTGCTACTAAAAAACAATGAGCAAAATCCGATTTTGCTCACTGCGTGAGACAAAGTAGCTTTTTAATTATTTTTAGGGTTCCGTACCTCAAAAGGAAAAAACGGAACCCTTATAGGATCACTTTGTTGTCCGTCCGTCCGTCCGTCCGTCTGTCTGTCAAGACCCTTTTTCTCAGGAACGCGTATCTAGCTGAAATTTATATCAAATACTCAAGTCTACTGTCCCTTGGAGCTGTGAAAAAATCAGACTTCTAAGCCAACGCCATCTAAAGATACAGCCGTTTATGCTGCAAATTTGCGCAAATTTTCGAAACTCGCAAGGGAATCAAAACCTACAGGGTACTTCCCGTGAACTCAGAATCTTGAAATTTGGTACGAAGCAACGTATTATAGCACAGATAAAGGAAAAATGGCGAAAAGCATAAATTTTGAACGCAATCAAAAGATACAGCCGTTTATGCCGCAAATTTCCGCAAATTGTCGACACTCGCAAGGGAATCAAAACCCGGTACTTCCCGTGAACTCAGAATCTTGAAATTTGGTACGAAGCAAGGTCTTATAGCACAGATTAAGGAAAAAATGCGAAAAGCATAAATTTTTTTGTCTGTCTGTCTATATCATTAACCAATCTACAATGTTCCCACACTGCGCACATTTTGCTTAGGAGCAGGGGTCTGATAAGACTGGATGTTCATATATACATATAAATTTGTTCGGAACCCTCGGTGCGCGAGTCCGACTTGCACTTGGCCGGTTTTTTTTAATGTCGAGGACAATGAATGAATGAATTCGAAAGATTTGAACTTCAGTTTGATCTGTCACTTTCATTTCGATACGAAAAGAGCGAGAGTTAAGATCAAATCGATTCTAAGTTCTGAAAAATAAACGAACGATTGAACGTTCGGATACTCATAATAAGTACTTAACCTTAAAATTGTAATTCGTCTGTTAAGGTTTTAAATTTAATTATTGTACTTTTTTAATAATTGGATTACATTGTTATATAACCAAAATAGTAAAAATGTTGTAGAAAAAATACAAAGTTTAACAAGTATCTATACATATAATTATCAATAATTTTAACAATCTTGAACATCGTGATAAACATAGCGGGCGCAATATCGGAACGCATCTTTACAAAATGGCGGGATTCAAATTTTAATTATTTTCTTCTTGTTTCGCTAGCTACAGAGTTCGATATCTAAGAGTTTGATACACGATCAAAGGCAATTTGAAAATTATAAGAATAAATAATAAGTAATTACTTAATAAATATTTAAATATGTATGAGTTAGTCCAGTGACGAAGTCAACAATTGAACACCAGACGAATTAAGGCAGTAATACGAAATGCAGAGTTAAGTTTTTGCCTGAAAAGTCTCGCGAAAAATAGCAGAATAGACTAGCAAAGGGTGCAAACACTTTTTCGGAGAGTGTATTGTTATCTACAATATGGAGTAGGTATTAACTTAATGTTGAAAGCCACAATAAAGACAAAAAGACGACGTGCATATAAAAAAACCTTTAATAATTATTATTTTCTCGCTGCTGAGGTTGTAAACTTGTATGTGTCACACGAGACCAAAGTTTTTTTGCATCTCGTGTATTTGAATCTCTCGCGCACTTAGGATTCTAACTTAGAATAACTCGCTCACGCTCGTGATTCTACTATAGAATCCTTCGCTTACTCGCGATTCAAAATCAACACTCGCAGTAAAAACCAACTTTGCTCTCTCGTTGCACAAATAACTATTTCCGATGACCATTTGCTTATTTAAATGTTTGTGCCTAGTTTCTAAAAAAAGCAATTGCTGAAATTCAAACAGCAAAATTCAGAAGTCTACTTACGCAGATCTAAAATAGATTTAAAGAATTATAATTAACCTAATATACCTCTAAAACCTTATGAGTATAATTTAAAGGGCATGTGCATAATTTTAGGTTGAAATGACGCATAAGATCGTTAAAGTTAACGATTGGCTTAGACCGGATAAGTTGATTTCCATGTTGCTGTCGTGTTGTGCCCGAGCGCCGAGCGGCTTCGAGGCTGTATAGCTCGTAAAAGCGCATCAATCGTTACGAATGAGATTCGGGCACGAGTGCACATCGCTAACTTACGAGTCTCCCCGAACTTATTCTAAAAGAGCTGAATATTTATTTACAGTCTTACAACAGAAAGTGTAGCTATGGCAGAGTGATTTTACGATGTTTAGGCGACGCGCGACGCTGGCAATAATAGCTCTTATAGAGTAGGTAATGCCGAAAAGTTGATAACGTATTTTTTTACGATTGAGTAGGTTATTCTAAGGTTTAAGTTGGTTATGTCACAGGGATTATCGCAAAACTACTCTTCTTAGTCGTAAAAGTAACTTAATCTAAAATAGCATTAAAGAAAATCTCTAACGTTATTAAAGCTTATATTGGGGGGGGGGGGGGGGGCTGAATTTTAGAGACCGTTTACACAAAATACAATCAGGCATATGAACGCACAAAATTTCACACCCAGACACACACGCAGACAATCATTAAACCAATTATACCTTTCCTTTGATGTGGCTGGTCCCGTATGTGGTTATTATTATATACCTACAGATCTAACTAGTCAAGAGTTAATTTAGATATTTTATTAATCCGACCCAATAAAACTAAACTAAAAACTATATACCTAAACGATAAATAAGAGATGAGATCCACTCTATATCTACTTTAGTATTAAATTCGACCTTTCTGTAATTCAAGCCACGTTTACGTTTCTTCTTGGCGTCGTAGTTTTTGGATATTTCATTATAAAATTTTAACATTGAATACACAGTTAATTTAGGGTTCCATAGCCAAAATGGCAAAAACGGATATAGTTTCGCCATGTCCATGTCCGTCAGTCCGACCGCGGCTTAGTTTAGAGACATTAGTGCTAAAAAAAAATAATTTTACATGGATATATTTAGCAATTACTTACCCCGTGAAAGTGATTAAATAAAATATAGAAAAAAAAGCTTTACGGTACCTCCCATATACCTAAAGTGAGGGTGATCTTTTTTCTCGTCAAATTTTATAGAGTGGTGAATCGTTGGATAGATCTTTTTGATAAAATCAAGCCTCCTCCTCTAAATGCTAAACTGTTAGCTACTGTTAGTTTGAAAATTAAAAAAAAATCATGATGATAGTAAATATATTAGAGTAATAAGGAAAACTACTACGAATAAGTTTGCTTGGAAATTATTATATTAGTATAATTATAATTATTATAATTATTATTTTAGTAGTTTAAGAGTAAATACTTAGTAGCCTGACCTATAAAATATACCTACTTGGAAAATTCTCTACAGAATACAAAATCTTCAGAAATATATTACTTGTTTAATTCGGATAGTATAATTAATTGTAAAATTAATAAGATATGCAAGGATTTTTTCGTAACTGCTGCGGAACCCTATCCTGGGCGTAGTATCCGTCACGCTGTTAGCCAGTTTTTTACATGAGGGTTTTACACCGTAATACGTTTGTCTTTCATTCGAATAAGTAAGTAAGTACAAACTGGAATTTAGCTTTCGATTATGCCAAACACTTCTAACTGTCGCTACGTTGTCCGTCTGAATATCTGTCTGTCACAAGGGTGTATCTCTAGAACCGTAGAATAGATATTTATCTGGAATTTATACATATTGTGTCTATTGCCGGTATAATAAAAAGATAATTAAAATTGAATGAAATTAAAAATTAAGGGGGCCCACATGCAAGAAACGTACCTGCTACTTTAGTTATTTCTCTATAACGTCTAAACAAACAAAGTTCAATCTCGAAATGATAATAGAAATAAATATTTTGCATACCAACAAATAATAAAAACCAGACTACCGGAAGAGCTGGTTCCCACTTGTCGGATGACGGGCCCGGTTTTAATCGGTTGTCGGCGCCTCTGTTCACGCCCCGACATCTGACCACTGTGAACTGCGACATATTTACTATAGGCGATCGAGACCCGACACGATTTTTTTCCGGACGTTGGCTGGCAAAACGCCCGACATTTTTTTGTCGGAACCGATACAAATTCTGTGTCGGGCAAGTGTGAAATGTGAATAGCTTCGTATAAAATGTTCTGCCACTGGAACATCCGATTAAAATCCGGGTCCGACATCCGACAAGTGGGAACTAGCTCTTAGGGGATTTAAACTTTGTAATTTGTTTGTCAGCGACTGTACTTCATAAACTGGTCTTAAATGTAATAGTAATTAACAAATAATAGCGTTACCTATTGATCATATTGAAGTCGGTCGGTGTCAAGCCCAATAAGTAACAGGCTAGGTTCACTCTTGTCACACATTTGGAAATATGTAGCGGGTACGATATCAGTAAGTTTCAAAAAAATTGTACACAATTAAGGGATTAATTAAAAACAAAATTTAATTAATTATTTTTGTGTAATAGAGTTACCCATATACTTTGTATGACTAACTTTCGTTACACAAAAATAGCGATCGTGATTTTTGTTTTGATTAAGCCGTTAACTATGTACAAATTTTTTGATTAGAACACTACGTACTGCGTTTTAAGTTTCGTGTCTAATGTTAATTTTTGGAAGTAAATCCTAAGTTCTTTCTTTTTAGGGTTCTGTACCCAAAGGATGCCAACGGGACCCTATTACTGAGACTCCGCTGTTCGTCTGTCATGACTCATGGGGCTCTTACTCTTGAGCCGTAACAGCTAGACACTTTAAATTCTCACCGATTATGTATTACTATGCCGCTATAACAACAAATACTAAGAAAATTATAAAGCTAAAAATTAAATAAGGTCGTCGTCGTCGTTTGTACAAGAAACGTGTTTTTTTCAGCGTTTTTGTTGATAGGAGTTGTTAGGCGTTGCTAGGCGGCCAAGGTGACAGCCGGTAGTTGCTAGAGGCAACGCGACTAACCCTATGTTGTTTGAATGTTTACCTACCTATAAGTTTGCGATTTTAGTGCTGTTTTATAAAACTTTCGATAGAATAGTGACTGTCACCAAGCCCGTGGTTTATTCGTTTATGTGTAGCATAAGACTAAATAATAATTTATGTACCACAAACCTCAATTAAACCGACTACGGTAAAGCGCTTACCAAGCTTGTAGAGCCGCAAAGTCCACACCGCCGCGCCGCTATGTTTATTGTTTTTTACACTGAACAATGTCCGTTATAATTCATACTAAGTAACACTATTTACAAGGTCTAAATACACAAAATAAGTCATCCGCCAAATTTTTTAGGATGAACCGCGCTGACAGCCACTTTTTTTTTATGCCGCGGCGCATGGCAAGGGTTTAGCGCCATCAACCATCGCCAGCCAGAGAGGATGAGAATTCGAAATCTCGGCGCACGGTAGTGCGGGGGCACAAGCCAAGAACAAGCCAAGTGGAGCGCAAGGGCACTACTATCTTTTCTCGAAGCGCTTAGTCGTTTTTTGTTAAACCTCATAACTTGAGTTTGGATTATACCAGATAAACAAAATTCTCGGGATATGATTTCAATAGTAGACTCAATAAAAATAAAAGTTTCAATTGTATAGCTCTATACTTTAAATTTTATTGATATCTAAAAAACCCTGATTTCGTTACTGGCTCACTGATGATCATCAAAATTCTTAGGGTACTTCCTGAAGGGGTGCGGTGTCGGGAGTCGGGAACCTCCAAGTGTGCTCGGGCGTTACCACTCCCCTCTTTCCGAGGCGCAGGTCTCGTGGGGTGGGGAAGGGTAACGCTTGGGACGGTGCACCCTGGGCAACAACGGTAAGTTAATGTATCGCGCATTTCTTACCGGTGGGTAATAACCGACTGTTGTTGAGTTGGGGTTCGACTACTGCTACGTGCACTTGAATGTTACCGATCCTGTTTGGGTAAGGTAGCGCTTGAGTTGCATGAGCGTTACGGTTCCCCCTCTGGCAAGGGGGGAAGAGTAGCGCTCGGGCCGTTGGCCTGTAGTGGTATGTCATGGGGGGTCGGCTTCGGCCTTTGGGGTTAGGCGTCCTCTACGTGTGCTCAAGCTTTGCTGTTCCTGCTGACACAGGAAGAGCAGCGTTTGGGGTAACATGAGCGTTACGGTTCCTCCCTGGCCTAGAAGATGGCCCTTAGGGGGGGAAGAGTAGCTCTCGGGCTGCAGGTTCGTAGTTGTTCGTTGGATAGGGTGGTGCCTTCGGGTGCCAGCAGCACCAGTGGGGGAGGGCGAGGATTCCCGAACCTACATTGCACGGTGTTTGCCAAGAGGGACCCCATTCCCGGGGTGGTCGGTAGGCGTCGCGGACGACTCTTATGTTCCCGAGGCGTCTGCTTTAACGACCGAAGGTGGAAACTCGTGCGGTTTTTATTCGGTAGGCCCACCTTAAAAGTGGGAGAGCCCGAAAGACCCCCCTGCTGCCTCGAGCAGGGGACATGCATAAGGTGCATTTTCCATACGTAAAAAAAGGGTACTTCCTGAAGTCCTAGAAAGCTGAAATTTTGAATGTAAGCAAAAAATGATTTGTGTTTTGTTTTGTATATAAGTACACAAACAACAACCAATATATATATATATATATATATATATATATATATATATATATTTTATACAATATAGGCTTGCGCTTGACCACATTCACGCCTGATGGAAAGCGAAGATGAGGTCTACGATGGAGCACGCTTGCCTAGTAAATGCTCTCTCACTCTACACTCGAATTTAGGGGAAGGCAGTTGTGCGCGGTGTTAAACGCGCCCTCAAGCAGTGCAAACCGTACAACAAATACGGGGCACTGTAACCGGTACGCGCGCGCTGCACAACTGCTCAGACCATTCCTTCAGAATGGCTTCTATAGGCAACATGCGGAACAGGACGAGAGTCGCTTGGCAGCCTGGCTCAACCTAAAGGGTAGTGACCAGCCACGGCCAAAACCACCGGAGTTCTATCGTTCCTTTAGCACCACCCAGCGATCACGTGTAGGGTCTCGTGGGTATACCTACGGACGCGAACGAATTCAATCCCAAAAAACCTAACTTGGAACCTTAGATTATTTATACACTAGATCTTCACTAGATAGAGCCTAGGCGGCATGAAAACGTCCCGAAAAATATAAGCCAACTGTTGGCTTATATGTCAGTTGTCCCCCTTCAGTCTGAATGACGTAACGTGATATTAATATGAAGCTGTCAAATGGGTTTTTGGACGTTTTGTATGCCAGTGTTTGCTACAGTACTGACACTCTATCTAAGCTTGGAAAAAAATTGTCTTAAGTAACTTAGTAACTTACAAAAAGAAGTAAGATCCTATCAGAAATATTTTCATGTAAAATGTTGCCAAGACGAGACCATATTCGTTGCACAGTCAAAAAGTTATCACATCTCATTATAAAGCCAATCTTCCTAATTCTAGACAAGCCCTAATTTCACAAACTTTACAGTTTAGTCAAAATATTATGTAGCTTGGCTGTTTCATTATGATTATATTTTTATAAAGGGTTTAAATTTTTTTAGGATATAATTTCTCGATTTTCCTGGGATCCCAGCATCAGACCAAAAGACTAAATAACATCGAAATTAGTTCACAAGGGACGGATATATCCGCGTATATACAAAAAACTCAGTCTAATTGAGAACTTTCTTTCTTTAATTGGTTAAAATAACTAGGAGTATCATTATTAATCGTAATAAAATAATGGCCACAGATCTCTATATCGAGAGCGTACCTGACACTTCAATGACTTTGTTTCTAATTAAATACCGTTTTGAAAGGCTATCTTTCAATAGATAGAACTTAATTCAAATGTTTGTGTTTAAAATCAGGCCAGTGAATTTCTCTGCCTTCCAGTAGGCATTCGGCTCCCCAGCAGCAAAATACAATCGTCGTCTAGTTAGCCGTCTTTAGGCCGTATATCCCTATTCAATATTTGACGATCATATCAAAAGGCACCCCGGCCCCGTCAGGATCGGGTGAAGCGAACAGTAATGCCCGTTTCCACTTAATGCTCCGATAAATTGGGGCGCATTTCGCGATAGGAATTCGCGGGAAAACGTTAAATGGAAATTCGACCGATACACACACGTACATTTTAGTACGTCTTTTTCGCTACGGCCAATCAAACTCTTGTAAATCTCCCCGCACCAATGAGCACGGGAATATTTATATGCGATTATATCTTCTTAAATTGTTTCCGGAACTTTCCTGTTTGGAAACATTGTAAGTAGAAATTTGGAGCCATGTTTGGATTTATATGCATTACATACATATTTGCATTACATCGTAAGGACGATAAATAGTAAAAAATCGGTGAAGTGCGAGTCAGACTCATAAACAAGGTTTTCGTACCTCCATACAATGTTTTTAAGTAAATCCAGTAAAAAAAGCACTGAAATGTAAGCACTATAAAAAAACGGTCAAGAGCGTGTCGGAATTGCCTAGGATAGGGTTCCGCAGCCGTTACGAAAAAATCCTTGCATACCTTATTAATTTTACTATTAATTATACTATATGTACCTACCTATTAAACAAGCAAAATTTTATAGGCCAGGCTGCTATTTACTCTTAAACTACTAATAATTCTCAAGCAAATTTAGCCGTTCTACATTTTCTTGTTAATTTGACATATTTCCTCCTATCCTGATTTTTTAAAAATTTTCATAGCAACCGTTAAGCGTTTTGAGGGGATACCCCACACTATAAAGTTAGACGAGAATAAAAATCACCTACACGTCTACTGGGAAGTACCCTAAAAAATCGTTTTCACTTCTCATGCTCTTAAAATGTTACTTTAGTCTCTGCATATCGGGACAAAAGCTCCGTTTTAATCTCTAGGGCCTAAAGTATTTTTTTTAATTTACTTTGGAAACCCTTAAACTGCTAATCACGGTGTTTGGAATGGAGGATTATCGCCATTTTCAGTGAATGGCTATAGACAATTTTAAAGCCTTCCACAGACCGAAGCGTGCTGCGGACGCTCCGTGGCGTCGCGCGCATACCTCACGCTTCGGTCTGTGGAAGCCTTTAGGGCGTTGAAATAACCTCAAAATAACAACTATGCCAAAAAAATTATTTAATTTCGTGAAAGGCGATGAATAATTACGAATATTAATGTATTTAATTATATTAAGGATGAATTAATTGTATTAAGCATAGTTCAATTAGATTTAAAATAGTTTTCAAGTTTGAATCTATAAAATATAAAAGAAAAGAAAAAACCGCGGAAAAAAATATAATTTGAATATTGAACAGATGCCCATTGCTCGTATTGAGCATATTACGTTGTAAAAAAGTAATATTGTAATTTTGTATAGAACGTAGTTTTTTTCTCGCATTCAAAGTGAAAAGTAGAGTATTTAACGCGAGACTAAACAACCATAATGACAACTCGAACTATAGCCATAGCCATCCTCACTGTCGCTTGGATGGCTAAACATCTCGTGTCATTATGGCTTGTTTTAGTCCCTTGTTGAACAATCTACTATTTTTCTACATTTTATTTTTTCACTTTGTCCAGATAATCGCTACACATGTCCATGCAATATTACTGCTTTCTAGCTGTAATAGTTTCTGAGCTAAACCGCGGACGGACGAACAGACAGATATGGTGAAAATATAGGAGTTCCGTTTTTGACATTTTGGCTCCGGAACCCTAAAAATCGCAAACTTATAGGTAGGTAAACATCCGAATAAAGTAGGGTCGTTCGCGTTGCCTAGCAACCTGCCGGCTGTCACCTAGGCCGCCTGGCAACACCTAACGACGCCTAGCAACATAAAAACGCTGAAAAACACGTTTCTTGAATGACGACCCACTTTATTTTTTTACTTAATTTTAGTTTTGGTATTCGTTGATATAGCGGCTAAGCGGTTATAGTAATCTATAATCGGTAAGAATTTCAAGTGTCTAGCTATTACCGTTTAGGAGATAAGAGCCCTATGACAGACGGACAGACAGACAGCGGAGCCTCAGTAATAGGTTCCCGTTGGCATCCTTTTTTTTGGGTACGTACGTTACCCTAAAAATACGGCAGAACAGAAAGCTAGTTTTTTTAATCGGTAAAAAATAAATTACATCTAACAAGTAATTAGGTATGTGTCTTGTAAGTATTTATTTAATTACTCCCAGGATAAGACGAACCAAATCTATCTATAAACATAATGCCTTAAATATTTAAGCACCTACGTTTAATAATAATAATTTTACAGTTGTCGATCCGGGAAATGGGTGGATGAATCTTGGATGAATAAACAACGATAAATTGATATCAAGGTCCCAGTGTTGAGTTTGTTTACGCCATCCAGTCCAGCACGAAGCAAACAAAAACAAATTGTTCCCAACTCCCAAGCTCGCTCTCATGTACGAGTATTTGCTTTGTCTAAGTATTTAGTCACTTTATTTATTTATTTTCAGTTAATTTACTAGTTTTTAGTTAACTGTGCCACATTTATGTGTCTCGCTATGCTTCGCTGATTCATAAATGGTTCTTAATTAAATACAGGTATACATATAATCAATGTGCGTGAATATAATATTATAGTCTAAGATCCGTACTAGAGCCGACCATAACCCATCTGTTTAATGCATGAAAATATTTTTTTGTCAAATTTAATACATTGCAAAACAATGTCATTGACGACAGTGACATGCCATGTCTCCAGTGGGTTGGCTAAAAAATTCCTGGCCGGACAATCATTAATTAAAAATAGAGAAATGATTTTTATAAAATATTGCACTCATGAGATTAACACATTAGTGAAAACCACATCATTCTAGGTTAAGCCATTTCTGAAATTGGCGCAAACAAACGCACAGACAAACAACCAAACAAACAATAGTTGTAAACATCGTTGTTTTGAGTTCTAGTGCAGTAACAGGTAACAGTTTTTCTCAAATATTTTCAATGTAGTTACAGACATCGACTTCATACAGATTTATTATTTGTATCTATAGGTAGAATTATTAATATAATTATTTCTTTTTCGGTTTTTTAGTCTGGCCAGGAATTTTTTAGCCAACCCACAGATATGTTTTTCAATGTACTAAATTTGATATAAAATTATTTTCACGCATTAGACACATGGGAGATGGCCGCCTCTAGTACGGAACTCTGACTAGTAGCATATTGGTAGTACCTGTATTTAGGCACCTTAGGGAAGTAGGTACCTACCCATTTGTGATTAGATGAATAAAATCAGTAAAATGACACCGATACTGCCGTTTATTCGAACGAGTTTAGCTTCAGACACTTTTACAAAATTGATTGTTTTTAACTGGGCCATTATTTTATTTTTCAGCCATTAATCTTTTGTGAAATATAAGGCATACCTGGTGATTTTTTCAAGTGTAAATAACTTATATAAAAACTAAAATAAATAAATTTAATCTTTTAAAGCAAAAAAACTTTAAATTTAAAGAAATTCTGTGAAAAAATTGGTAACTCAGCGGAGAATACACCAATTTCCATACAAATGGCGGGGACATGCATGTCCACTGCGTTACCTACTTTATAGATAATAATGATTAGTTTTTATACGTAGTGATAATTTTAAATATAAGCTTAATTATGTACCTATTTAAATGTTTATTAATAAAACCGAGCAGTTTACCGTTTTTGCAAAAAAAATATTTGAAGAGCACATTACAAAAAATACTGGCCGAAAAATAAAATAATGACCCAACTACCTACTGTACGATATTTTTGTTCTATGTGGCTCTATGATAAAATTTTGGGTAACACATTAGGAATACCTATGAAATTGTCAGAGAAAGAAGCTTTTCTTCTGACTAAGGATTGCTGATGATATATGTATGACAGAAAACCACACAAGTCAAATTATAAAGAGCTAGCTGGATGTCCGCGGCATCACCCCCCCTGAAGTAGATTAAAACATGTTTTGCCGTGGGAATGAGATATTTTCCCGTAGTAAAAAGTAGCCTATGTCACTTTCAGCCCTTCAACTATGGCCACACAAAAATCACGGCAATCCGTGGCTCAGTTTTGACGTAAAATAAGGACAAACAAACAAACAAACACACTTTCACATTTATAATATTAGTATGGATGGATGATTAATTTTAACTAAGTACTAAAACTTGTACCACACACGCGGGTTTAAATACTCCTCATAATCTTTTGCGAATGAATTGTATGAAAACGGCTTCAACGTGCCTATATTCTTTACAAAATTTAGGTACCTTCATGATCGACAATAACGGAGTTGAAGCTATTGCCATGGTCGAAACCGGCCGGATCGGATCATCATCATCATCATCATCATCATCATCATCATTAGTAGTAAGGAAGTGATATGAACCCCCTGTTTCATTATCCATTGATCAAATTTATTTGACGGATAAATGTGATGCCGTCTCTGTTTGTTTAGTTGAAATAGACGGAGACGACATCACATTTATTCGTCAGTTAAAATTAATTAATGGGTGGTGAAACAGCCCCTTATCATAGGCACATTTGCCAATACTATTTGACGTTGTTCCGGTGCGATTGGCATTATAATGACGAAATCATCTTCAATCTTTAGTTCTCTGAGCATTGTATCGAACGATACTTAGGTATTCGCTTCGATATTTCCGTATGAATATTCGCGTGAGTGAAAAAACTGTATTATGTACAATTTAATGTACCGCTGTAAATAATATGACGATTGTGGTACTACGTTTTGTATTGCTTGTAGCGCCCTGTGAAATAATCGTCATGGGCGAGGTTCGGCATAGTATCGTACATATACGTATACGGTTGCGTCTTAGCGATAGGACAATAAGTAAATCTTGCTTGAATATTCTGTTGTAAATATAACTGAGTCCTTTAGAATGTGCCAACTTGGGTGTGGGTTTTGGATTCAGGATGGCTTGTTTAAAATGGCTGCCCACTTGTCAGCTGAGCTGAGAGTATGAGCGATCCCTACGCCCGTAAATATACCGGCAAGGAAGGTTGTTTATCGCCCCGTTACAGTCGCCCGGAAACAATTATCTGCGAAGTGCCGCCTAACTGTCGAGTGCCGAGCGCGTGCCAGAGGGAGATGTCAAGTATAATAAGGTCCCACGCCTAAGCTGCCTGGCCTATCGACATATAGCATATTTTATTTTTCATTTGAAATAATTCCTCAGTAATACTGGGCCGCGTTATGTGTCTAATGGTTATTTAACAATTAGGCGAAAAATTGTTCTACAATATTTCTTTATCCCTTAGCCTGTACTTAACTTTTTTTACCTATAGTATGTAGATGGACACTCTGAGGTTGGATTTTGACCTAGGTATATATTTTATTTAATAAATGTTATATTGATTAATTTGAGGAAGGAAATTAAATCAATGTAAGCGTCGTTTTAGCCGTTATTAAATAAATAATAAACTGTAGCAACTCGCTTGTCTTCGAAGGCAACAATAGAAATTAGAATTTGGCGATCAGCCAATTCAACTGCAAGGACCATACTGTCGTTGATATCGATTTTCTATTGTTAACTGCATGCTACTTAACTATTGCTCTGAATTTCAGTAACATAATTATCCAGAAGCGAAACTGCTTTGAGCATTAAGTATATTAACATATTATGAAACTAATATTAAAATATCTGTCTTAAGGCTTAGATGACGTATTTCCCGCCGTCATGGCACTTCTTGCATAGCGCTAGACGTAAATTGGTCCGGAGCTATATGTATATTGTTTTGCCTCCCTCTCACAATAAAAAAAATCTACTTGCAAAGATTTAAATTAGGAAATTATTGTTCTGATTTGTACGAAGAGTTAACTATTTTTTGTTGGTGGCAGAGGCATCACTGCCATGCCAAGGCAAGGGCACTGCCTGTTTTTTTTAAATAATTTCCTACCCCCACTCAAGTTTCCTAAAATGATACCAAGTGTTACATAACAAGAAGAGGTATATAAATTAAAGTAAAAAGCCCCTTTTATCGCGGCGTACCTAGGTACGTGTGTAAAGCAAATGACGGCGGTTTCCGGACGCGCAATGCACTGTATAATCTAGTTTGCGAGATTTATTCCTTCAATCTTCACTACTTTAGCGGAGCGGCGCAGTCACTCACTCTAATGGGGTAATAACTACTCTAGAACGTGGCAATTTGTACTAGATTTTTTTTTGCTAAAAACATTTTCCCATTACTACGCTTTGAGGCTGGAATGTTGGATTACTCGGACGCAATCCTTGAAAAATAGCTTATCATTTACACGTTTTTCCTCTTTCTGCCCGAACGATTAAATCAGAGTTATTAGGCTCTGTATCACACATGCAAATAACAAATACTTTCAATTACGCGCCTTTCTCTGTCTCCAAGTACCTAATAGATTCAAATCCCCAATGACTTTCCGGAATATTAATTGAAAGATAGGTAACCCAACCTACTGCCATTTTTTATTTATTGGCTTACGGTATAAGTATGCTGGAGCCAAATTATTTATTCATGATTCTTGAGTTTTTCTGAATGTAATAATTTTACAATATTGAATTTCCTACGCTGCTTGCTGTAATACCAGCATACCGCTATGAAAAGCGAATACCTATAGTTATGTTTGAACGTCTGCATATATGTAATAGCATTATGGGACCTAATAATGTGAACTGATAAAAAAAAAACAATACCTACTAAGTAATATTGAGTGAAAGAATGAATATAAAATGAAATTGTCTCGTCCCACGAAAAAATATTGATGAGTATAATATTTCATAATCACTCTAGTTCTTTCTATTCACCGCCCCCGGGCTATTAATTTCGAAGCTTGTTGTTCAGCCGACAGACGTGTTTACAACTATGGCTCTATTGATAATGAAAACTGGCGATTGAAAAGCAAACAAATATTCGATCGTTGATTGTGTTGTTTGTCGTCGGCAATTCTCCGATCCAGTTATTACGACGAATTTATTAATATGTATACATAAAAAGAGTGCTAATAATAGGTGCTACTTGTAATTCAACTAGGTAGGTATTTTAAAGTAACGAGCCGTTCAATAACGTAAAGAAATACGCTCTGGAGAATCCGTCGTCAAACGCTAAGCTCCGGGATTTGAGCACAAAACAATTTGATAATTAGTCGGAGGGTCGGTCTTACCATTATGTTTATGTGAATACAACGATACGTAAAATGTATCATCTACCAAGTTAATAAAATAATACCGAAATTTATGTCTTTTTGTCACATTAATTAGTTTCAAAAAACGCGCAGTTTCTTATACGTAAATATTAGAAGATAAATAAGTAGTATTTATTGGAGTATTTTTTTACTGGCAAATATAATTTGAGAGAATTCGGCTCATTATTGTCATTTATTGTACATAAATATCTGAGTTATAACTATAAATTGAAGTATCATAATTGAGGTATAATATTTTTGGTCAGAATTTTCTCAGCACATTTACGCTACGGGTGTTAACTTGGTGTTAAGACAAGTATTCTAATGAGAATGCAAATCGTGGCGCACTGCAGTCTGCGTTCCGTTCGACGCGGCGACATAATTTCGGTGACTTGTTTGCTAATATTTGGCGATTAAGTATTCATGCTAATATATGACACCGGTGCAAAGGAATACATTAGTGAAACATTAGTTAGGTTACGTCTCAACTGATTTTCAACGCAATAGCAGAACAAAGGCCCCGTAGCGCAGGCATTTACCAATATCGTGCTCTGAACACCATTAAACAATTTCCGACAATTTTCAACACTTAGTATGTGCGTGCATTGTGTCAGATGGTAAAAGCACAACTCTCGACATCCACAATCTTGATCTCCTTGACATTGTTTGGAAAATAGAAATTAGGTTTTTGTAATCAAGAAGGGAAGACAGAAGTTTGCCTGCAACTATCGTACATTGTGCAAGGAAGTTGTGTGAAATTACATAGCAGTATTTGGCTTTTTTAAATAAAAGCTTAAAGGTCAAAGTTGAAATTTTTAAATCGAGCCTGTATTGTGATAAAACATTTAGTTGGATAAGTGGCAGGAAAGCAGTGGAATATTATTTATTTTGTAGCAAATGTCGGGTTTGATCACTTCTGGATTGTATGTATTTCTCACGTGTGCTTTCAAAAATCAAGGTCATAGGCAGATTGGAAACGAAAATATGCTCCAAAACCAAGTATAACAAATTGTAAAAGGAGTTGCAATACCGCTTTGCCGTTCCGTTGATGTCGACAGTAAGAACATACCATTAAGATTAAGAATATATTTTTTATCCTCCATTATTTCGCCCCTACTACTTAGGCACGTATTATAAATAACTGAATTATTTATCCGCTCGCGACAAGGAAATGTTCACGAGTTACGAATACTTGTTTTCAATTTACACGAGATCCAGATTATAAATAAGGGCAAGTAAGAATGCGTGTGATAGAAGCCAGGTGCCACGTTTCAAATTAAATTTCTCTCAGACTAAAAGGAAGCGGCTGCTGTTTATGATTACTCGCGAAGTTACAGCCCTGAGTTTGAGTTAAAATTTAATATTCCTATGTTTGAGTTATTAAATTGACACGTGTGACATGGGCAATATTTACGATCTTGATTTTCATACATAATGTGAAACATACCGTGAATGCTCTGTAACGCTCAATGGTCCTTACCTTGCAGATTAACGAGTAATCCCATCATAACAAAACTTAACAATTCTTAATATTTATTTGAACAACATTTAAATAGATTACAGTCTGCATTCTAATGTGCCGACTCATAGTGAGATCAACTCCGTAGGTATAACGTAACATTTTTGCTCTAAAATAATTGCTGTTTATTTAGGTGTAGGTACACCGCACGTTACTTCAAAGCTGTCAAACATTAATGCTACCAAAAAGCTCCACCGCAAAGTTAGCAGCCATGAATTTAGCGGACGTAATGTTCAGGGATCTCGCACGAGAATCCGTTCGGTGCACGCCTCAGGGTACATTACAAGTTACCTTCTTATTTGGGAGGCATACACCTCACACATGTGATGGTAAGTAGTGATGTCACTAATGCCGAATTATGTTAATTTACGAATATGAAATAGGAAATATTCTTGTATTGGAGTATTCAACAGCATCAACATCAACTCAGCTTATATAGGTCCATCCCACTGCAGGGCTACTTCACAGACACCATTGAATTTATTTTTAGATGTGCGCAGGTTTCTTCGCGATGTTGACCCCACCGTAAAGCTCATAGTAGTCATAGTAGATTTCAAACGTAAATTCACATATACATACATTTCGAAAAAATCAGAGGTGTGAGCCCGGACTCGTATCCACGACCCTCTGCTTGAGAGGCCATAGGTTAAACCGCTAGGCTATCACGACTTTTTTGTTAGAATATTAAAAAAGTGTTCATTTAAAAATATTAAAAGTTCAGGGTAATATGGAAACCGCTACTATCGATTGCATCAGTGTATACCTTTGTCTACACAATCCTTTTGAAGTTTGAATTAAAATTCGCTGGAACTATAAAGCTTTATTAGACGACTAATAGTAATGAGGTCTGTCATGAGGCTACTCTTTTAAAAGTGATGAAGTGAGAGTTAGCCTTTATTGTTCCTGTTTTTAATTTCAAAAAACACTGCGCTAAGCCCGCTTTAAACGAAATGCAAGCTGGAAATTATTGGATATAAAATTGTTGATTTGTCAAAAGATGATCCATTAGTTTCAACAACCCATAATAATATTCAGAATTAATTCTCAACTACGATCTGAAGATGATGTTTTTAATTTGTCTTGTGCTATAAACTAATGTCGGATGTCATTCGTACATGGACTGCATGAAAATACGTCCTAAATTTTAAGGAAATTTTAGACATTTCTAGACTAGACCTGACACGGAACAGCAGAAATCATTTGACGGGTTTGTTATCTCCGAGGAAAGGCAACGAAAATTGCCTTTTGGAGTGAATCTGAAATTATCGTTTAGGTTAATTTCGTCCACATTCCCATTTTGTCAACTTCCTAGTTCGTCAGCAATCTCATTTCGTCCACAATCAATTCCCAATTCGTCCACTTCCTATTTTGTGAACATTTCCATTTCGTCCATATTCTCATTTCGTTCACATTCCCACTTCGTCCACATTCCCACTTCGTCAACATTCCCATTTCGTCCATATTCACATTTTGTCCACATTCTCATTTCGTAACAAAATAGTAACGAAATTGGTAGTGTATCTGAATAGTATTGACCCTCACCGTGCTTAGCAAGCATTTTTCTTAACATGAATATCTAAATCACAAAATAAAATCTTCCTTGAGAATTAAGCTAAGTGATAGCGAAAACCGCATTAAAATCGGCTAGGAATGTTGACGAAGTGGGATTGTGTACGAAATGGGAATATGAACGAAATGGGAATGTTGACTAAGTGGGAATGTGGACGAAGTGGGAAAAGGACGAAATGGGAATATGGATGAAATGGGAATGTTGACGAAGTGGGATTGTGGACGAAGTAGGAATGTGAACGAAATAGGAATGTGAAACAAGTGAACCAAAACGGAAATGCGGATGAGGGCGGTTTATTAACCTCCTAAGTCTTAAGTCCCAACCTAATTTAACCACTTTTCCTATCATACATTTCACTCCTTTATATAAAATTTTCTTCCATGAGGTTGTGATACTCAAAATGTGAAACCTACTTAAAATTTTAAATAGGTAGGTATGTAGTCAATTTTCTTTACCTATTTTTTTCTTTTTTCCACTTTTGTGACGCTGAATGGCTACGTTAAACTACAAAAAAATGCGCAGTATTTTTTTTTATTTACTTCAAGTTGTAGAGTTACCAGTTCACCCCTAGCTTTACAAATAGTTTGGGCCCAAGTTGCGCCTCGTCTCCCATGCGGGTTATCTCAGAACTACCGACGACCCATAAACTTACTCGGATTCATCCGACAAACACATCAACAACTTTTTACAGCGCTCTCTGTCACCGCGTATCTAGCACTTCCACTCTACGAATTGTTTATAAATCTTGCTTAACTGTACACGCGTGATATTTTTCGGGAACACGGGCCTTGGAGTAATGTATTTGTAACGACAAAGCTTACACGCATTTTCTATAACGTTAGGATATTGTGAATATAAAGCTTGTTTTAACGACTCAGTTTACTAGTGGATCACATGCGACCGTATAGTTAAGGGAGGCTTTTGCCAACATCCTCTGTGTATAATCGTAAACGCTCGAGTTTCATGCGACTGCTACGTGCGACTGAAAGCATTTGGTCGCGCTACGCAGCTACGAAATGCTACGGCGTAGCGGAGACTCGCTCCGTAAGGGGCTGCTACGCCGTAAGACGTAGAGCTTTGAGTGGTTCAATAATTATCGTGCCCTTGAAAGATGCACCAAATAAATAATATTTGAAACGTATTACTTTAATTGCTGTCATCTACATATTATTATGTACTTACCTAAGAAATATTATGCCCATTACTTCGATGGTCTGCTCTGTTAACCACCGACCTTAAACGCCTATATTTCACACCCAAAAGAGTTATTTATTTTCAATTAACATTCTAAATGCCTATTTGCAAGTTTCTAACTTCAAAATTAACTAATTTTCCATATTAACTTTCAGATCCGTTTTAACCCCAGGGGTTGGAATTTCGAATATTTTTTTTTATTTTTTTTAGTCATGACGCAATTTATCAAAAAGAGTTTCTACGTCATGATGATCTAGTATAAAAATCACGGAAACAGAGTAAATCTCATTAAAATAATTACTTACATAAAAACAAGTACTTATAATGTATAGCATGATGTATTTCTATGAATAATATTATAACGTTAGGAAAATATGTAACTAATTATGAGAAACGTGGAAAAAACGCTTTTTATTTTTATTTCGCTCCCGGCTTTGCAATTAGTCCTGATTCTGATCAAGTAAAAACATATCATCAGAAAGCCCTAGGTAGCATCGAGTTAGCAGCTATAAGTATTGCCTACATAATGTGATAGATTACGGGCGTTTGACAAGGGTCAGGCCGTACGAGGCACCTTAAAATGTTCGATTCCGCAAACACGAGCAAGCGACAGAGGCCAAGTTTAAAAGCCACAAGCCGACCACCACTCTCCATTTCATACGGGACAAAGGAAAGTTCGGTGTCCCATCGAGCTCCCTGTCAACGAATAATGCTGGAAATTATTTTAAATGATATAATGATTTTTGAAAAGGTCCTCGCATTTTCGGTTAATACTCGTACGGCGCGGTTGTTGTGACTGGCAGTTATATGTGCTAGCTATGCCTGCGTTTTTATAGTGAGAATGTATATTGAGAGGATACTACAAGAGACAGAAGAGCTGGCAGCTTCCTCGCACAACGAATCAGCATTGCTATACAGCGTGGTAATGCTGCCAGTGTCTTTGGGTCCATGCCGCGGGGGGAACCTTTTGTTAATTTTACCTAGCTGTAGTTTAGGTTAGTTTTATTTTATTTATAATTATAGTGTTAATTTATTTAAAGATATTATGTTTTGTACGTATATTTATATTTAGGTTTCAAACAATAGACATCCTATTGAGAATATTTAATAATGAAAATAAATATGATGACAGCCATAAAATATTTTGAGACCCTAAGCTTACCAACAAAAACATTCAAAGTAAACCATTTTAAGTAGCTATTTCAGTCACGAACTCACATCAAATTGTCGAGCAAATTAAGGCGCGTTGCGTTGGGATCCGGTTTTGATCAGTTAGGCTAGGTAAGAGTTGCGTCAAGACGCTAACCACCCGGCCACGACTTAACGCGTTTGGCGGCGCGGCAAGCGTTTTATCAGTTCATTGCGTGTGCTGTCAGGTAACCACTGTACGGCGAGCGTCTCGCCGCGCAATGAACACGGAAAACGCTTGCCGCGCCGCCAAACGCGCGAAGTCGTGGCCGGGCGGTAAGCGCTAAACTACGCAGAACAAAGGCCATAATACTGTCTGACGCGCTCGAAATCACAATGGCTTTCACCACTTCTTTCTGTCACACGGTACAGATGAGGGTAGAGAGATATGGTGAAAGCGTTCGCGAGCGCCCGCGCCCGCGCGTTAGACAACACGGCGTCAGGAGTTCTGCTTGGTGAGCGGAGCTCCTTTGATTTACTCACACGCATGTTATTATTTTGATTGGTTTAGTTAAACATACCTATGATATTTGGGTGTGATTTAATATTTTTGGCAGTACTTACTTATAAAGAGGTTGTTTTTGTTTGACATTAGCAAATTATTGTTCCCAGGCAATTGCGTAGGTATTATATCAATACCTACGCAATGGCTGTTACGGCTGAGGCGACTATAGTGTTTTTGTCATAAATCGAAAAAATAAGCAAGAAACAAAAATGAAAACGTGTATGTATTATCTAAATAATTAGTTGTCTACAAGATCGCTTTTGAGCGATAAGACCGCCCGTCGTCTGCCTGAATGTTTTGTTTGTTAATGTTTTTGTGGTTCTGTGTGTGTGCGTGTGTTCGGTGAAGGAAAACATCGTGAGAAAACCTGTATACACCTGCGAAGAAATTCAATAGTGTGTGTGAAGTTCCCAATCCGCACTGGGCCCGCGTGGAAACTAAAACCCAAGCCCTCTCAGTCTGAGGGGAGGCCTGTGCCCTGTAGTGGGAGGTATATAGGCTGTGATGATTGATTTGATCAATGTTTCTGTACTGTTTTTGATGTTCAATAAATAATGTTAAATTTGTATTAGTACTTAAGTAAGTGACTTACTGGACAATAGTGGAATTTATATGAACGTTGCTTGAGAGTTCAGCGCAGTTTAGTGGAGTACGTATTTAGTTTATTTTTATATGTACATATGTAGTTAACAATGACGACTTTTACGGACTTTTTTGAGAAAATTATTTTACGGTATCAAGTGAGCAATTAAATAAAGGCCCTTATAACAAAAATATTTTGTGTCAAGAGTTAACTACTCGTAGGTATGACGTGTTTGGATGGTCACAGACAAAAGAGTTCTCATATGCGTCACGAATTAAGAATGGCATCCCTTACAAATATAATATAGCTACACCGTGATAACTACAAGAATGCAAAATCAAAATCGCTCTATTATATTATATTTCTTTGTTAAATCGAGTAGGCACGATTGCGTGCCGTGCGATATTCCAGTTTTAAATACCCAAGTGGGATTATGAAAGGTGCTCATTTTTTTCAGACATCCCCCTGTATAAGGCAGAGAATTTAATTAAAACTCCAGATTGGCCGTTTAGATAATGGAAGGCACCATCAACTGGCTCGCCTCCGCTCAGATTACAAAATTATCGTTAAACCCTCTCTGTGGTGACAATTATATTAAACCAAGCGAATTAGGACCATTTAATTTCACTGAAGATGTTGCGAATTATTGCGATACTTGTGTACTTATTTCAAGTAAATACGAATAAAGTTATGTATCTATAGGCGTCGCAAATTAATGTCCGTAAAGGGTAAACATAATGAGAGAACTCGCTGATGGATAAAACAGTAAAATAGAACGACGTCATGATGCTTGCTGGTGTATCAATGCTTACGATCTTTTTGTTTAAAATGCAAAACAAAAATAAAACATCACAAGAAAAGTTCTAATGCTAATGACGAACCCGAGATGTTGTATTGAGGAACTGCGTAAATACGGCGGTTGTAGAATTTCTAGAAATGTTCCTAAATGTTATCTATTCAATCCAAAAAAACTCAAACTTCACTCAAGTCACTTGTCATGGCATGGGTATTTTTTAATAATGTATTAGAGCTGAGAAGTATTAATTTTAGTTAAAAGTGCTCAGTTAATCGTTAAAGAAATAGGTATCTAGATTCTATATGCAATGGTAATGGGTCCCGCAGCTGTTGTCCTACTCTTATTAAGAAAATGTGATGCAGTAATACTTAAGAAAACGATCTGGTTAGCTATTTTGCTCTATTTACGTCTCGCTATCTTCTAAATGTAGGCCGAGTTTAGGTGCTTTTAAAACGTTTGTGTACGTTGTACAGTTGACTACGAAGAGATCGATATGGTCAAAGTTAAAAAAATATGAATAGGTACGACCGTACGCAACATTATCCGTGTTACTCCAAAAACTTAGACATTTGTTGAACATGTGTTTGAAATAATGTCAGTCCCTAGAAAACTAATTTTTAGGTAAGTTTAATCTCCTGAGTCCATATTTTTTTGTCAGATGAAGAAGTTAATGTTAGATGTTCTGTTTTCAATAAACAATTTTTCGACATTCATTCTTACTATTTATTTGTTCTGTATAAAATTAAGAACACGAAGACTCACGAGGTTAAGACGTGTTTAATTTTTTTGTGGTAAGGTCTTGTGTATATTTTTCGTAAATTATAAAAATAATTAACTAGGAAAAATATAAATATATATTTATAAGTCAGACAAAATCGTATTGTAAATATCATCCGCTGGCTTTTTCCCTCAACTTCGCCTGCGTATATTGCTATCCTAAAGGAGTTATAAAAGTATCTGAGATAAAAAGTATTTTATGCTGGTTATAATTTACTTGTGTACGTATCCAACTCCATTCTGCCCTTTTTGTGTAGTTGAGCAACAAACATTCAAACATACAAACTTTGACATTAATACGTGGTCCACTGTGCAAATATTTTTTAACTTAATGACTTAAGCTTCGTTGCCATTCTGTTTTTGTTTACGAAAGTTTATAAAATAAATATCTACACGTATGCACAGTCAAAGTCATAAATAAGTGATCATTTTTGTACCTTGTTGCTTTCAGTCGTTACATAATTTCGTACGGCTTTTCAAACATGACGTTAAAGTGACAAGTTACAAAAGTGATCACTTATTTATGACGTTGACCTTACCTAAACCACGTTTCATAGAGATGCGTTTAGCAGCGATTGTATTTTAAATGCGAGGATATGAACCAAATTAATTTTTGTTGAGTAAATCAAAATTGAAATTCCAAGAACACCTGACTCGTGCGAACAAATCTAATGATGATTACCTACTGTATGGATTCGTTTTTTTACCGATGTAAATTGAAATGTTGCATTAATATTCAAGAGTTGTTCAACCAAACGTAACGTTGAAAAATGTTTTGTAAATATTATGACGGCGCGTGGGAGTCTAATTGGTGGCATTTTTTCGTTTGGGTATTTTGTTTGAGGTTTCGGATGTGGACATTTCCAGCGTTCCTCCGTGATTGTATTATTCTCCCGGTTGGGCTAGAGTTGAGCATTAATTGCGCGGCCGGCTGCCAGCCCAAATGAGCCGGAGTCGTCTGGATGCCCGGGGGCCTGTCAGATGCAAACGCCGCTTTTTATTAACCCGCTTACATTGCTAATTTACTGCGTCTTCTTTTGCATTGCTAAGTAGTTGACGATTGAACGATCTATTTTTGGAGAGCCCCAAAACTTTGGTGCTTTAACTTATCTGACAATATTCGATGTTAAAAAGAGACACTAACAGACATTATGGCAAGCATAATACGCCAAAGGCAAGATCATCTTCCAACTGTGCTTATTAAATTTGCAACTTAAAGCGTTGTAGTAAACTTCAGTTTTATTGTAAGCTTTGGGCATGTTCATTTTTGCGTTGCTGAACTAGTCTTTGTTGTAGATAAAGTATTATTAAAAAAGTTATTCTGCAAATAGGTTTGCGACGAAACGATTTTGTACATGCAGGTGGTCTGTTTTTCTAATAACACATTATTTAGCCCGTTACCATCCCACCCCACAACATCAAGAAGCACACTATATTTGACTATTGACGATACCCATTCAATACAAACCGTTCCATAATTTCGGAACTGAAAACCTACTGATGTTGTATAATTGAATGTTACCTTTTTAAAATTTATGGGACTAGCATTGACGGCTAATTCGGCCCAGAAAACCGCAGCTGTAAATCGAACCCGGCCAACTCATTAATCAGACCGACTAGATTTAGGTGCCTTTTCACGATTTACAGAAGTTCATCCTAAATATCATCAACTGAGAGTAATTAAAAACGGTCAAGTGCGTGTCGGGCCACGTATAGTCGAGGTCAAAGATAACTTTACATTTTAGTACCTTGTCACTTTATGCCTACTGATAATTTTGTATAAAAATTCAACAAAGAGTTACAGTGACAAGTGTAGGAAAAAATAAAAGGAATCTATCTACAAACTGTACACTATTTATTTCAACCAAAAAAAAAAATTAACCAATTTGAACCATAAAAAATTAACCAATTAACCAAAAAAATTTAAATGAATAATGCCGAAACAAATGATCGACGGGCTTTGCGTCTATTGGAATCTTGAAAAAAATACGAAAAAGAAATATGTACACATAAAACCTAACTAAAAACTGTTGGAGAAGGGCCCCACTCGTCAACTTACAAAATGTATATAAAAAAGGCAGAAAATATGATATAAAAATTACACACAAATTTTAAAGATGGAACGCCGAATAAAATGAAATAAAATGTTTATCGCTTAGCTAGCTGGCTTTTGATGAATTTCCCAACTTGAAAGAAGTGAGTAGGTTTGGGGTAAAGGTGGAACTGTAAAAGAAATATAAACTGGTAGGAAATAGGCACAGTACGGAAAGAGAAGCGGTGGATATGGAAAAAGATAAAAAAATACATACCCGCTAAAAACGGTTCCAACCAATTATTTTTATATACAGTTCTGGTGGTTCAATTCTTCAAATGTGACCAAAAAAAACTTTTATTATTCTGTGGGGACAGCCTTCAATATGAAATCGATGGTCACGTTATCAATTCTTATAAAATAAAAATAATCTTATTCGTCTTAGATTAATTCAATCTCTTGACAGCCAAAACATCAATCTCAGTCGTGCAAAACTCGAAACCCTTTCAAAAGAACTTGTCTATTGACACTGACAAGGCGGCCAGGAATATTTCAATTTCGCGTGTCAAAAAGGTTCGTTACCGGCAGCGTAATGCTGCAGACATCGCCCAACCAAAAAAAAAAAATATGTACAATAATAATAACAAAAAATATGCATACACCTAATCGCTAAATAAGTTTCCATCTTTACCAGGAAACTATTGACAAACAATCGCTTAAAGCAAGCGTCTCCGTCAGTGGCTGCCCAAAACCACCAAAGGAAGCTTAACTTAGGGCTTACCCTGTGACGTAACGAGTAACAAAATATAACAAAATGTACAAATGGTATCAAAGCGAAGCAAAGGACAAAAAAATATAATGAAGGGAATTAGTCGAAACGAATCGAAACGTATAAAAGACAGACATATTGTGTCGGTTTGAATTTGAAAATAAAAGAACAGCGGGTGATCATTTTAAAATATCTTTTATGTGATAAACCCCCACGTGCGGTGAATCAACGTCACGCAACTCATAAACCTGAGGCGACACAATCCTGATAACACGACAGGCTGAGAAACGGGGAGCAAATTTACCTCCTCTAATCTGATCACTAGTTCCCCGTTGAAAGTTCCGACGCCAAACTACGTCACCGATACGAAGCCTAACGGCACTCCTATTCGCATTGAACTTAACAGAATTTCGGTGAAAAGCAAGGGTCATTGCGTCCGCAACTTTAGCATATACCTCTCGAAGAGTTGAAAGGTTCGTTGCATGCTGAACCCGACTGAGTGCCAAACCAGGGTCCTCAGTCTGATTGCTTGCACGCTGCTGAACAGTCGTCAACTCACGGCCATACATGAGAAAGTTCGGGGTATAGGACGTTGCCAGATTTATACATGAATTCAAGTATAATGAAACCCTAGGAAGATGTTCACGCCAACGACGAAAATCGCCATCGACAAGAATACTCAGCGTCGTAATTACTGTCTGATTATAGCGCTCACAAACGTTCGCTTGAGGCGAATAATAAGGTGTATAACATGGATTAGGAATATCGTAAGAAGACAAAAATTCAAGGAACTCAGCACTGTGAAAAACTGTTGCATTATCACAAAGGATATTAGACGGAAAACCATACCGCAAGAAAACTTCTATTTCCAGAGCATTAGAAATAGATCTAGCGTCATATTTCTTTAAAGGAACTAGCCACACGAACTTGGTAAATACGTCAACCATGGTAAGAATGTATCGATAACCACCATCCACTCGCTGCAATGGTCCAATAAGATCAATAGACAAAAGATCCATAGGTGCATGAACTGACCTGGGAAATAATCGTTGACCACGAGGCTGAGTGTTGGCAATCTTATACGCCTTACAGACCGTGCATTCAGATAAAAATGAAGCAATATCCCGATACATATTGGGCCAGTAATAGAGCTCCCTAGCCTTCAAATAGGTTTTCATAACGCCAGGATGTACATTAGGAAAACCATTATGAATCTCCGCAATAGCTTCTCTCACCTTTGTAGCAGGTAAAACGATCCGCCATGGGTTTGGCAATAAAGGATTCTCAACAGACATCCTGCGCATAAGCATGCCGTCACGAATTGTAAAGGCGTGGAACATCTGTGGCGTGTCCGAAACACCTCTATAAATTCGTTCGTACCACGGATCGGTAGTATCATCTGTACCTCGTACGAAATTTATCAAGCCGACTTGGTATCGAGACAAAGCGTCAGGAACTACGTTTAACACGCCTTTTCGATGCTCAATTTCGAAGTTATATTGAGAGATAATTGTTGCCCAACGTGCTAGACGGCCCGTGGGATTATCCAGAGTAATAAGCCATTTTAACGCAATGTGATCAGTTACTATCGTAAATTTCATGCCATCAAGATACCCGCGAAAGTGTTTAATAGAATCCAAAACAGCCAAAAGCTCGCGTTCTGAAGTACTGTAATTCTTTTCCGCTTTTGTGAACAACCGAGAGTAATAGGCAATAGGATGCTCAACTCCATCGATTACTTGAGCCAAAACGGACCCAAGACCGACTAAACTTGCGTCACACTGCAAAACAAAAGGTTTTGAAAAATCTGGGCAGGCCATTAACGGTGAACCTATCAAAACGTCCTTCAGTTTCCGAAAGGCGGCTGCCGCGTCCCCATTCCATTCTATAGGCTCACGACCCTTTCTTTTGCCGATTAAAGCTGTCATCGGAGCAATGATGCTGGAAAAATTATCCACAAAACGACGATAATATGAACACATGCCAATGAAAGAGCGAAGAGATTTAGCTGTTGTTGGAGTCGGATAGTCATTAATAGCTTCGAGTTTTTTTGGATCTGTTTGAAGCCCACGCTCATTAACAACATAACCCAAATACTTCAATTCAGATTTACAAAACTCACACTTGTCTAAATTGACAGTAAGACCTGCTTCTTTCAGCCTATCACAGACCTTGCGGATGAGACGTAAGTGGCTATCAAAATCACGTGATACCAAAATGAGATCATCAACATAACCAAAAACAAAGTCATCTGATTCGGCCGTGAACTCAAAATTAATAATCCGATCTGTCAGTCTCTGCATTTCAGATGCCGCATTGGTTAAACCAAATGGCATACGCACGAATTCAAATAAACCTCGCTGAGGTACAATAAAAGCAGTTTTCTCACAGCTTTCTTTATCAGCAAGAGGAATTTGCCAGAACGCACTCCTAAAATCCAAAGAAGTCATATACCGAGCTCCACGAAGATTGTTAAGGATGTCTTGGATACGCGGTAACGGATAGGAATCGCGGATAGTGACGCTATTAAGTTTTCGACTATCAACGCAGAATCTAATACTTCCATCCTTTTTTGTGACCATTACCACAGGACTAGCCCATGGAGAGCGAGACGGACGAATAACTCCCATCTCTAACATTTTATCGATTTCCTCATTAAGGACTTTTAACTTAATAGGCGAAAGTGGGTAGTATCGTTGCCGAACTGGTGGACCGACGGTCTCAATTTTGTGGGAAAGCCACGAAGTACACCCTAGACCAATCTTTGCGGAAGAAATCTCTTCAAAGTAATCAATCGCGGACTGAAGACGAGCTTCTTGATCAGCGGATAAAACAGCACGTGGATGAATATAACGCGCTTCACCAACCTCAAGGGATTCGGTGTTAACATCGAGCGGGTGCGGTACGAAAAGCTTACCACTCGTTACATCACTAAAAGCTTTACACAATAAAGAAGTAAGTCCAAATTTATTCCAGAACTCAATTCCTAAAATAAATTGCGTTGGCAAACCATCGCTTACAAGACAAGGGTGAGCAAAACAAAACCCGTTAAAAGAAATAGGTACATTGACTCCCCCTAAAATTGTAATTGGAGAATTATCAGCGGATACCACTGAAGGGCGAATATTTTTACAAAAACTGATACCTAATCTGGACAATAAGGAAACATCAATTAATGACGCTTGCGCACCAGAATCAAGTAAGGCCTTCACATTCGACCCGGAAATCGAAAGTTCAACATATAAACGATTATCAGAAGTGTTGTTTACAACAAGAGGCGACAACGCTGGGCAAGACGTGTCACCGCAAATTAGTTTTTTGAAGAACTCGGAAAGCACTGTGGACAATCACGCGTTATAGTACCAACACGTTTACATTTAAAGCAAACGGCTCCTGTTATGTTAGGACACAATCGGAAGTGATGACCTGCAACATTACACTTGAGACATACTACTGCTGCATCAGATTGAACAGGTGCCACGGAAAAACCTGAAGGTCGCTGACCCTGAAATGATTCAAAATTTTTCGCGATTTCCAGAAGCCCATCCAAATCATCAATCAAATTGGTTGCAAGGCATGCATGATAACGTGGATGCAACCCATATTTAATTATCAGGAAGAGATTTTCGTCTGAAATCGGCACGCGCAGTTTTGCATTAAGATCTCGCGCACTAATGACGAAGTCAACAACAGACTGATCCTTCCCTTGCCGAAGTGCACGGAGTTGACTCTCGACCTTGAAGTCGTAATCGACCACGTCAAAGGTTTTCAAGAACGCAGCCTTCAGATCAG
Source organism: Archips crataeganus (assembly GCA_947859365.1). Taxonomy (NCBI): domain Eukaryota; kingdom Metazoa; phylum Arthropoda; class Insecta; order Lepidoptera; family Tortricidae; genus Archips; species Archips crataeganus. The sequence continues at coordinate 38,537,216 of OX402045.1, forward strand.
CGTAGGATAATCGAGGATGTCTGATAGCTCGGAAATATTTAAGAGCGCTGTCAGCTAACAGTTCATGAAACCTCAGCACTACATACGACGGGTCGACTCCACGAGCGACTCCCTGTTCTTCGACGAAAGCAAAGAACTCGCGCACACATGTTTTACCGGTAAACACGATACCCCATTTGGTAAGTGATTCCCCTCTAACCGGTACATAAACTTGATCCGCAGGCGATGGTCTCATGTTCACTGATGTCGCGGAATCAAAATATTCCTCGTCGCGAAGATCAGGATTAACAAAAGGGTTCGAACTCGCACGGTCCTCTAAATATTCTGCGTCGTGAGACTCAGGAACTATGAATGGATTTGTATTAACCGAGTGGTTAAAAGACATGACTGCCACAGAAAAGAGCAATCAACTAAGAGAATAAAACTAGAAGGAAAAAAATATATATATATACAATGACCGAGAAACGGTCAGCCCATCCCCCCACAAAAGAAAAAAATAAAAAAAATATTTTTTTAGTTCGGGCGCCAATTTTTGTAGGAAAAAATAAAAGGAATCTATCTACAAACTGTACACTATTTATTTCAACCAAAAAAAAAAATTAACCAATTTGAACCATAAAAAATTAACCAATTAACCAAAAAAATTTAAATGAATAATGCCGAAACAAATGATCGACGGGCTTTGCGTCTATTGGAATCTTGAAAAAAATACGAAAAAGAAATATGTACACATAAAACCTAACTAAAAACTGTTGGAGAAGGGCCCCACTCGTCAACTTACAAAATGTATATAAAAAAGGCAGAAAATATGATATAAAAATTACACACAAATTTTAAAGATGGAACGCCGAATAAAATGAAATAAAATGTTTATCGCTTAGCTAGCTGGCTTTTGATGAATTTCCCAACTTGAAAGAAGTGAGTAGGTTTGGGGTAAAGGTGGAACTGTAAAAGAAATATAAACTGGTAGGAAATAGGCACAGTACGGAAAGAGAAGCGGTGGATATGGAAAAAGATAAAAAAATACATACCCGCTAAAAACGGTTCCAACCAATTATTTTTATATACAGTTCTGGTGGTTCAATTCTTCAAATGTGACCAAAAAAAACTTTTATTATTCTGTGGGGACAGCCTTCAATATGAAATCGATGGTCACGTTATCAATTCTTATAAAATAAAAATAATCTTATTCGTCTTAGATTAATTCAATCTCTTGACAGCCAAAACATCAATCTCAGTCGTGCAAAACTCGAAACCCTTTCAAAAGAACTTGTCTATTGACACTGACAAGGCGGCCAGGAATATTTCAATTTCGCGTGTCAAAAAGGTTCGTTACCGGCAGCGTAATGCTGCACAAGGTAGCAAAGTGTAAACATATCTTTGACATCGACTATACAGGGTAGGACAGTATATTATATACGCGGCAAACGTTCAATATTATTAAGTTTTGGTTGACTGTCACTCGTTACATTGCAAAGCCTCCATATGTATAGAGTTGCGATATAGTTTTTCTTTTAACTTTCTTACATGTTCTACTGCCGCGGTTTATTTCAAAAACAACATGATTTTTTTACGATCTATCCTGACATGAGAAAAAAAACAACTTTAGATTGGTACTTTTTTCCAACATTATTTACTAGTTTGACGGCATCATTGGGTCATTTTCAAAAATTGCGCCCCTGTTCCACCTATCCCTACCAGGCTGTCACCACTGGTAGGGATATATGAATTTTTCCACCTGTCCCCACTGGTAGAGATAAGTGGAACCTATTTAGATGCTCTTATTTTAGTAGGGAACGTGGAAATATTATGACTTTATCTCTACTCTACTGACCATGAAGTCCATTAAAAATAATACCGTTAAGCCATCTCGACTCTGTCCTAGTTGGAACTATAGATAGTAGGTATATGTAGGTTAAATTACTGGGTCCACTCCTGCTGGCTTGTGCTGAGCCACCGACTTCAAACAGATCAGTAGAAAGATATATTATATATAACAGGGGGGATGGATAGAATAGGGAATAGATAAGACTTGGCCCAACTAGTAGAGAATAATGGAAAATAAGTCCATATATCCCTACCAGTGGAGATAGCCTGGTAGGGATACGTGGAACAGGGGATTTTGCGTACTTAACTTGTCCCAACTAAAAAAAAGTTGTTTCCGTTTACACTGTCCATTTTTTGCAGTCATTTGGTTGAGTTATTTATATAACACAGATAATAATTGACTATCGGAATCGAAAAAATACGTGGGGAAAAAGTCCAAACAATAAAAAAAATGGTATAAACATGCAATTATATTAAAACTTTATTTACCTATATTACAATTTTATATACCTACTTGTGTTAATTTTAAAATTACTTCACTTTATCTACAGAGTTAATAAATAACTACAGATAATAAATAATTATATAACTACATAAATAGACCCTGACATAAACTACGAGTTTCTAAACTCTTAATATTTTAACAGTAACGGTTTAATCAAGATAACACTCAACAGATTAGAGTCACAAAATTAATGCATTTCGAATCGTTAGGCCCAGGGTCTATCTACGGTGACGGCACTATTCATTAGGTATTTTTAGGGTTCCGTACCCGAAATAATGTGTAATTGCTGCTACCACAAGAAATAATAAAAATTAAAAAAAAATAAAAATTAAGTTGGTCCCAACCATCCAATACAAAATAAACCCCATTGCTTAGGTAAATTTTGCTTAGAAGCCGGGCTTTGTTTACAGTAGATTTTTATAGACACGGCCGTTTGTAGCGCATATTTTACAAATTTATACGTAACCCTCGGTGCGCGATTCCGACTCACACTTGGCCGGTTTATACGATTTACATTTTCATCGTTGTGACAATTGCCCGCTGTTTCATTTAGAGAAATACGCAAATGCCGCGCTCTTGACTCTAGTGTGCTTCTTTTATTTGATGTTCTAAAATATCGTCACCGCCGATGAGGCCTAGAGACTTCATCGCAGCCACGTGAGATTCGAACTGCAGCTGCTTTGCCAGCGTTGAGTAGCACATGGTTAAGGGCTGGATGGTCACATCTGGGAACAAAAAATACGTTAAATCAAAATTTTATGGTTTTATAAAGCAACTATGTAAATATTTACGCACAATGTATTTACTTAACGGATTACTGGAAAAAGTACAAGGCTATTTTTTATTTTTAAATTTGCCATCGAATACGACACTGCTAAGCAAGTCACTATAGTATACGTGGGTGTATTTTGTGAACTGTATCGTAGATTTGAACATAGTGAACACGTTGTGACTTATTGGATTTTTATCTAGTGGAGCCAATATTCTACGATCATGATTGTTATACCCAATAATGTACGACGTGATAATTCGAATCAGTTTACATTTTATTATCAGCCACATATATTATTCGTGTGTGCAATAACAGGCAGCGCTAATACGGGTGTAAAGGTGTAAAGCTTAAGAAGATGACCTGTTGTATGTACTGTATGTAGTAGTGCACAAAATTGATATGGAGCTTAAGTAATTTTTTAGGGTTCCGGAGCCAAAATGGCAAAACGGATCCCTTATAGTTTCGTCATGTCTGTCTGTCCGTCCGCGGCTTAGCGCAGTAGTTATTAGTGCTAGAAAGCTGTAATTTTGCATGGATATATATATAACAAAAACCCCGCCAAAGTGATAAAATAAAATGAAAAAAAAATTCATGATGAGAGTAAATATATCAAATTTATAAGGAAAACTATAACGGCTAATTAGTCTTGAGAATTAGTAGTAGTTTAACAGTAAATAGCAGCCTGACCTATAAAATATTGCTTGTTTAATACGGACAGTATAATTAATAGTAAAATTAATAAGATATGCAAGATTTTTTCGTAACGGCTGCGGAACCCTATCCTGGGCGTGTTTGACACGCTCTTGGTCGGTTTTCTAATTTGGAATGCCAATTTGTTTATGCATACACGTTACTACTACATACAACAAGCCATCTTCTTAAGTTTTTCACCTATATTTACTCGTATGATATTACAGGGATGTGACGTCATTATAGTTGAAACTGGTCACTGAGCATTTTGAAATAGGTCCCAAACTACAGCGAATTATTTTACTTTGATTAAGTATTTAATTTATTGTATTTATTTTTTAAGGAAAACAAACTTTATTTTATTAAGAGTAGTGATGCGAGCCCTGCCTAGGTTTAGGGGACTAGAGACTCACATAATGAATTCCATGCCGATTTCGGTTACGGCGTTTACTATTGCGTAGTACCTAATATGTGAAACTTCGAAAGTCAGAGATTCTCTAACACTTGGACCATGTCGTCAATTAGAAGTTTTAATGTGACTAAAATGTCACCAGCTTCCACGTTGGTACATGTTTAGGTACTTACTTCTAGCGTAAGAGCAGGAAAACAAATCCACGTGGCAATGGTTAATCATGGGTTTGCTGCTGGACTTGTTCATGAATTCGTTCCATATTTGCGCACATACAGGGTCATACGTGTCCACACAGAACGTTGGACAGGTGTGGTTGCACTCTTGCGCTGCGCCTACTATACCAAAGTCGTTTATTCTTCGGCCGTTTAGAATGGCATAGTGTTGGCGCTCATCTATCCCGCAGAAGGTCCTGGGTAGTTGTTTAACATCTGGCACCGGTAGGTTAAAATGATCATGAAAATTAAAACTAATGTATGTACGGTCAAGTGCAAAAATAAGTACTTATCGATTTAATCCTCCCATCGTTATATACCTATACCTTAATTCGACGACATAAGAGCTATGGGACATATTTATAAGCAAGTTGTGTGCACCCATATTTTTACACTTGACTGTACTAGAATAACGACTGTAATAAATTACGTAACGATTGCGAACAACGCAATTACTTTTTTTTTGACAGAGTAGGGCTTTCATACAAACGCGCGTAGACTTAATTGCTTACTTCATTATAGCGATGATGAAAATATACAAAATAGTTCCTAGATCTGATGAAATGAAATGTTAAAAACTATTTCTTACTGCCAAATAAAATTCTTTACGAAGTAAGTAATGAATCTTATCTCATTAAAAAATCATATGACAATGTTTATTTGAGCATTCACTATTCAAGTAATACCTCAGCATATTAGGCTGAAACAGACTAGAAGGATCTATAAAGACTTACCAAAAGAGTATCCCAAGATACATCTGATTTTGTTCAAATGGCACGCATTCTGGTACCGGCGGACGTCGCTCGAGGCGCCGTCGTCAACGCGTCCGCACACCGGATCAAACACGTTGGAACAGCGACTGCTGCAGTCGTCGCTGTTTTGGCATACTACGAGTATGGCTAAAAACGTTAACAGTACTCGGGAATATGGATAACGTGAAGACTCTATAATTACGTGGGTTTGTAATACTCATTAGTTATTACTGTGATACCTATCGTGCGTTGCGTATTAAAAACATGTTCTAACTGTGACTATTGACATTTTTATTTGGGTTTGGGGATACAGGAAAGAAAACACTTAATGCTAAGTGACTCGGAGTTTTTCAATGTTCATTTAGGTACCATTATTTTTATGAAATGTATAATAATGCACTTAAGCTTTTGAAAAGAAAAAGAAAGGACCAAAGAACTAATGTTGTTCTTAAATTCTATTACAATAAGACATAAATACGTGTACTTAATTAAAACCGGTTTTTATTTAATACCTTGTCCAACATAAAATACTGAATTTTAAAAATACTCACAAGTTACTATGATTACTTGGAACACACTCGCTGCAAACATCTACAAAAAATCAGGCAGTCTGCAAATTATATATGACTTTTATGAACGTGGCTTCGGTACTAAAACATGATCCTGTTATAACTTTTTAATGCTTGCAGCAAATAAGAAATTTACGACAACATTTTTAATTAAATTCTCAATCTCTGCGATAAATGAATGCTGCTCGGTAGGGGGATTTTATTTATTTGGGAGGAGTGGGAAATTATTCTATCGTATAGGGTGGGTCGCATTGGGTAAGGACGCAGCTGATTTATGATGGGACGTTAACATTGGAGGCCTAGGAGGGACATTAGTGGCGAGTGATTGCCTCGCCGCCACCGACGCCTGTGCTGCCCGGTTCGGCCTCCGCTTAGGTTATGGCGGATGAAGCTATACTATATGCTTCATCGATTTTTTATCAATGTCAATAAGGGCTAAGGAATCTTCGGGATTATAGATTTAAATTTTTGTGCAGAAGGGGAATTCAACTTACGATCGTGCGAGAGCCCTTGTAAGGCATTTGTGATCTTTTGAAATTGTTAAGAACTACAGCTAACTGTGTAACAGCCTTTAATAAAGGCAGCTTGGCTTTACTTTGTCCAAAAATTGCATTGATTTCTACACCATCCGTTAGCACTAGTTTGTGATCCGTTCATTAATATGTATGAGATAGAAAGGAAACACATGAAAACGGTTATAAAATGGGTTCATCTTGTTTCCGTTTTCCATTCGTAATTTAAGTCGGAACTTCAGGTCTCAATTACTTAGAACTGGAACTGTTGAATTATGAATTTATGATACTGAAATGTCTCGCTTGGCGTCCTTTTTGCCTCCATGCAGGAACTTCAAGCTTATTAATATTGAAAACCTTGGCTTGGGTTGGTTCGCATAACAATAATTTTCGCAACAACAATGTCCACCGTAACTTCCTTATAATCCGGTCAAATTAGACAAGAAAATAAGAGTGAAGATACATGAATTAACATCAAGCTGAAAATTAGTAAAATTGTTCAAAACATAATTAAAAATAACATGTCAAAACTCCACATTGTTCGGCATGTGGAAAAAAAAAATATTCAAGGTCAAATATAAAAAAATGGGTTTTTCGCGATTTTCACTGAAACGGTAAGTTTTATCATAAAATTATCTGACACAGAATTGGGGATGTCTATTTTTTGCAATGTATAGTAAATCGAAAACCATTTCGAGATAAATGCTTTTTAACTCGTTTTCTGTAGTTATTTAATTTTAATATTATGTAATGAATTTATAATATAACAAATAAGCAATGACCTTCATTTGACATTGGTGTAAATTGCGTGACCGGTTCAAGTCGTACTTTATTCTGTGTGGTTAGAATTCTTCACAATTTACGGAGTTTGATTTGGTCCCGCTGTCTGACATCTAGCACTTTGACAGTGCCAGTAAAGTGACACAGTGTATAGTGTACCACTACGCAAAAAATAATTAAAGGGTTTGCCTTATCCTACGCATTTAGATAGATTTAGAAATTTGGCATTGTGGGAGCCCTAAATTATAATCTGACGTCATCAACTAAAATAGTTTCAATAATTAATTTTGAAAAAAGTAGAGAAGTAAATGACAAAATATTGAAATTAGTTTCTTATAATTGACTTTTCTATACAAAAAAATATAAAAACCACTGGTAATTTTTTTAGACATTCCCAAAAGAGCCACCGTTTCTGAGATATAACGATAAAAAACTTGTAATATTTTGAATTTTCGGAGTGAATATCTCCGAAAATATTCATTTTATCAAAAAATGACTTTAGCAAACCCCTATTTATTTTCAAATACCTATCCAATGGTACCCCACACTATAGGGTTAGTCGTGAAAAAAAAATCACCTCCACTTTACGTCTATGTTACGGCGTGGAAACGTGTGCATATTAAGACGATTACAACTTTTTGAATTGTTATATGTCGGAAACGCTAGCTCTTAGGAAAAAAGTAAAACAACCTTTTTTATAGATAATTTTATGATCTACAATTCTGTCTCAGATAATTTTATGATAAAAGTGACTGTTTCAGTGAACATCGCGAAAAACGCATTTTGACCTTTGACCTAGAATATTTTTTTTCCACAAGAACAATGGGAAGTTTTGACATGTTATTTTTAATTATGTTTTGAACAATTTTACTAATTTTCAGCTTGATTTTAATTCATGTAGCTTTGAATGTCTAGATTGACCGGATCATTAGCCAACTTGAGTTGATTATGAATGTAACAAGAGCACACGCGGCTCACGTGAACTATTGGATTAAATCACGCGTTTAAATTACCTATTGACCTGCACTAGGTTATAAGTTCATTGAAAATTACGAATTATTCAACAAAATACCGAATTCAATATTGATGATTAATTCAACACTATTTTGATAGGTACTCACTCTCAAAACACATATGTATTTAACATTTTAGCGGTGCATTTTTTTAACCTCAACTTTTAAAAAGGTAAACTTAAAACAATACATCAGTCATCTTTATAAGTGGTTAAGTAAGTGCCATAAAACGACAAAATAGGCAACTGACAGGTACGTTTTTTCATATTTCTGGTTTTAAATTTATTCTTCTTTTTGAGGTGTCGGCGTTCCGCATTATTTTAGGAAAGGTGAGTAAAATGTTTCATTATGAATATTTAAGGCAGGGAGCTCTTTTTGTTCCTCACGACATCGGTAAGTTGCTTCGTAATATATTGTTAAACACTACACGCGTAGGACCCACACTGTAAGCGAAAGCTCTTTAATTAATGAGATACATGACTTGCGGCTTTCCGTTATTCGAATAGAAATCTAATGCATTACTTTACCTAAACGTTGTCCCCGAATTAAATGAGGTGTGAGATTCAAGATATCTTTTGTTGAAATTTAAACACTTTTATAATTACATTTACTTTATTAGTGGTGCCTTTTACTTGTACCGTGCATAGATTATTAACTTTTTAAATAGGTTCAGTGTTTGAGGTGTTCTCTTCTATAACGTGAAAGTACCAAAAAAGATGTAAAAACTTTGATTTTCAATCGCTACGATAAACAGTGTACAGTAAAGTGAAATAGGAATAAGATGTAGTTATGATCTGAAACAAAAGAATATTTAAATATATTATTTATACAAAAACAACGGGTCACTTTTCATAAACTAGATGAATCGTTATTTTTGATCGTTAGTAAATAATGTTAATAATTATTATATGCAAAAGAACATTTTTAATTAGGACATAAGCTATATTGTAGTATATTATATTATTTATAAAATAGTCTGATTAGAAATGTGTGGGAGACAAACATTATGTAAACAAGCAATTCTACGAGCTAAATACTGTCCCTGGGTCTCTTTCCACGTCAACAATCCACTTTTCTAATTTGTCTGGTGATTCAAAACGATATTTCAAATCACCTTTCAAACTGGCGCATTTGAAATGGTTTTGCTGGGCTTGTGAATTACTGAATTAATCTAGTGTTATTAAAATTGTGGCAGGCTCGGTACTCACATAGTTAGATAAGCTTTCATCGGTTTTCTCACTGTGCTTGTTAGCTTTACAAAGAATAGTTAAGCCGTTACTCGCAGCTTTGCTCGTGTAAAGCATTAATTAGGTCCAGTCGTCAAAATTTAGATAACTTAAATCATGTTCATGGTGTTCTTTTACGTTAGAAAATTTCGCATACTTGCCTATAAATATGTAAGCAAGCGTGTGCGTATTTGTTGCTCCTTCCTTCACGCTAAAACAGCTGGATAGATTTAAATGAAAGATACGTAGCCGGACTTTCGGATGCTACTTTTCATCCCGACATTTCAACGGGATTCATGTAAACTCCTAAAATCTTAACCATTAAGTCTAGAAACATGTAATTTTGTACGGTTTGTTGATGATGACCATGATGTATAAGTCTTGAGAATTCCCATGAAAATTTGTAATACGGGAATTTCGATTCGACTGCCAGGCCATAAATGGCATATAAATACATACTTAATAAGGAACCAAATAATTAATGCACAACAAATTAATATGTTCTCTATAATCCAAAGCGGGTTAAGGCTATTTTATAATATTAGTAGGAGTAATAGAATCAACATATCCAAAACAAATTAATTAAAGTGATTATGTAAGTAATGGTTCCCGATTAAACCTAGACGGTATAATCGGGTTTCATTTAGTTCCGCAGTGGGCCCGCGTGGAAACTACAGCCTAAGTTCTCTCATTCTGAGAGGAGGCCTGTGCCCTGCAGGGGGGACGAACAAAGGCTGGCATAGTGATCAATTTAGTTCTAGTTTTAAGCTCAATTTGGCAGTGTCAAAATGTATGGAACTGAAAATCGTAAACCAGAATTATTTTAAAGAAAAAGCAGGCAGTTTATATGATTCTTACCGAGCTATAGGTAGTCATCGTTATCGGTCGAAACTTAAGCGCGGTGAAATATAACGGCTTTTGAGATCTGTAAAGAATATTTAAATTTTATTGTAATGTTTCGTAGTAGGCGTAAGTTGACCAATAAGCCACTAAATACTCCACGATATTCTGAAAAATTACACAAGTCGCTAGCTTCATTTAAATCATATTCTGTCTTTCTTTGGCCAACACCATCGTCTAAATATCAGATCGGGGCACGTTTACTTAGGCAGGCCCGCGCCATCCCTTCAATTTACCGATACTTTATGGTTTTATATTCGACAACTTCCGTAACTCAATTGTTCTTTCTGACCTACCTACAGCCCCTTCCACAAGGAAACAAATGAAATGTTGATCAACGACCAACTGAACACAATTTATTATTTAAAAAATGTTAGCTTCTCTCGAAAGTTTTAAGTGACAGGCGGCAGAAGACGTGTAAGTTTAAGAATAAAGGTATATAGATGCAGCTAAGACAGCTGATGGCAGAATTCGACGCATTTAAGTTTTGTCAAAAATGTCGAAGATAATTAAAAGGGGAATGAAAAGGCTGAATGGTTAATTTAAATTTTATTCTAACATTAGCATTTCAATCTAATCAGCCGAGAGCCAAAAGTTGTTTTATGAATATTTCATGCTATGGGCTCCTGGGGTTATAATTGCACGCAGGTTCGATTTCTATCATTATAATTGGCTCCCATTCGGGCCCCGAACTGAAATATCGGGTTTCGGCGAATTATAGGTACTGATCCGCAAATAAGGTTGTTATTTTTCATCGGTTGTTATATTTGTGGAGTATATTTAATAATCTGTTGAGATGCTGGGCGTTCTGGTATGTCACGGGGTTCATTTGGCAATAAATTAGGTCACAATTATGATTTGTTTCATTGACGCTAAAGTGATTATTATTATCTTTAGGTGCAGGCTTACTGTCAGTAAAATTAAAATTAAAAAGATCGATAAAAATTCAATATAAAACTGGCATATAATCGTCCAATTATTGGTCTTGCTTGTTCAGATCTTCGTCAAACTAATATGGAAAAAAATCTTGAATATTTTTTTAATATCTAATCCTACTAATATTATGAACGCGAAAGTTTGTAAGTATGGATGGATGGATGTTTGTTACTCTTTCACCCTAAAACGGTTTGACGGATTCTGATGAAATTTGAGACACAGATAGTTTATAATCCGGATTAATGTTTTACTTTCAAATTGTAAATCTAATCAGAAATGTATTTAAATATTGTTTAAAAGAATTGTGGTGGTATAGCTGATATAGCTGACCTTTGTATCAACACGACGAGTGCCCGGCGAGCGCGCGCGTCGCCGTTGTACCAGCCGCTCGCATACACAGCGTCCGCTACGCCCACGCTCTGTGAATAAATGAGCCTTTGTATAAATTTTGTAATTTTTCACCACCGAACACAATGGAATAAAGCAGTTACGCGGCAAGCGTACCATGGAATCGCGCGTAAAACACTTTGCAGCCATATTGAAACGTATTGACTACAGAACGAGCAGTGTGTATTTTCATTCAATCGTGAATTACAAACAGGCAGAATATTGTTTAATGTTTCGAGTTTATAAATAGAGTTCCTACTTTGTAAAAATATCATTATATCCTTAATTTATACTTATCAAGCGACACAGCCCCTATTCAAGTGTCTATTTATTTATGTTAATGAACATCTGAATGCTCACATCGTTGAGTCATGTTGAAACAAAGAACTTTTAAGAGAAACGTATTTTGATAAGCACGTAGGATTGAATTAGCAGTTCCAGCTAAATTATGTGGGCTGGAACAATTAAGTTGAAAATAACTAGGTACCTCACTCTCAGCGCGCTGTAGACGTCAAGTCAAGACATCAAGTTTCACTCGTGAATTAAAATGTTACTGCTCGACATAATTCCATTACCTACCATTACATCAGCACTGAATAATATTTTTTTATATATTTTCTATCCGATAAATATAATAATAATACGAATTTTGTTTTTTATCAGCAAAGCAGTCAAGGTAGTCAAAGTCCAAAAATCGCTCCAGGAGATATTTTTGGAATCATACATGAGAAAATACTACTCGAAAATGGTAAAAAAATGCATTCTAATAAAATAATTTCATATTTCTGCTCTAATTTATTAAAATTGGAGTAATACAAAATGTTTCTATTTTTTTAGTGCTAGATACTTTCACCTGTAAAATTTAAAATGACCCCTGCAAGTCCCTACCATGTACGGTACCTATACGTAATGTGATATCAAGTAATATGCTATAGTGAGTGTGTATGAAATACTTAGCAAAGCATAAACTTTTAGGATACACTGATTTTACTTATTCTGTATTTCACTTACCGCTCGATAAATTTCATCGGCGTACCAGCATAGAATTCCGACTTGTGTCAGGGCCGCTCCCAGGAAAAACTTGTTGCTCATTTCCATCCACGGTTCTAAAAGCTAAAACAAGAAAAAACACAATTTTATTGATACAAAGAATTCTGTTCCAAAATTCAAGTGTTTCGATTAAATTTGTCCGCTTGAACATAATATATTTAGCTACCCGCCCGTGACCTTTGGCGTGACAGAAATAGCTTTGTAGATTGTTTCTTTAAGATTTCTTTATTGTTTAGAGCAAAAGTATAATACGATGTGTTATTATTCGGGTATCATCGCTCGTAAAAGCGTTTCCCCTAGTTTTCATTGAACTGTGATGTAAATGTAGCAAGCAAAAGGGTACCTACAAGAAAGCTGGCCAGGGAGTTTGTGATCTGTTGAAAAACCATTCGAAAATGTGAAAATTATTGTTATATTACAGAGATTTTAACCACTTTCGAATTGGTTTCTAAGTTTAGTGTGAGTCGATATAAAAGTGCGCGCACTTTGGGCTCCGTAGGTAGGTACTATTCATTACAATTATTTTTTTAAATTGGTACCTACCTGTTACGGGAAAAAATAGTTAAAAACTTCATTTGTTCACAGCACCAAGAGCACACACACAGCACAGATACGGTAAGATATCTGTATCTGAACGGATACTGTCAATATCGCTCCCTATATAATTCAATGGAGGACCACACACAGCGCAGATGCGGTAAAATTTTTATCTGCGTATCTGTGAGTACCGACATATTATTATATCGACAGATGTGAAGATTTTATCTGCAGATAAATACAGGTGGTTGCGCAGAGGCACACTTTCATCATCATCATCATCATCCCAGTCTATATACGTCCCACTGCAGGCACAGGCTTCCTCTCAGAATAAGAAGGTTTGGGTCGTAGTTCCCACGCGGGCCCAATGCGGATTGGGAAGTTCAGTGTATAATATAATAAATATAAAAATTACGTACTACTTAAGCAAACAACAAGTCATCCTTGCGTAGAAATGCATTTTCGCATTTTTTTACATTTTGACGTGAAGAGAAATAAATAAAGTGTAACGCGCTTTTATTGAAAATTCATTGTAGCCTATCTATCTCTCAAAGGGCCGGCAACGCACCTGTGACACCCTTAATGTCGCGGGTGTCCATGGGCGGCGGTGATTGCTCCCCATCAGGTGACCCGCATGCTCGTTTACCCCGTTTTATATACAAAAAATACAAGATACACATATACAAGAAAGTACACACAATTTCACACAAAAAATACGAAGCTCGCACGGATCGAGACGAGCTGCTCCGAAATCGGACGAATACGTAAGCAGCTGTTTGTGAGAAAGTACTAGGGGCGTTCAATAAAAACTGAGAATGAGTATGTTATAAACAACTTTTACTAAATATCATTTTATTTTTCGACATAGTCACCTTTTAGCATAATACACTTAGTATATCTTTTTTCTAAACTTAAAATTCCATTTTTAAAAAAGGTCTCATCTTGAGTACTTAAAAAATCTTGTACTGCAGCGACTACCGCGTCGTCGTCTTCAAATTTCTGGCCTCTCAGGTATTGTTTCAATCTCGGAAATAGGTAGAAATCACTGGGAGCGAGATCTGGTGAATACGGAGGATGCTTAAGGATATCGAACCCAGCATCACGAATTGCAGCCATTGCAACGGCGGACTTGTGTGCCGGGGCATTGTCCTGGTGGAACAGCACAACTTTCGATAGTTTACCTCGCTGTTTTTCGCGGATCTCATTGCGCAATGTTGCTATTTGTTTGGCGTATAAAGTGCCCGTAATAGTGGCTCCATGCTCGAGATACTCAATCATTAATACCCCTTTACCATCCCAAAAAACAGATCCCATGACCTTACCGGCAGATGGGCTCACCTTGAATTTCTTCGGAGTTGGAGATGATGGCCTTTTCCATGTCATAGACTGCAGTTTCGTTTCAGGGTCGTAATGATGGAGCCATGTTTCGTCCATTGTTATAAATCGCGCCAAAAAAAGTTCCCGGTCTTGCTGCATCAGGTTCATAGCTTCTTGACAAATCTCTACTCTAGTTTGTTTTTGCGTGTCAGTAAGCATTCTTGGTACCCAATGCGTAGGTACCTTTTTCATACCCAAGCGTTCATGTGAAATATTATGCACGCTCCCCGTTGAAATCTTTACATTTTCAGCAATAAAACGAACTGTGACACGACGATCCGCCAAAACTGAGTTTTCGACTTTTTTCACAATTTCTTCGGTTACTGCTGTAGTAGGGCGTCCGGAGCGGGGGTCGTCCATTGTCGATGTTCTTCCACGTCTAAATTCGCAGATAAAATCTTACCGCATCTGCGCTGTGTGTGACACGCTTTAGTTTTTTTTTCATAATAACTTCCACATGATGCTTTACCCGCTCTTGAGAAAATAATGGTAACGGAATGACGGATAGAAAAAATATTAAAATAATATTATTACTTACATATTACTACGAGTATGTACCTACATAATGTTTGGTTCTACGTGACTTACGACAATGACGAACATGACGCAGCAAATGTTGACGGAGCTCAACATGACGTTGATTAGGTTGACTAGTGAGAAAGTGTTCTCTAAGTCATCACTGTAACTGTAAACAAGACAATATCTGCTTAGACTTAATAATGGTACTTACTTGTGTTTAAAAAAATCCTATATTCCCATAATATCGGTATATAGGCACATGAAAAATTTAACTACTAGTGTTTTTCATGCAAAATAAATAAACGAAGCAACTTACTGAAATCTCGAAATTTCAATTCAATTGTGAAATCTAATAGATCACGCGAGTGAAGCCACCGGTAAAGGTTAGTTTTGCTTATATGTATAGCAAAACAATAATAATTAATTTAATTATCCAAACGTAACCGTAAAGCCGTCGTAGCCTAGTGGTTTGACCTATGGCCTCTCAAATAGAGACATTTTAGGTTCGAGCTCGGGTTCGCATCTCTGAAGTTTTCAGAATATATGTGCGAGACCTGAGAGGAAATTCAATAGTGTGTGCGAAGATCCCAATCCGTAATGGGCCTGCGTGGGAACTACGGTCCAAGCCCTCTCATTCTAAGAGGAGGCTTGAGCCCTACAGTGGGACGTATACAAGCTGGAATGATGGTGATGATGAATAATACCTTATGAGTCGTTGGTGTATCTTGATCAGGTTGACTATTTCCTGGTAGTAGCCAACATTATCAGTAGGTGCGGCCGTGTCGTCGGTCGCACCCGAGCTGTCGCCGTCGGCCGCGGCGACCCCTAGCCGTCGGATCTTTACTTGCAACACGCGAAGCAGCAGGCCTATGTGACTTGCCATCGACGTGAATATCATGTCAGAACTGACCATACTCCACATGCTCGAAGCACCTATTTTTCATTCAAAGTTGGGCCTCTAAGATTCAATGGTTGAGTTTGCTCGAATTTCATATGCCATAACCATAATGCATCGTTTTCCAAAATTTTCATTTGTCATACAGTAATTTATTTATGACACAGCATTTTCTTCAGACACAATATTTTAGACTATCGCGGCCATTACTAATTTTATGAGTTAAAATCGGGTTTTGTTCCGCGTACCTTGAGCTTTAAGCTATCGAAATTACGAAAAACCCTAACTTTCATCGAGAAGATGGTTTTAAGTTGTCAAGTACGTGGTCACCAGTGCTGAATACGAAAAAAGTGAGTGATACTGTGAGTGTATTTTGCCGTGACTGAAGTGAGTTCCAGTAGTAGTGGGCAACTTTTTAAGCTGCGTACGGACTGTGCGCACATTAAGCTGCGTACGGACTGCTTGCACTCGGGTACGCGTACCCGGGCTTGCGTGTCCTAGAACGCCATGTCCGTACGCAATGTACGCGTACACTGTACACGTACACGTATACGTACTGTACACGTACACGTACACTGTACGCATACATGGCGTACCCAAGTGCGCGCAGTCCGTACGCAGCTTTATGCGTACCCTACGCGAGCCCGGGTTCGCGTGTCCTGGAATGCCATGTCGTACGCTATGTACGCGTACACTGTACGCGTAGCTGCAAGTACGGACATGGCGTTCCAGGACACGCGTACCCGGGTACGCGTACCCGGGCTCGCGTTGGTACGCGTAATGTGCACGCAGTCCGTACGCAGCTTTAGGAAGAGGGTAGATCGGTTACGTCCGATTTATTTTTCTTGACTGATAGTTATACCAGCATACCCGCAATTCTCCAGTCGTCTCGTGATCATGGCGCATGCAACTGTGCCGAAATATCGGGCTTCTTCAAAATCAAGGTACGCGGAACAAAACCTGATTTTAACTCATAAAATTTTCTTCATAATAGTTATTAAACAAACGTAACCTTACATAACCTACTGTATTCTATAAGATCACATTTCAAAAATCCTGAATACTGCACGCTTTCATAGTTTCAAGTTTCAAACGTATTGGTAGGTATGGCAAGTGAAATTACCTATGGCTAAATATGAAAATTATGGGAAACAAAAGGATCTGTCAAAAGTTAAAGATTTTTTCATCACACTTGCTCGTCAATGGTGTTATTCCATGCCTGTATACTAAATGACAATGGCCTAAATTGTTCTTAAGGGAGTTATGGATTTACGTCCAGTTTTTCCTCCCAAGGGAGTTCTAACTTTAGTTTTAAAATTTGCAAACAAGTTAGTTGGTACATGTCATTTCAGACTAAGGAGGTTTCAAGTCAGCCAAAGTTTTATTTATACATTATGTGTAAAACTTAGCTATAACCCAATTTCACTACACAAAACTTATCCACGCTTCATGAAGCATCGTTATTTTTTATATTTGAAGTTTGTATAAAATAGTTTTGCAATAATTTTAGTAAGTATTTTTTTTAACATGTTGGCAGAATCTGGCCGTATGGCCATTCGAATTCTAAACACAGTTTACATTATCTATGCTAGATGACTTGAAAAAAGTGACAATCTGTACTGGCTGGTAGCCATTATTTATTCAATTTAAGTGTTTCGAAACAAAATAATTTTAATTTTTTATTTTTTTTCTCGTAGTGTGATGAAAATCACTGTGTGTATCACGAGCAGTAAGGGAATCACAAGCTCGAGTCATTAAAAGCCCTCCGCCTTCGGCGTTGGGCTTCTAATAGGCTCTCGTTAGTAATCCCCTACTTACGGCCCTTGATGCACAATGTACTATTACTACTCGCCTTTAAGTTGCTTGTTTTTTTTATTTACGCTTATGCATTTAAATACTGATTGATTATCCTATCCTCTATAAACTTTCTGCTGTGGTTGTGCCTGTGCTTGTGATTTCTGATTCTTTTGTACCTAACTTTTTACGTTACGTGTATGGATGTGTAGGTACTAGCGGTCAATAAAACTGTAAGTTAATTTGTTTTTAAATTCAAGACCCAATAGGAAGACCCGTAGTACCTCCTTATCTACACTGCCCCACTATACAAGGCGACAGGCGTGAGCTTATGTATCTAAGAAAGCCAAGAAATAAAATTATATTTTTATTAGTAGGAAAAAACAATTTTGTTTGCCAACCGTAAGCGATAGGCAGCAAAACTACCTAGTTAAATTTCAAACTAGCTTGAATAACTTAACTCGTCGGCGATGGTTTGTAATATGTTTGTACGGATATAATTATAAAGCAAAGAGCTAACTTTAGAAAGTAACTGCATGTATTTTTTCATTAAGGCTTTGCAGAGAAGGTTTCAGTTAAAAATAATCTTGTTTCAATTCTAGTTTAAGATCCCTTATAGGTGTCAACCTGTACTGATCAAGTCACCGAAGGAAATTTATTTTTTATGATATCATCGTCATCATGCAATGCAAAAAAACATTCGGTTACTTGTTCGGTGCAAGGTCGATACACTTAAAATGGATTCCGTACTATCATTGTCATGTTTGCCGGAACACGACCACTATTGGGTAAAGAAAGACTAAATGGAAACTAACCCTCTGTGATATTGAACGTCAGATAATGAACATTGCGAGGGCCTGCCTAGTTGCTTACGCTACACCTTGGATACCCAGTTGTAACAAAGGATTCTATTCCCAACCATTAGGGTGTTTCATTTTTCAAAATTTTTGATTTTTCTCTGACTTTGCTCGAATTCTTGTTTCCACTCATATGTAAAGTACATACGCCAAAAATCAGTAAAATCGATTATCATCTAAAGGTTGCACAGTTTGATGACTTTTATGTCAAGTAATTGATATCGGTGTATTAGAGGATAGCAAAATTTTCAAGTTTATTATCTGAAGTGGAGGGTTATAAAAGTGATTTAAGTGTGTCGTTTAAAAGATTGAAGCATATTTTAACGTAAATAATAATATGAATAGTCAACGACGAATTCGGATACTCTAGAGGTTTCCTTGTGATATTTTGTTAGGAGCTGGACTTCCTTTCAAGGAACAAGTGCTGTTGAAAGTCTTTCGGACGCCACTAAGTTGACAAGTATTATTAAACTGCAAGAAGTGTGGAAGAAGGCTAATATACAGTTGTGGCCATATAATTAAGAACGATTATTTATTGAGATGATTTTTTCAAAGTAACAAGTATAACTAATTGCCCGTATTTTTTTTATTTCTCTCGGTATTGCAAAACTTTTCCGTACTACCGGTACATTCATTTATGCAACATAGTTGGCTAAAAAATTAATAGAGAAACTTTATACATTCGATCTGAACCTAGTATTAGTACTTACTGGCTGGTCACGTAATTAAGAACGCTGAATAGTTTATTATTTTTTCAAATTTAAATAGAGAACACTATGTGGCTCTGTGGTTGTAGATTATTATTCGTATAATTTTGGCGCCATTTCGTGCTGTTAAAGTCTTAAAAGTGATTACTTCGTATAAAAACAATGGGGAAAAATAAAAGTTGTGATAAATCTACAAGAGAAGTAATAATAAAACTTCGCGAGAAGAATTGGTCGTATAAAAAGATAGCCGACCATCTGCAATGTTCAAAAACAATGGTTTTCCATGCCGTAAAGCATTTTTCCACGTATCAAACTACTTCAAACGTTCCGCGTGGACCTAGACAGAGAAAGTCATCTCGTCGAGATGATCGAAATATCGTTCGTTTGGCAAAACAAAATCCTTTTAAAGGGTCTAATGAGTTGAGAAAAGAATATTTTGGCGAAAACAACCCTTCAGCAATCTCTGCACGCACTATTCGAAGGCGTTTGGTAGAAAATAAGTTGAACGGAAGGATAGCAAGGAAGGTGCCTATGTTGAAACGATGTCATAGGCAAGCCCGACTTGCATTTGCAAGAAGGTATGAAAACTGGACAGTCAGACAGTGGAAAAACGTTCTTTTTTCTGACGAGACAAAAATAAATAGGGTATGTTCTGATGGAAAACGATACGTACGACGCCCTCCGAATAAAGCATTCGACCCAAAGTACACAAAAGTGACATTAAAGCATGGCGGGGGAAATATGAAAATTTGGGGGTGCTTTTCTGGACATGGCGTTGGACCTGTTAGGCTGATAGAAGGAAACATGGATCAATTCCAATACAAAAATATACTGCAAGAAACAATGTTACCATATGCCGAAGACGTGCTTCCGGTTATTTGGTCATTCCAGCACGACAATGATCCAAAGCATACTGCACGCACCGTTAAGGAATTCCTCACATCACAATCAGTTTCTGTCTTAGATTGGCCAGCCAACAGCCCAGATCTTAACCCAATAGAGCATCTTTGGTGCGAAGTCAAGAAAAAGATTTCAAATCGACAGTGTGGCAATTTGAGAGAGCTGTACGACGTTTTCTTAGAAGAATGGAACTCTATTTCTCTTGCGAAATGTCAAAAATTGATAGATTCAATGCCTCGCCGGTGTAAAGCCGTAATTAAAAGCCGTGGACATGCTACTAACTATTAATTTTAGTTCAAATGTATTAAATTGCTTTTTTTTCTATACCAACTTCACATTAATATGATTTATTTAATCTAAGTTTCATATAAAACAACTCTCGAGCAGTTTAATAAATCGTTCTTAATTATTTGTCCAGCTTCATTACTATTTGAATTAATTATTATAGAGAACAAATAAAATTTGTAAAAAAAAAATGTTAGCAATTATACACTATTATTCTTAATCCCGTTTGCTCTATCCATGTGGCTATTTTATAACATAACTTGTTACTTCTAAGAAGGAACACAACTAGACATGTGACAAAATTTAGATAAAAAAAAATCGGAAACTTCAAATCGTTCTTAATTGTATGACCACCACTGTATATGTCAAGACAGTAACTGTTTGGGCTAACATTTAATAACTTTATAAGGAACACTTACCATAATTTTTTAACGTTTTCCTTAGAAATTATCCGAAAGCGTAAGAGACAAGACAAAGTGGATGCTTATAAAATGTAGCATTATAAATCGATTAAAGAAATCAACATGACAGTGACCTTGGACCAAAAATGCCCTTCATTAAGTAGTCATCAAGTCATGAAGACGATGAAAATAATTCTATTCTCTGTACCAGCAAAAATGTCAAGTCCTATTTATAAGTAAACTAAAATCTCTCAATTGGACACTCATAGCTGCATAGGACCGCTCCACTCGGCAACCTAGTATCTACTTCGTTTATTACAGCTGTTAAAAGCCTTGGTCACGATGTCTCAGATGTTTCTATATCGCCGTCTACTATTTATCGAGCTCGGATGACCAAAAGTAGCGAAATGGCTCAAAAAAATTATCATCATTCACCTTTACTCTAACATTGAAACAGTAAATTGTTGCCATCAATCGCATCCTGTAAGATTCTAGAAGACAGAGTAACTATTCTTTATTTAATGATTCGATCAGAAACGAATAGCAGAAACAAGCATGCAACAGAAAATGCGTGGTCAAGCGAACCAAAGATGAGGTTGCAACTTGTGTAGCCTAAGTAGTAAATTACTTATTGAGTACTTAATGTTCTATTTGATGCTTAATTTTATTTTATTTCACTTAAAAACGATGTGTGGCTACCATATTGTGCTATTTTTAAATAAAAGTAATTACTTCTTTTTTTGATTCTTATTTAGAGCTACCATTCTGTGCAACCTCTAAACATGGTCCAATCCACTTGAAATTTGGAAAATATTCTATTAACATAAGCTAGAACCGGAAGCTGAGCAAAGTCGGAAAAAATATCACAAACATTTTTTTCACCTACAAAAGTGAAACACCCTACCAACCATTAATTACGTGGAATATTGATCTTATAGACGAGGTGTTCAAAAAACTCATTAAGGCTTGTATTTATCTAGGATGTTCATGTTCACACACTAGTTTATACCTGCAAAACATTCAAAAGCGTAGACAAATGCATGATTGATAGGCTTTGTCTTGTCAAAGGGATAGGCGGCATGCCACACGTAACCCATGACCGATGGCAGGCCGCGACTCTTCCGATAAAGATGGATACCTATAGGTGTAATATTGTACCAAATCACACCGAGCACGTTGAAAAATGCGTACCCTGGAAGACAAAAGTGTTATTTAATTAGACCTGACAAACGGGGCCGCGTCGCGAAAAGTAATAAATCGTCATACATTTCTGTTGATATTGTTAGACATTTGGAACGGAATAATTTCATGGAGGATGCTGGGTGAAAAATTGACTATATTTGTATTTCGTGCGTACTGCGTAGGTACCTACTTCACAAAGGAGATTACAATGACATTGATAAAAATGCTTGTGTGTGTACTCATATTCTTGTACATAATTTACTGCTTTTATTCTGCTTTCACGATCCTTCCTAAGACTTGAGTTATGTAAGTGTGTAATATAATTCAATTTTGTGTTGTCGTTTTTTTATACACATTTTTTCGGGTTTTAGTATTGCATGGAGTAGAATAATTAAAAATCCTTACAAGATTGCCCTAGCCGCAGTTCTTTTAGACTTTCCTGTTTGATGTCATCTTCTTCTTGATTCTCGGGCGCCACGGGCCATATTTCTGCCAAGTCTTCAATCACTTTTCTAAACGTGTGTCTTTTGAACCAAAGTGTAAGTAGTTTACTTATACCTAAAAATAACCAAAAATATGTGATTTTGGGAAGTTTATTTAACATTTCAACAAGTAAAACAACAAGCAAACAAATAAAGGCAGGTATTTTTAAAACAAAATTTAAATTTGCAAGGCAGTAAACATTAAAACGCAATTGGAAGACCGAAATACTAGGGGCGTTCAATAAAAAGTGAGAATGAGTATGTTATAAACAACTTTTACTAAATGTCATTTTATTTTTCGACATAGTCACCTTTTAGCATAATACACTTAGTATATCTTTTTTCTAAACTTAAAATTCCATTTTTAAAAAAGGTCTTATCTTGAGTACTTAAAAAATCTTGTACTGCAGCGACTACCGCGTCGTCGTCTTCAAATTTCTGGCCTCTCAGGTATTGTTTCAATCTCAGAAATAGGTAGAAATCACTGGGAGTGAGATCTGGTGAATACGGAGGATGCTTAAGGATATCGAACCCAGCATCACGAATTGCAGCCATTGCAACGGCGGACTTGTGTGCCGGGGCATTGTCCTGGTGGAACAGCACAACTTTCGAGAGTTTACCTCGCCGTTTTTCGCGGATCTCATTGCGCAATGTTGCTATTTGTTTGGCGTATAATGTGCCCGTAATAGTGGCTCCATGCTCGAGATCCTCAATCATTAATACCCCTTTACCATCCCAAAAAACAGAGCCCATGACCTTACCGGCAGATGGGCTCACCTTGAATTTCTTTGGAGTTGGAGATGATGGCCTTTTCCATGTCATAGACTGCAGTTTCGTTTCTGGGTCGTAATGATGGAGCCATGTTTCGTCCATTGTTATAAATCGCGCCAAAAAAAGTTCCCGGTCTTGCTCCATTAAGTTCAAAGCTTCTTGACAAATCTCTAGTCTAGTTTGTTTTTGCGTGTCAGTAAGCATTCTTGGTACCCAACGCGCAGATACCTTTTTCATACCCAAGCGTTCATGTAAAATATTATGCACGCTCCCCGTTGAAATCTTTACATTTTCAGCAATAAAACGAACCGTGACACGACGATCCGCCAAAACTGAGTTTTCGACTTTTTTCACAATTTCTTCAGTTACTGCTGTAGTAGGGCGTCCGGAGCGGGGGTCATCCATTGTCGATGTTCTTCCACGTCTAAATTCGGCGCACCAACGTGCGACTGTCGAATACGGAGGAGCATTAGACCCTAAAGTGTCCCGCAAATCCAAATTGACTTGGTCCGTAGAAAAATTTTTCAAACACAAGTATTTGATAACGGCGCGCAGTTCAATTTTCTTCATTTTCGCTAACGTACTCAATACCATTGCAAAGAAATGACCGTATTTTTTTTTAAACAAAAGACAGTTAGTTTTTTTTTTTCATAGCAATCAGCTAGATAGATTAGCTTTACCGGCCAGTATTTAATTTCCTAATATTGAAAGAGTTTGCATCTCATTCTCACTTTATATTGAACGCCCCTCGTATAATAAGTATACTAAACAATATCAAGAAAAAAATATGTAAACGTTAGATTAAATCCGTAAAAAAAAGTATGAAGTGAAAGTTATTTTTGTGTAACAGCACCCTTAAATGAGAGTAATAGAGTCTCATCAGCATGACGTATTTTATTAATGCCTTTATAACTCCCGCAGGGCCACTCCGGCAGCGTAAACTTAACGAGTTATCCTTTAGGCACCAAAACGGTTAAATATACTTGGTTGTGCATAATAAATTATTAAGTAAAAATTTTTAAGCATCCTCCTGTCTCATGTCTCCCGTTACGATGTTTGTAGATTAAGCATTTTTTAGCGAGAAAATAGGTATGTTTTTTTTCTAACATCATAATTCAGAATATTTTTGTAGAAATAGGTACCAAAAGACTAAAGCCTAAACTACGGGCAAACATTTTGTAAATGCTCTTATCCAACTGAAACACTATGGCGATCGTAAAATGCCTCTCACTTCCTTACCACTTATCTAAGCGCCTTATCATCGTTACGCTATCTAACTTCCGGTTACGATGCATGCCATAACTATAAAGCTTTAGTGCGTGGTATGTATGTATGTAGTTGTACTTACTCATGGAACCATACCCCACTATGTGCAAGCTCATCACAAATTCAGCCACTGACGTAGTCCTAATTATAAGGCTAGTGACGTAAGCGATCTCTCCAGCTACGAGCAGTATCAAGGCAAGAGCCGATATTACAAAAATGGAGGTTGTCTTGATCTGAGCAAATACACTCGTCGGCGGTTCATCAATGAAAGAAAGTCCGATCATGCGGGTACAGAAGTTACATAAGTCCAAAGTCTTGTGAATCTCTTGACGAGAGATTTCCTTCGTCTCTGGCATTATGAAGGTACCTATATGGGCTGAAGCAAGTTAAAGAGTAATAAAAGTTCATAGAATTTCTTATTTATATATCCGCTGTTTTAACCCTGCGGTGCGGTCAAAGTATTATTTATATACACTATTTCTTTATCCCGAACCTTTTTATTTTCAATTAGCAATTGTGAATCTACCTTTGACTGTTTTAAAAGTCAACTAAGGTTGCATTGCATAGATTTGCGACATAAGTATAAGTACCTTTTTTTATTTTCCTTAAGTATATCTGAGATATTGCTGGGAACGTTAGGAACGTTTACAGAAACTGCCTGGTTAACTGAACTACAGAATAAGTAAGTTAACTAAGAGTAACACGAAATAAGTATTTAAAATAAAAAAATCAGCTTTTATAGTAGCAGATAAAAAGGTCCCTTTTTGAATCGCTTCCGTGAAAGTATCATTCTAAAGTCGTGAAAATTTGTGATTTGCTGCAAAATTAGCGCCTAAAATAAAATTTTAAACTATAGGGGAAAAGAATCAGAACTTAAATTTACTATTAGGTATTTTTCTTGTACATAGCTCAAAATGCACATACTTGTTTACCGTTTTTGAATAGTACTTTCACAGAAAATTTAAATAATATAAGAATAATTGATTCAATTTAACTTTTGAATAGGTATACTCAGCGGAAAATCTAATCGCCCTCCTTCCTTAGAAACATGTACTTATGTAAAGTGGGCGGTTAGATTTGCCGCTGAGTATATAAACGTACCGTACTAAAATACTAGTAGGTGTGTAGAGAAAATAACTTTATTTGTTCAAATAATATTCCTTTAGTTAAAGAAAAAATTCGTTGTTATGGTCGCAGACAAAACAATAAATATTCTAAAATAATTAAGTTCCCTTTAACAGGGTTAAGGCTCGATTTTCATGGTAAAATAATAACTTATAACATACAAGTTTATTATGCAGAACAAAAAATTAGAAATACTGATATTTCTTCGACAAATTACAGGTTACCGATCAGAAGTTCTATCGTTGCTAATAAGCACTTAGTAACTTATTAATTCTTTATGCAATCTTTTACGACAAAAGAATTCAATAGATTGCCGTAATGAGGGTTCAGCTTTTTATCCAGAGAAATATTGAAAAATTAACTCTGTTTGTTTTTGGTTTTAACGTAGCTGATGGATATCTAAGGATAATGTACCTCAGTGACACGATTCTGTTAGGAAAATTAAGATTACATTGTCTGGAAGTGTTTTTGCTCAGTGAAGCTATTGAATAAGCGTAAAGGATAGTGTAATATCTTAAGCAGTTCATGAAATTAGTAACCCTAAAATAACGTAATTCTAGATAATAATGTTAAAATATTGCTATTAGATTATTAATTATTATTATTAAGATGTATGTATCTTAATTTGTTTAGTAAACTCTTTGAAATAAACATCTTGTCGGAATTACTTTGTAATTGTTCTACGTAGAACAATTACACTGACGAGCAAAAATAAAGGGTCGGTTACAAAAAAGACGATAACTACAAAACCCGCTGTGATAGCTTCTTCGAGTAAAATGAGTTTAGTAAAGAGTTTTATTCTCAATTAAACTTTTTCTTGTTAAGAATAAAACTCCTTACTAAACTCATTTTACTCGAAGAAGCTATCACAGCGGGTTTTGTAGTTATCGTCATTTTCGTAACCGACCCTTTATTTTTGCTCGTCAGTGTAGTTGGTTTTCATTCCGAACAAGGGCGCATTTGTGAAAGAAAGAAACGCTCATAAATGGCTACCATTTTAAACCTTAAACTTGAACCGAAAAATACAGAAGTAATAAAAGAAAAAGTCTTCCTGAAAAAACTGGAATCAAAGCGTGTTTAGGAAATGCTTTCTTATTCAATTGAATGATGTTGTGCGGAGAACAATTTCCGCGATATGAAGATAACATAACGAAGAGTAATGAGAACATACAATTGAGATTTATTAAAGTTAAGTAAATATTTGCTAATTCAAGCTTAAGCCAAACTTAAACATAAACTCATCGTAGATACCTATTTATTTTCAAAAATATCTGTCGGTTGCTGCGTTTGACAAGGACACGTGAAAGAAATTGAGGGAGAAGCTTCCCTTGAAAACTCCGAAAGTGAAAATGGGCAATGGGGACAGGCTAATAAATAAGAAAGTAAATTTTGGCATAATCGGGAGTTTTTTAAGGCTTTATTGAATTTGCACTAATTAAGGAATTATGTAAGTGAGAAAAGCTGCACAGAAATGACAGCCTTTTAATTAAAAATGTCATGATAATGCGGTACATTTACGCCAGGTATAATTTTGTAATGCCATTACGTATGTACATACCTAATGTAAATCATCAGGAGAATTTCCATGAAATCTTATAATAATAATAATAATGAGTTTAATAGTTTTACATTTATTGGTCTCAGGCTGGGCCATGGTGATAGGTACAGTGGGAAAGCAAAAAGCTTAAATTATCAACACGTCACTTCTCCGGTTGGGGTCAAAATAGCGGCGTATATACAAAATCCAATTTACTCGTGGGACGTCGGTGAGCCGTTACCCTATTACAAACTAAATAATCCCATACATTTCTGTTTTATAGTGACGGATAAATTCAACTTTTGTCATAGGGAATAAAAACTTTGCACGTGATGCAATAACTGTAGCCGGAGTTCTGACTTACCGACTTTTATCAGACTGTTTGTGGGTTCGAACCTAACGTCAAATCATGCAAATTTAAAATTATTATTAACTAGCTGTTGCCCGCGACTCCGTCTGCAAAGAATTCTTTTATCGCTATCCCGCGGGAACTATGCAATTTTCCGGGATAAAAACTATCTTATGTCCTTCCCAGCGTCTCAAACTATCTCCATAACAAATTTCATCTAAATAGGTTCAGCGCTTTAAGCGGGAAGAGGTAACAGACAGACAGACAGACAGACAGACAGACACGCTTTCGCATTTATAATATTAAGTATGGATTATTTGACATCTTGTTGCTATCAGAGGTCTTATTGTCTAACGCACTCGGAATCACAATCGTTTTCAACACTTCTTTCTGTCAAACAAAATAGGATGAGATTAGAAAGAGATGGCGAATGCGATCCCGAGCGTCCTCGAGTTAGACAATTTAATTGTCTCAGGATTTGTCATCTAATAGTCAATGATAATCAAAATGTAAAATAGGCTAACCTGGTCTTACGTGTATTAAAGACGTTCTCTTTGCCCGGCTTGTGCGGACCTGGGTTAGCTACTTAACTCCGAGTTAACTGCTAACCCAGGGTTGACAAGTGTCAAAATGTATGGAACTGTCATTTTTAACCCACGGTTACCGATTTAATTTTTTAACCCTGAACTGTTCAAGTGGCCCTTAGTAGTTAGGTATAAAGTTATAACCTGTCGTGAAGTGATATTCTGATTTGACACTTTAGCAGGAGATAAAAGCGTCAGTGAGAGGTTACTTGTCTTACCTCAAAGCCTAGAGGCGCGGTAGTTCAATCAACAAATAGAGGAAGCTATCTTCTTCATGAGTTATCAAACTGTGCCTCAACCGCAGCGGTTTATAGAGTTCGCTCACCAAGGCCCAGCCGATCTCATAAATAAGAATGAGGAACAGCGGAGGAACAAAGCATCGGGAAGTCGTGCTCAAACCGATTTTAAAATGTTATTCAAGTCAAAGGCGTGATTGACAAAAGTCGGGAGGAAGTCGATAGCATCATGGATGTTTGTTGGAAAGGTTTTTATTAGGGCGCGGCTGAAAACGCCTTCCGCCACGGAAGCGCACAAAGGGATGTGGCTTTCACCCGATCGTAAAATCCATCGTTATTTTCGCGTAACGGCGGCCAAGCTGTTTTCTTGACGGGCCTGTGAGAGATCACGGCGCACGCGCATTCCTCCCCAAGACGCTACTTGGATTAAATATGCAGCAAAACTATAAATTTGATTTATTTTTCTATTTCCTCTTAATTTTTGATTTGACTGCTGAAAAAAGTAATGAGTGTTGAACTTTAGTGTACAGAGTGGTTTTGGTAACGTCGCCGAACGTTTTCACCTTGCCAAGAACAAGCATTAATACCTATGCTGAGCTGACTGACAACCTTCACTGGTAGTACGTACCTAGGTTGTTCATAAGAAAAATAATAAAATCATAAGAAAAAGAATACAAGTGTATAGTACAAGATAACATTAAGTTCAGTTTCAGTACCAAGATACGAATCAAATATTTTAACACGATAAGTTAACGGTTACTGGAGTCACATTATGAAAAAAAAACAAATATTTTTTACTAGCTGTTGCCCGCGACTCCGTCTGCGAAGAATTCGTTTATCGTTATCTCGCGGGAACCATGCAATTTTCTGGAATAAAAACTATTCTTTGGCCTTTTAAGGGTCTCAAATTATCTGCATACCAAACTTCATCTAAATCGGTTCAGCAGTTATTGATTCCCTATACAAATTTCCACCCCCCTTTTCACCCCCTTAAAGCGTGATTTTCGAGATAAAAACTACTCTATATCCTTTCCTGGGAATCAAAATATCTCTATACCACATTTTATCTAAATCTGTTCAGCGGTCTAAGCGTGAAGAGGTAACACACAGACAGACAGACAGACACACTTTCGCATTTATAATATTAGTATACATGGAAGTATGGATTTATCTAGTTGTAATTCAGCATGTGCCTCTGGTGCCTGTAGGTAGGCCTCCCCTCATGCATGATGGAAAAGACTACACTTCCTCCTTAATATAAAATTTCATGGTAAATAGGTACATAAACTACATCAGTATCTATAAGTGCGGGCTGGAAGGCCGGATGATCGAACCCACGACTACTACATGCCTGAGAGACGTTACGTAACAGAATAAAAAAGTTTTGCCATCTTGCCATCTCAATACGGGGCTTTATCGTTTCACCGGGTACCTGAATCTTTTAGACGATTTTAAGTTATTAGATACTTTTTAAATATGCGGATTTTATTGGTGTTAAACTTTAGTAAATTAAGTCAAATTGAACAAAATAGTACATTACTGCAGCGGCCGCGAAATAGGGGATTGCCGGTCGAGTAGTTATAGATGGCCGAGTGTTAACGAGGCCATCTAGAGATACGAGGCCGGCAATCCCTGTTCGTGGCCAAGGCTTGTATAGAGTTTTTCTCAAACATGCATCATCATCATCACCACCATCATCACCGCCATCATCATCACCATCACCATCACCATCACCAACAACATCATCAACATCCATCAACATCCATCAACATCCATCAACATCCGTCAACATCCATGAACAAGAACATCCATCAACATCCATCAACAACCATCAACATCCATCAACATCCATCAACATCCAACAACATCCATCAACATCCATCAACATACATCAACATCCATCAACCAACATCCATCAACATCCATCAACATCCATCAACAACCATCAACCAACATCCATCAACATCCATCATCATCCATCAACATCCATCAACATCCATCAACATCCATTAACCAACATCCATCAACCAACATCCATCAACATCCATCAAACAACATTCATCAACATCCATCAACATCCATCAACCAACATCCATCAACATCCATCAACCAACATCCATCAACATCCATCAACATCCATCAACATCCATCAACATCCATCAACATCCATCAACATCCATCCATCCATCCATCCATCAACATCCATCCATCCCTCCGTCCGTCCGTCCGTCCGTCCGTCCATCCGTCCGTCCATCCATCCATCCAAGTCGACCACGTCGACCTATTAAACGTCATGGTGCTGTGTCACATAAAACAATAGACGATCACTTTGCTGGCCTTGGCCAGCAATGTTGTATGAAATTCCATTATTGACCTCTCGTCTAGCCGCACCTGCAACGTGACAGTTCGTGGCGTATTTTAAGGAACATAACGTCAATATTTCATAGCATGTTTGAGAAAATTAATTTACTACGGTGCTTCTGTGGCGTTTCTGGAGCACCATTGTCTAGTAAATTAATTAAATGCAATTTGAGGTATTTCATCTGTTTTTGTTAGGGTTCCGTAGTCAACTAGGAAGCCTTATAGTTTCGCCATGTCTGTCCGTCTGTCTGTCTGTCTGTCTGTCTGTCTGTCTGTCCGTCCGCGGCTAAGCCCAGAGACTGTTAGTACTGAAAGCTGTAATTTGGCATGAATATATATATCAGTCACGCCAACAAAGTGATGAAATAAAAAAAACTAAAAAAAATTTTTTTAGGGTACCTCCCATAGACGTAAAGTGAGGGTGATTTTTTTTTCTCGACTAACTCTATAGTGTGGGGTATCGTTGGATAGGTCTTCTAAAACCATTGCGGGGTTGCTAACATGATTTTTCTATGCAGTGATCTGTTTGCGAAATATTCAACTTTAAAGTGATTTATTTTATTAAAATTCAGAATGGTAGTAAATGTATCAAATTTACTAGGAAAATTATAGCGGCTAAGATTGCTTGGAAATTATTTGTAGTTTAAGAGTAAATAGTCGCCTAAGGTATAAAACATACCTAAACTTGGATGATTCTGTACACATAAGAAATCCTTAAAAAAATATTACTTGATTTTTTCGTAATGGCTACGGAATCCTACCTTGGGCGTGTCCGACACGCTCTTGGCCGGTTTTTTTTAAATTTGTTTTAATGTAATTTGTTTAGTTTATACTTAGTTAAGTTTTATTCATTGTTATTTTTTCTTAATCTTTGGATCATTAAATATTTATATAAGTGTGTATAATAAACCATAGCAAGTTGGGTAAAAAAAGATAAATTTGAATATGTACATAAACGTAGGTATTTCACGCCAATTCTGGCTGAGTTCAATTCGGAATCGGGCTTAATGTTGTTTGGTGTTCGACAATTTAAGTTTTCGAGTCACTCCAAAACATTCACTATCACACCATCTCTGCCAAAAGGACCGACATTCAAACTTTTGTTTGTTTGAGTTTGAATGTGGAATCCTGGAGTTGGCCAAGTCAAGTGTGATAATTATTTCAAGATAAAACTACAAAAAGTGAAACATTGCTCTGTAAAAACTCAAAAAATATTCTTTGATGATGACAAATCACAGTCAGAATTTAAATCTGATATTTTCGGGCAGTTATGCGATATGTCCGTCCGCGATATTTAACATTTTTAGAACCATGTGTCAGAAGGACAATCGTTCCGTTCTCCCAGTCCATCACTTTGCTATCAACGCCGATATGTAAAAGATATTCGCAAATAAATTTATATCCAGAATCTCATCCCGCAGATTATGTCATCGAAAAAAAGTGAGTAGTCATCAATCAGAGGGCCGGAAGTGGTGACCGAGGCTGAAGTCCGTTTTTGTTTGTTTTATTGCCTTCCTAGCGCCCCTGGCGTCATGCGAGGGAAATTGACAGGAAAACTGGCGAAGAAGTTTTGTACATACTTAATCAAGCGATACCCAAACCTACACTCTTTTGTTTGAACAGTCGCATAAAAGCAAAGCGCATGTTTCCAATTTACTGAAATCGTGGCGATTAGATACTCTAGGTATTTAAAAAGAATGTCAAGATTTGTACTGACTCATTAAACGTCCATCCATATCCATACTTCCTTACGAGAAAGTGTGTTTGTTTGTCCTTTTTTCACGTCGAAACTGAGCGACGGATTGCCGTGATTTTTTTGTAAAGACATATCTGAGGGACTAGAGAGTGACATAGGCTACTTTTTAACACGGGAAAATATCAAATTCCACGGGCATCAGCTAGTTTTATATAAAAATCCTTAATTAAGTATATCTTAACATTTATTTGGTTTAACGAGTGAGAAATGTTTCCAGCGAGTGTGTTCTTGGATGTGAAGATGGATTATAACTTTCCTTTGACATAGATACGTTGTGTAGAGGCAAGTTTCTTAATCTTCGTATCTTACTCTAATCTTAGTAAAATGTCCACATTGAATTCCGCGCTTTTAGTGTGGTGGTTAGCTTCTGTACTAATTGTCAAACTTGTACTTAATATGACTTAGTTACAAATTATAATAACTTACTTGATTGAGAGCCAACTTTGTGTTTTCTGGAAACTTTATGAACTAGAAGCGGGGAGGGAGCAGTTTATGAACGTATTTCGTAACATTAATTAAAGTTTTATTAAGTTGAAATTCTTCCACTTTTGCATTATAACAGTGGTGGTTGCAGTGTTAAAGCAAGAAAAGATTTTCGTAGCTACATATTATGTGATAAAAAATTTAAGTTGTCATGTTTTAGCTGTGGGAGAGAAAAGCATTTATATTTATTTGGCACTGTTAGGCATAGTATAGGATTCTGTCTATTTTTACCAAGTAAAAATAAAAATGCCGCAAAAGTGGTAATATACGTAATAGGTTTTTCTATTAATATGCGGCGAATATCCAATATTAAGTTTTAGTCTACTATTAGGTAGGTACGCTGTAAATAAACCCATGAGACAAGTTAAATAAGAAGTTCTTTAGATTTCTCCGAATCCTTTTATTTCCATTCTTTCCATAATGTTTTAATGTCCATTATTTATTTCCTTATTATTTTCAAAAACGTGTTACATTAGAAATGTGAAATAATTTTCCTTTTCTCGACGAAATCGAGCAAAAGTATTTCATGTTACTTACATATTTTTCTAATTAAAACAGTTTATCTCTCAGTTGAATGAAAACTTAATAAAAAAGCATTTAAGATTTCTTTGAACATCGGTTGCACTCGTGCTATAAAGCTTCCGTCAGTTCCAGATGGAGATAATAAGAAAAACATTTTTTTCAGCACAATGAAAATAAAATCAGCGTAGAAACAGATGCATTATTCCACAAAATGGCGTTCGATTAATCACAAGCACTGATCTGACACTTGTCATACATATTCGCCTTGTTTCTTTCCCCTGTGCGAGACAAGAAATAATAGCTACGTTCCAAATGGTTATTGGAAAAAGATAAATGTGAGCTTGTGATGTGGAATAATAAAATGTTGTCGATACAAGCAAGACTGTTGCTAAGTACTTCGAAACGACCGGGATTATGTAATAAAAAAATGTCATTCACGATGCCAATTACATTCAAGAATTCTTCGGAAGAGTAAGTAGGAGGCACATTTAGTATCTCAGTGCGTAGTTTAAAACAATATGAAACTTAGATGATTTTGTGAAGGACAATATTTAAATTCACGCAGATTTATCGTGAAGCAAAAGACTGAACGTGACGTTTTTCCGCGCGATACCAACGTAGGTACATACTTATGATTTAATCAAATCAAAACGGTGGATTGTAAACTTCTGTAACTGCCTGCTTGTCCGTGAATGCAGTGGGGAAATCATTCCGGACGGTAGATAAATTACGAATTCTATCCGAGGAAAGCATTTCCTTAGAGAGCACTCGAATGTACTGCGGTCACGGTTACCCGTGTTACGGCTTACGGCCAGGCCGTGAGTGACCTACAACTTAACAAAATCCGTTTCTTCGCCGGTTGCCACACGAATGCTTCTTAAAGTGATTACATCGACATATTAAGTATTCAAAATAAGATTTCAAAAAAAAGTCCTAAAATGTACGAAAACGCAATTTTTTGGAATTGTGAAGCACTTGGAAGTGTTTAAATCAAGCAATATGCTAGGATACAAGGGCAAGAATGCAGCATAAATAACTACATTGAAAAGTTTAATATAGTTTTAATATTAATAAGTGATGCACAGCAGGGACAAAGCGGGTCGCAGTAATTGTTGCAACGGGGTTTTCTTCTTTGAATCTTTGTTTCTTCGTGCTGATCTAATTTATAAGAGAGGGACTAGATACAGCAAGCGTCAGGTGAATGCGCATCCTAGAAGAATAAAATTTGTCCTTGTATGTGCAAGCTTCGGCTAAAAGTAGCCACTCTTTAGAGCGGGCTGGCTCCTTGTACATCAGCGTTTCTGAAACTGAGGGTTACGGCTGCGAACAAATTCTAATAATTTATTCAGAAAATAGCCTCGTCTATATGCCAGCGATCGACCAAACCAAGTCTTTTTGAAAAGCTTGAGCCACTTTCAACAATTGATGAAGAAGGCCACTTCCTAAACTTATGTGGTAATAAAGTTTGACTGTACTTACATTAAAGATGTACAAGTTTTTCATTGTTCTACCTATACAAAATTACGAATTGTGAGTTGATCCATCAAAAGGAAGATGAGATTAAAGGACCTCAAACACTGTACTATAGCGTCAGCCGGCACCCTCAGTGTCCTAGACGATCAAATTTACACCTAATCGCATTCACACTGTATGTAATTTTTATGAATAACGTTACATACGTGGCTGTAAAACGACAAAGGCTTCAAGGCTTTTGATGAGGACTACCTGTTAATGTTGTCCAATGTTTTGTAATTTTTCAGATAGTTGACTTTTCGTGCAAGTAGTTTTGTAAAATATTATCTCTTACCAGTTATAATAGCGAGGTAGAAGTTTAAGAGCCGTTTGAACGGTTTAGTGTTAAAAAGGATGACAATTCTGTGTATTTTTACAATAAGCAGTTAACTTACCGATTGATGCCTTCATCGATATATATGTAGTAACTTATATGTCAATGGATGCCTTTAATAGAAACAATAAATTAACAGTATGAGTCATTAGACTACACACAGTCAAAATTTAAACTATCACAAAGTTGTACAGCCCTAAAATTTTCAGAAAATAGTCATTCAATGTATAATTTCACTCGCTATTAGCATCAGGATATGGTCGCCTGTCAGAGACACGTTTCTTTTCTGTATTCCCGTATGTTCATACACGTTGCTGATGCAAATTATTCTGTTAGAAAAAAATGGTTGTTATCAAACAGAATAATTCGTTTAAGTATGATCTTAAATCAACTATTAACCTGAATGAGATCAATTCCATTTCAACACGTTTACTGATTTGGTAAAATACCTGTTATTAGATTTCGAGTTACAGCCTACAGTAAACATCCGGGTCTAGACTGCACAAGCCCGCCTTGGGTCGCTTTTAGTCTCTGGCGTCTATCGGTTGCATTGCACCACAGGTTGTGCGAGCAGATAATCCATATAATTACCGCGCTAATAGCCCATCAGCCTCGCAAGTACCTACTCTGCATGCCCAATGATATAGTTAACAGTAATAGTGTATACAAGTATACAGAAGTTGTCGCCGTATAGCGAGCGGCGGCATAGATGACATCTTTATCACGAGTATAACAGTAGCCATACACTTGAGACGCAAAACGGCTTCACCACTGGTTATGTAATGTATATTTTAAAATTACATATTAAGATTTGAATGCTTTGGTCTAAATATTTTAATTAATGCGCTGTGAAGGAGATCAAGAGACGGTTGAATTCTGTAGCTCACCGTTAAGCTTTCTCGCGAATCCTTCTGATGTGTACCTAATGAACTTAGAATATTAAAAACATCCTAAGTAGGTACCAACCTCAAGACATTTAAAACCGAATTACTATGAAAAAAGAGCGGCGAAAACCAATCAATAAATAAGTGACATGGCAATCCAATAAACGGCGCCAAGTTCCAAACACGATTGTTGTCGGTCGAAGTTAGTTAATCTCAATAGGCTAGTTTCAGTAAACTCTATTGGCCAATGTTTTTGTTCTTAATGGAGAGGGCAGCTAAAGATTATTGGAAAACTTTCTCGTTACTAATTTATACGAAAACACTGTCTTAGCGTGTTTCATAATGAGTTTGGTTCAATTCACTGCTGTAAAAATGATTTGGCATACATAGCACAAAGTGAACTTCTTTGCCTCTGCACAGTTAAGGTTTAGGTAGTTAAATCATTTTTATGATGAAAATTATTGGAAAAGGTGATACCTACTTAGTTTTAATTTTGACACTTAAAAATTATATAGGTATATTACAAAAAAGTATGAAACAGCCTAGATTAGTAAATATAAAAATATAAATATAAATATTAGGGGACAATCTTACACAAATCGACCTAGTCTCACACTAAGCAAAGCTTGTACTATGGGTACTAGACGACGATAAACATATTTACATAGATAAATAAATACTTAAATACATAGAAAACATCCATAACTCAGGAACAAATATTCGTGCTCATCACACAAATAAATGCTCTTACCGGGATTCGAACCCAGGACCTCTTGCTTCGTAGGCAGGGTCACTACCAACTAGGCTAAAGCGGTAGTAGTGTGGCATAAGTTCCTACTTCTGCAATATTATATGTTTTGCTGTTTTTTTTCACTAAATGAGAATGATGTTTCATCATCATCCCAGCATATATACGTCCCACTGTAGGGCACAGGCCTCCTCTCAGAATGAAAGGGGGTTTACACATTTAGTTCAAAATTTAATTTAACTACAACAAAGTATGATAATCCAAAATGTTATCAGACCAATTTCAACAATTGAGTTAATGCATTATGTTATCTAGCATTAACTAAGCTTGAAACACTAATTATGTATCACGTTCAAAATTTCACCTTGTATACGGAAAAAGTAACTTTGATGAGTTGCCTAAAGAAAACTGTTCAATTTTAAAAATTTAATGTCTTTTCAAACCAAAATAAATATACTATAATCATACTAGCCGTTGCCCGCGACTCCGTCTGCGAAGAATAATAGGGGTATGAAAAATAGATGTTGACCTCAGACCTACCAAATACGGAGAAAAAGTTTCATACAAATCGGTCGAGCCGTTTCGGAGGAGTTCGGTAACAAACACCGTGACACTAGATTTTTATATATTAGACTAGCTTTTGCCCGCGACTTCGTCCGCGTAGAATTCCAATTTGTGGTAAAGCTTCTTCATCTCTTTCAATGTATAAAACAAAAATCCGGCAACGGCAACATCCATCATTATTATCATTTCACCATTCCATCATCATCAGTATCAGTTAGTGAATATTATAAATCCCGTTTATTCTCTATCTCGTGGGAATTTCAACAAATTTGTCCTTATTCTATGCAAGTTTTCGCTTATTTTTATCCCGCGGGAACTTTCCATTTTCCCCGAGAAAAAGTAGCCTATGTCCTTAAAAGTGTAGCTTTCTACCGGTAAAAGAAGTTTTAAAATCAGCCCCGTAGTTGAATTCACTTATTTTTAACCCGTGGGAATTTTGCTAATTTTCACGGAGAAAAGTAGTCTATGTAAATAATGTTTGGTGTAGCTTCCTATTGGTGAAAGAAATTTTCAAATCAGCCCTCAAGTGATATTCACTTCTTTCTATGCCACGGGAATTTTGCATTTTACCGAATAAATAGTAGGTAGCCTAGCCTATACCAATAAAGGATAGCGTAGCGGATAGTGTAGCTTTCTGTTGGTCATTTTTTCTTAAACTCAGCCCCGAAGTTTAATTTACTATTTTCTATACCGCGGGAATTTAGCATTTGTCCGGAAAATAGCATCCCATGTTAATCAAGGACAGTGTATCTTTTCTATTGGTGAAATACATTTTAAAAGGAGCTCCGAAGTTGAATTTTTTTTCTATATCTTGGGAATTTTGTATTTTCCAGGAAAAAAGTAGCCTATGTCAATAAAGGATAGTGTAACTTTTTACTGGTAAAAGTTGTTTTATAATCGGCTCGGAAGTTTCAGAGATTATCTATCCCACAGGAATTTCCAAAAATCCTGCAATAAGTTTTTTTGCTGTCATGTATGACCATTTACGTTTATACTGAATTTGAAAAGTTTAGTAATTGAAGTTACGGAGACAGGATCCAGTTGATTTGAGTGGTAGTCTACTTTTGCATGCCCAATTTGAACAGTTTAGTAATCTTCGTTATGGAGATAGGGTCACTCTTGATTGATGAAATATATACATCCCGTATATTCCTTATCCCGCGGGAATTCCGGAAAATTCTTTCTTATCGGATGCCTACGTCATACAAAGAACACATCCTCCAAGTTTCAGGTCTCTACATACAGCGGTTTAGGCTGTGCGTTAATCCGCCAGTCAGTCATTTAGGACTTCAGGACAAAGCATTTTATATGTAAGTATTTGCATTGCACCAAGTTTTTATGCGAGTTCAAACAATGATGTTTGAATACTCAATTCGATTTTATTCGTAAAAGGTTGAACTCACATAAAAGCTTCATCATCATCATCATTTCAGCCGTAGGACGTCCACTGCTGGACATAGGCCTCCCTCATTGACGCCCAATCATTACTGTTGGAAGCGACTTGCAACTTGAAGTTTCGATTCGTTTACATTGTGTCAAAATAAAATGTAATTTAAATCAAAAGCACTAAGGAGTATTGATATCAACTTCGAAGCAAATCACCCCCAAAATAACTTTCTACTCCTTTTTAACCCCGTCAAAGGATGAATTTTAATAAAATACGAAACACGTCTTCCATCAATTCTGTTAAAGAATGTTTATGCAAAATTTGAAGTAGATTGGACCAAGGAATCACGTTGTCCCATACAAACTTTGCCCCCCTTTTTTACCCCCTTAGGAGTAGAATTACGAAAAATCCTTTCTTATCGGATGCCTACGTCATACAAAGAACACACCCTCCAAGTTTCAGGTCTCTACGATCAGCGGTTTAGGCTGTGCGTTGATCCGTCAGTCAGGACAAAGGATTTTATATGTATAGATAATGATGTTTAATTATTAGATTTTTTTCTACTTCTGTACTTTTATCTGCTTTTTACACGGTCGTGAACAAATAAATAAGAACATAGATAATATGGCTTCAGAAAAGTCTACACTCAACTTACTCTATTCCTCATTACAGCACTTGTGTCGTAATTTCGATATTACGATACACCTAGCAGCCACAGATTATTAAATGTAGGTTACACTCAACACAAAAGCCCAGTTTAGACCTGCTGCCTAGAGTTTAGTTGAGTTAACTTGAGGTTATTTGAGGTAACTCGAGGTTAGTTGAGTTACCTCGAGGTTAGTTGAATTGACTCGAGGTTAGTTGAGTTGACTCGAGGTTAGTTGAGTTGACTCGAGGTTAGTTGAAGTAGAAAAAATATGCATCGCATCGGTGTATAATTTGGTTTGAACGGCTCGTGCCGTCTTCCTTTGCTCACTGACGTCACCCGTCTTTTAAGACCTCACTTATACAACCGTTGCATAATAGTACTTACTGCAACGGCCGCAAAATAGTTAAACTAACTAATAGTTAAAATATATGGCAAACATAAAAATAGTTAACGCATTTCAAAGGCAATTTGACTATTAGTATCTTTAACTACTGATCAAACTATAAGCACTTAGAAACAGTAGCGACGTACCTAACTAGGCTAAAACTAAATTTAAAGCTATGTATCTTCAAATACCCTATATTGTGGTTGTATCTATAATTATACATATAGTATAAGTACACTTTACATAAAGAGATAACGAACGAGTCATTCAATTTCAGCACGCATCTATAAATCGACGTTATGTTATTAAGCGGAGTTCGAAAATGATAACCTGTCGAATGCGAAACGATTTTCAGAATTTATTGCAACGCTCTGGAAACGATGTCGCGAGCTGTTGACATCATATTAAATTGTCATTTCGGAATACGTGCTAACGTCTCGAGCCCCAAGCAAAATAAACATTCCGGCGATACATTTTGCCTAAGCTGTTACGTGAACGATAAATAATTTTGCCCCAATAAAGTAACGTTCCCTTACCGTGCTCACTGGCCCAACCCGGCAATGCTTCATATAACAAAATTAGCATTAGAGGAATATAGAGAACGTATTAGGTTGTTGTTATTAATTATATGGTTGCTTATTACCTATTTACCCGCGGCTTCCATCGCGTGAGTCATGAGGTCTAACGTTGAATTAAAATTCTGCGTTGTTACCAAATTTCCATTTCACGTCCCTACATTTAACAATTAAGATTTTGGGGTTTACTTGCTTAAATCCCGAACACGTTTAAATATCGGGATAGAAGTAGCTCATATTAACATATACTCTCAAGATCCAGCTACCTGCATACCAAATTTCCTCCAAACCCGTCCAGTTATTTCAACGTGGACACAGACTTACAAAATTTTGCATTTATAATATTAGAATGATTGATAGTGTTTCAAGGGTTGTAAAGAATGTGGGTGAATATATGAACGTTTATAGTAGATTGTACACCAAGGGGATAAAGCACTGCATTCCCAAGTAGCACAGTTAGCATTATAAGAAATCACTTTGGGTATAACTCGGAACTTCATGACTTAATAAACAGTTAATATGGTTCAACTGAGAACTTAGAGCTGCGTATTATGCTTTAGTCTGTATAACAGCATCATAAAAGTAGAAACGGATACTATTGTTACGGGATCAGAGTTAGTGCAGATGTCAAAAATGCCTTCTTACAGTCTCTTTTGCATTGGTTGCTTAAGAGCATTACAGTGGTAGTAAAATATGCTATTGCTGTTTAAAGGCGTAGAATTATACCACTGAAATGCTAGCGTCTTAAAAGTGTTACTGTGAACTACCGTACAGCCAACAGTTTTAGAGTAGTGTACACTTAGAGTAATTTAACACAAAAAGTTCCACATCGGTTCGCCTCGGCTCTGTTATAAGCCTATTTTTCAAAGCAGTTAAAAGCTGTTTTATTAATACACGTGAACACCGAAGGTATTTCAAGATCCTTGTTTAACTCAGAAATGCAGCATTTGGCTGTGAAATATACCAATATATTGTTTTAGTCTGCATAAAAGAACACTTTACATATATTATAACGCACGAAGCTGCAATCAGGTTCACGTTAGTCAATCATTAAATTCTTAAGCGGTCATTTTAACAGTTGGCGTGGATCATGTATTAAATTATACAAAATGCTAAAAAAATTGATAAATTAAAACAAGATTGAATTAAAATTAAAACTACTAAATAAAAATTAAATAACTATTAAAAGGTAATGCGTTTAAGTAGTTCAAATAAATGGTTTTAGCGTTTATGTGAACCATAATAAAACTCATAACAGCTGACAGGCTGAATATTGGTTCACTTGAACTCTTATTTACTGCAATAAGTATAATAGAGGAACTGGGGTGTACTCTTGTACAGCCATGGTAATTAATTCAGGATAAAAAGAGTTCACAAAAGTTTCTTAAGAATGCGCCATTTTATTATAACCTAAATCGTATATATTGATAATTATTCTTTTGTTATTTATATTTTACTGCCTTAAATTACACGTTATTCATATACTTATTATAGTATAATATAAAACTTCGTATAAT
Source organism: Archips crataeganus (assembly GCA_947859365.1). Lineage (NCBI taxonomy): Eukaryota > Metazoa > Arthropoda > Insecta > Lepidoptera > Tortricidae > Archips > Archips crataeganus. The sequence goes on from OX402045.1 coordinate 38,579,240, forward strand.
TTTATGTAAATCGCTCAAAAATGTATACATATATTTTTGGTGTGTTACTTTTTTCACAACATTTCTAATTAAAACGAGATATTTCCGAAGCGCGTAAAAATTTTGCTAAAAAACCATATAAACATTCACAGTAAACATGCATTCCCAAATGTTTTCACAGTAGGTTGGCTATAAAGGTGTACTTTCGTGAGTTAACACAAATTCTCAATAAAATTGTGACATTTACTTCGCCATTACACATCACACTCTGGAAATTTATCGGCACCGCTATAATACTATTAAAAGCAAATCTGCAAATATAATAAGCAAGCAATTTCAATATGAACGAAGGGTAATGTAAAACCTAAAGCGTTATATAAGACTAGCAGTCACCCAATCCTGACGCTTAGTCTGTATAACAGGACATTCGTATTCTGTTAAGCAGCTGATAAACAGCCTGGTGACCCATAATAATTCCAATATAGTGCTACTGTAATGCTGTTAAACAGAAATGTGAACTAAACTAGAACTATAGGCTGAATAATTTGTGCCCAAATAAGAGTTATTTCAGTGTTAACACTGTCTTGTACAGCTTCAAGTTTCCGTGTACACCAAAAGTGATTTCTTATAATGCTACTTGTGCTACTTGGGTTATGTCACGGGCGCGATATTGAATCCTGAGCGTATCGAGGGACTCCAGATTTAACTCCCGAGTGTAGCGAGGGGGTTTATTAGTTGATTCCCGAGCGAAGCGAGGGAATTAAGATGGAGTCCTGAGAGCAGTGAAGGATTTAAGCGCGCCCAAGGCAAAATCAGTTTTATCCCCGAGGAGTATACTCTACTTTTCTCACCTTTTGCGAGACAATAAAAACCAAGGCTACTAGAAAAATACTCGAAATAGACCCAGAAGCACTGATTCTGACACTGACTTTGCGCCTTTCGCAGTTTTCCATTTGTCGAAATCTTTGTAAGCTTTTAAGTATTTTTCCTTCGACTTCTCTGGGAGTACATTATTAACAATTTCTAAGGCCGGCTTGCGCAGACCTGGGTTAGCTACTTAACTCCGAGCGAGTTAACTGCTAACCCAGGGTTAACAAGTGTCAAAATGTATGGAACTGTCATTCTTAACCCAGGGTTACCGATTTAATTTTTTTACCCTGAACTGTGCAAGTGGTCCTAAGGCGTCAAATTAAATGGAATCAGGAGTCAAATCACTTTCGTCACTCGATATTTTCCTAATGTTTTATCTTCTTTTGCAGTTTTGATACTTAAAATTGCAGCGTATTGAAATACTCGCGGCTTTTGTTTTAAGTATTGATTTTTTTTCGTTCGGCTTGCCGTGGCGTGGCCAGCTCGATTTTCGAATAAGTTCGATTTTCAAATAAATGAGGCGCGGCGCGCGCCGCCGTCCACCTCCTCGCCGTCGGCCACCAGCAGCTGCAGCAGCCGCGCGCCGCGCGATATTGACGAAATTAGACTTTAAACGCATAACAATAAGAACTAAGAGAAGTGAGAATCACATTACTGCCCGGCGGGTTATAATGAAATTCAGTACAACATTACACCCCGGCAAAAGACAAGGGCTATAATGATTTACTTTGAGTAAGGTTTGCATGATATATAATGAGGCATTGTCGAGCAGGTGGTGTGAAAATGTTATTATTTACTTAGTATATTTTAGTGCATAAATGGATAGACAAAGTTGGACCGCGTTAAATCGTAGCTAACCATACAAATCGGCTCACTGACAGAAAAGAAAACAGAAAGTTCCGTTGTGATACAAAAATACCCATAGATTAGTAAGGTTAATTTTCGTGCCACAGCGGAAATCTTTTATACAAATATTTTTAACAAATATTGTTAAGGGCTCCAACTTTTTGAACTCTACCCAAATATCAGTTCGTGATATTACCTAGTTATTAGTAATTACTAATACACAAGGCCTCTTACATCTTGACAGATGATTTAAGCAGCGTCTATTTGAGAGAGGCAACGCCGTTCGTGACTGTAAAGTCCGATCCGAGAGCGGCACGTTCGCCCGCATTTTTGGCACACGAACTGAGGGCCCGGCGACAAAGCAGAAGCTGCATCGTAGCCTTGCCGTCTCGCCCGTTTCTGTGCTAGACTCTGAAACCAGGCGCTGTCGTGGGTTTCACAACCCTCCGCGAGAGTCTTTCTCCACTCATTGCGCTCCACTCATTGCGCTCCACTCATTACTAATAACGCAGTACCTAATTAACCAACAAATAACGCATTGGAAATACATTATTAGTGGGGTTTCATACCGCCAATAGTGTTTATTCAAACGCAAGCCGATATAGTTAGGTATACTCTGTTTGATATATAGAACTGCACACATATCACTCACGTTCTTACTGAAGTACCTATTATCCCTATTATCATTAACTTAATATATGCTACATTAAAATTTAATGCTCTCAGTAGTGCCATTAGCGATAGTGACTGAGATATTCCGTACCTACGTATTTAATTTACAAATTTCAAGTAAGTCCAATCTACTCGTTTCACTTTTGCTAATACACTTTATCAAATGCATTTGTCACCGTGGTTCATTGGGTATTATTAGACCGCGAGGAGATTAGGAATAGAACTGATGTCATTCGATGTAATAGCGTTAAAATATATCTATGTAATTGCATGTTTCAATGCCATCCCAATAATATCTCCGTAGAAACCTTACCCAGACTTCAATCACATCACAAATAGCACAAGCATGCAAGCATCTACTCTCATTGATTGTAACTCGGTTTGAACAGTAGGTGTCTCTTTGGCAGACGTATTCTGTGGTTTTATCCACGAAGACAGGATAATTACTATAAGGCTTTGCCTTTTAATGTAGGTACCGAATAATCTCTTGTACTGTTTGAATGTCACGGGCTTTAGATACGTAGCAACACTAGACGTTGCTCCGCCGTTCTTCTCATCAGCAGACAAGCGCTGCTAACGAGACGTTTAGCATGGTTCATTACACAGCCGAGACATGTGCAACGCATACCGAATGGACCTGGCCTCGGCTACCTACAAGTACAACCTATAATTAAAGGCAAATCGTGCAGAATTTAGGCCGCGCTATAGAAGCTACTCAGTGAAATTTAAGTTTAAAATGTCGTCAAAAAAGTCAATATAAAAAAAGAAATATATAAATTCTATTGGTATTATTCGAATTTGTATAAGCTTATATATAACGTCATCCATAATTTTTGCTTAAACATGTGATAGACTTATAATTCTTACCTACCACCTAGGTATAATTTTGTGAAATATATTTTACCATACCAACCATTCAATAGTTGACCAAGAACCATCTTAAATTATTAAAATAAGCACGATTTTATTAGACGCAAAATTATGTAAGAGATAAATATCAATAAAACGCACTCTGTGGGTGGCTGTACGAATTCACAGGAGAGTTGTTGAACAAAAAAAAAAGTAGAGAAAATCAATTCAAATTAGCCTAATTTTTTTATCCGTTTTTGTATGAGAACGTGACTCGTTTCAGAAACAATTGGTAAACAACGTAGCAATCGCAAATTTGATGACTTATCTCAGCTTTACGCCGGGCTGTTCAAAGGATAAAAGAAAAATAAATTTGTTTTCTTTCTAAGAGCAAATTTTCTTCGAGATTCGTGTTGTCTTATGTGTCCCTCAGCATATTGCGTGCTTGTGTAATTGAACAATATTTAGCTCAATAAACAAGGGCGTATAAGTCATGCATGACATGAGTTTTTTTATTAGAGAAGATCTCGTCCTTACCTAAATCGTCAAACATGGCGCTTTCTCTCGATAAAGTGTTCAATTAAGTGATGAAGATGAATCTTTGGAATTATGCCATTATTTGTTAATTTAATCGCTAGAAATTTAATTGCAATGGTAGTTGTAATCTTACATCGCCATTTACATCATCGTAAGTGGGACAACTTCACTCAGCAATAAGTGCCAATAGTTAGACTATCCACGATAATTGCAGCAATACTATTCAACAATTGCATGAAAGGTAACTGAGATCGTTCGCTAAGTCAGTTTTAGCAATATCGCTCAATATACATAATTTTATGCCTTTTGCAACAAAGTAGGTAGTAAATCATAGAAACTTCTTTCGAATATATAAAAATCTTGTGTCATGGTGTTTGTTATCGAACTCCTCCGAAACGGCTTGATCGATTTTTCTGATTTTTTTTGTCTATATTGGGTATGCCTGGGAATAGGTCGTAGGCTATATTTTTTTATTTATACCCCTATTCTTCGCAGACGGAGTCACGGGAAACAGCTAGTAACATTATAATATTCATATGACCACGTTTATTTTTGTTTTTTTTTTGCGTGATTTACACACTAGTGCTTACGACTCAGTGACAGGCTCTATAAAAAGCTGTCTAAAAACGTGACAAAAAGGAACGGATGACAGTTTTATGATCTGGTCATACTGGCATATCTCTCTTTCTAGGATTGGCTAAAAAGGAAAGTTGTAGCATAGCTTGTCCTAACTCGTATTTAACAATAGTGTCCGATCGATACTGGTATCTTGCAACCGAAACCGAAACATTAGGGCATTTCCAGTGTATTTAAAAAAATGCGTTCACTTCAGCTTGTGTAAATACCTTTTGTGTGTATTTGTAAATAAATAAAGACGATAGTGTGTATTTTCTGTGTGGAATAACAACGTTGCAATTACAAATCAGCAGTTGGGCGGGTGGCGAAGCTACTCCACGACTCCGATTGCTCCCGAATGCAGCACGAAAGCCCACGACCTACTTCCTGTTTCGGTTTTAGTTTCATGAGATTTTTGTCAAACTTTTTCTTTCTTGTTTTCTCTCTCATAACTTAAGTGAAACTCTAATTTAATGCTGCATCTGACGAACTGAAACTGAAACTTTTATATCCTTTCTACCTAGTCAAAAAACGACGTATTGTTCTGGCAATAAATAACTTTAACTTTTTTGACTTTGACTTTGACCTTGACGGAACTAAATATAGAAAAACTATATGTCGTGATATCTATTTTTGAACCCATTTCAACAGTGACATCATGTCGTTGGGTGCAGTATAAGTGGCATCATATACGTCGGAGCTGTCCAGATGCTCAAAAACATCAGTAACGTTCTATAACCATATTGTCAATCGCGTAGGTAGCCCCGGTATTCAGGTACTTTTGAGCCACTTAATGATACACTTAAAATTCCGGCACCGCGACGACTATGCCGAACGCGCCATGAGATTGTTAGTCCAAATACTTGTGCCAATTTTTTTTATTCCACCAACAGCAATGTTCAAAACACCTTTCCTTACAGCAAAAATAAAAATAAAAATAAACCAAAATAAATTCTAGATATTACCCGTCCGCATTGCACTTGGCCCAAACGTGCCCATTACCCCAGCGGGTTTGCCCCCAGCGAGATCTGCAAGTACGACCCGGAACAGGGGTCACCGCCTCTGTCCCGCAACCTGCGACCCAACTCTCCATACAATGACCTGGCGTTCACCCCCCAGGGACCAGCCGTCTCGACCGCAAAAGGCACGAAGCCGTACGTCGGCTCCAAGGCTGAGTATTTAAAGCGCTGATGATTTGAGGGAGTTGCTGTGTCAAATTGTATTAAGAAATGACAGATCTTCCCATTCCAATGAGGGTTTCTTGATATTGCTCTGTCTACTATCTAATAGTTCGCTAGCTGGCGTTATTATCGTGAGGTCCATTTAAAATTGGCTCATTTAGTAATACTTATACTACCTACGCTACACCAATTCCAAGTGACATAAATATCAAAAAGACCTTACGATACTAGCCTAACTAGTCTGTCACAAAAACTCATTGCGGTCTAATATCACCAGTACCACTACCTGTTTACAGTGACGGTACTCGATAGCGACTGCGTAAATGATTTGTATGGAGTCTCCATACAAATCATTTACGCAGTCGCTATCGAGTACGGTCATTGTAAACTCATGGTAGTGGTACAGAGCCTAAGTAGGGTAGACTGGGTACGGTTGTGACAATTTTAGTTTGATCACCAATAATTTTCTTAATTTACTGCTTAACTGCGAGAAAAGTAGCTTGAATCGTAATTTGTACGTTTGTCAACCTTAAAATACTGAAATATGGTCCCTCAATACGCTGTATTAGTTATAGCATCAAATTACAAAAAAAGAGAAAGTGTCACAACCGGCCACACCCCAAAGACGGTTGTGACAGTGGTTGGGGGTCAGTAGTGACAGAAATAAACATACAAATAAATGGCTTATAATGTCTTTTATTATTAGAAATATGTAACATAACACAACATATACTTTTTCTATACATAGTTAACATTCAAAAAGGAAATAAAGTAAAATCTGCTATCATTTTTATTCTTTTAATTAATAAGACACTGCACCATCTAATGTTATCATAACAAACTTCTTTAAAATCAGTCAAAATGTTAACTAAACTGAAATTACCGTAACTATGATATGCTTAACAAATAATATTCATAAATTGTATCAGTTAACGCTATTATAATGATAGTCTTCATGCATATCCGCAGCTCTTCGTAAAGAAGTCCCACGTTTGACTTCTTCGCAAGCATCTTTATATTTACTAATGCCAGACCGTGCTCTTTCAGTCTTCCAGAAGCGTTTTCTGGGCATCTGAAAGCAAAAATTAAAGATATATGTATGTCACAACCGTACCCACAAAATTTGTCACAACCGTACCAAACGCTCAATTTCGAAAACAAAAATTCGCCCTGACTTGGTAAATAATCTACGTAAAAAGTAATCACTCGTAATTAACTACTAATATTGAAATTATAATAAAAAATATATATAATGTAATCTATCTGTATACAAATATCAGTAAATATTAGAAGATATTGAACAAAAAAACTTACTTTTCATTGTTAAAAAGCAATGTGGGCTCCTGTTTTCGTTACGTTGCGTGCTGGCTGAGGCTGACGCAATACTGGGGAACACGTTTAGACCTGTATGCCGCTTTCCTTTCCCCTTGGACCCTTCCCCGCAGTCCGTATGGTTTCACTGTTACAACGACTGTCACTACCGTAACCTGGCACAACCGTACCCAGTCTACCCTATTCTCAGGTCGCGGGCATATTATAGCAAATAACTAGATTAACCTTTTTAATAGTCTATGTCCACAATAAACGCTAAATATTATTGTGTTGTTTATGTTTTTATTGGTCAATATTTTACCTGAGCTTCTTAATCAGCATAAAAAAGCGAACTAAGACGCTTCGATCTTAAAACTAAACTAATGCCCGAATGAAATACATATGTGGTGTGCAATAATAGCTTGATTGGGAAAGCGGCACCATAAAGCATTGTTTCATAATCATAAGACTGTCTCGGCTTTAATTTGAAAATGACAGATTAGACGCAGATTGTCCTGAAGTCGTAAAATATTCTAAACTCAAAATGTCCCAAACGCAAACTTAAAACGACCTACACCAAGAAGCTTAAATCCAAAATGGAGCCTGCATACTGAATAAAAAAGTGAAGACCGAAAAATCGACCTTGAATGACGTCACTGTTATTTGCTGTCTCTTTCATTAGGGTGACAATACTTTCGTTGAATGTGAAAAAACCAGCGAAGTGCGAAACCGTCTCACGTACAGATGGTTCCATACTTAACAACACTTTCAAGTTCATAAGAAAACTAATTAAAACATACATATGTATATGTATGTTGGACGCCAATAAACACTTATCTTTGCAATTTCTGTGACTCCAGAGCCCAGCAGTGGGTCGTTAACTAATAGGCAGGATTACTAAGAACACGTTTCTTGATCAATAGTTAAACAAACTAATAGTTAAAATATATGGCAAACATAACAATAGTTAACGCATTTCAAAGGCTATTTGACTATTAGTTAGTTCAACCATTGATCAAACAACGGGCCGTTAGTAGGTATTATTAATTAAAATAATTAACTATCTACTTAAGTACAAACCACTGAAGACCACGAAACTATCTTTATTGACATCAATACAATCATCATCATCATCCCAGCCTATATGTCCCACTGCAGGACACAGGCCTCCTCTCAGAATGAAAGGGCTTGGGCCGTAGTTCCCAAGCGGGCCCAGTGCGGATTGGGAACTTGACACACCATTGAATTTCTCCGCAGGTGTATGCAGATTTTCTCACGATGTTTTCCTTTACCGTAAAGCTAATTAGAAATTACTAAACTTACAAATGTAATGTAATGTAATTTCGCACATAAATTCGTTAGAATGAATGCTTCATTTTTCTTTCATTCCGTGTTCACACGGCGCTGGAATGATGTAGAAATCAATCAATTAATCCGTAGTTTTTTTTAATACGGCATCTGGTAAATGAAAAGACCCAACATCGTTGGATCGGTTCATTAATAATTTCATTCGGGATTTTTGTTTCACTTTGCGTTCAGAAGAGTAATTTTAAGTGAAAGATGCAAAATATAACAAGAAAATGAAAGAAAAATGAACAGTCTGATATCACCTTAAGGTAAATTATAATAATATTTACCTTAATAAGGTGGATAATCTTTGACCTGCGGATGGGCAAAGAGCACTTAGATGTTTCAAAAAAGTGAATTTCTATTATAATTATAACAGACAACAACAAAGGTGATTGAAGTATGGAACAAAAAATACTCTTTAATAAAACTACAGATATAAAATTATTTATGGGTTTTATTAACACCAATTTTTAAGAATAGTAGTTTGGGTGAATCATCTTTTTCTTGCCACCCGTTGCTAGGGTTACACATACGAGGGGCGTTCAATATAAACTGAAAATGAGATGCAAACTCTTTTAATATTACGAAATTAAATACTGGCCGGTAAAGCTAATCTATCTAGCTGATTGCTATGAAAAAACAAACTAACTGTCTTTTGTTTAAAAAAATATACGGTAATTTCTTTGCAATGCTATTGAGTACGTTAGCGAAAATGGAGAAAATTGAACTGCGCGCCGTTATCAAATACTTGTATTTGAAAAATTTTTCTACGGACCAAGTCAATTTGGATTTGCGGGACTCTTAAGGGTCTAATACTCCTCCGTATTCGACAGTCGCACGTTGGTGCGCCGAATTTAGACGTGGAAGAACATCGACAATGGACGACCCCCGCTCCGGACGCCCTACTACAGCAGTAACTGAAGAAATTGTGAAAAAAGTCGAAAACTCAGTTTTGGCGGATCGTCGTGTCACAGTTCGTTTTATTGCTGAAAATGTAAAGATTTCAACGGGGAGCGTGCATAATATTTTACATGAACGCTTGGGTATGAAAAAGGTATCTGCGCGTTGGGTACCAAGAATGCTTACTGACACGCAAAAACAAACTAGACTAGAGATTTTTCAAGAAGCTTTGAACCTGATGCAGCAAGACCGGGAACTTTTTTTGGCGCGATTTATAACAATGGACGAAACATGTCTCCATCATTACGACCCTGAAACGAAACTGCAGTCGATGACATGGAAAAGGCCATCATCTCCAACTCCGAAGAAATTCAAGGTGAGCCCATCTGCCGGTAAGGTCATGGGCTCTGTTTTTTGGGATGGTAAAGGGGTATTAATGATTGAGTATCTCGAGCATGGAGCCACTATTACGGGCACTTTATACGCCAAACAAATAGCAACATTGCGCAATGAGATCCGCGAAAAACGGCGAGGTAAACTCTCGAAAGTTGTGCTGTTCCAGCAGGACAATGCCCCGGCACACAAGTCCGCCGTTGCAATGGCTGCAATTCGTGATGCTGGGTTCGATATCCTTAAGCATCCTCCGTATTCACCAGATCTCGCTCCCAGTGATTTCTACCTATTTCCGAGATTGAAACAATACCTGAGAGGCCAGAAATTTGAAGACGACGACGCGGTAGTCGCTGCAGTACAAAATTTTTTAAGTACTCAAGATGAGACCTTTTTTAAAAATGGAATTTTAAGTTTAGAAAAAAGATATACTAAGTGTATTATGCTAAAAAGTGGCATTGTCGAAAAATAAAATGCCATTTAGTAAAAGTTGTTTATAACATGCTCATTCTCACTTTTTATTGAACGCCCCTAGTATTTTGTCTCGTGGACGCGCACTGCATTAATTATTGATTTCATATCCTTGATCTTATGACCCTGTTTTTCACTTGTTGCTGTAACATTTTATTTTTCTTCACTAGAGTTTTTTCACGGGTAGTCTTAAGATTTGCTTGGACATTGAAGTCTTTTAGAACAGACCGTTTCAGTGGTGATTCGCCATCGTTCTGAAAAAGAAAATATTGCATGTAACGAAGAAAGTAAGCAATCAATATCAGACTTCACGCGTAGTTGAAGGAGGCGAGTAAATACAACAAATATGTTTTTTCATTTGATTTGTAAATATTACTCGACTTGTCTGATATCTATTGTTGTCCATGGGCAATTTAGAAAACCTTCCGTTATTAGGTATTGACCTACAAGTATTGAACGTAAAAAATGGTTACCCTAGTCTCTCTTCTTCATATTTTTATGGGCCGATAACATTTATGATTTTCTGTACTTTTACTTATCTAACAACAAAAGTGAAAAGTTAAATCTGATACCAAAGACTTATTCTAATTTTATTTATCTTTATTTCATAGGAAAATGCCAAGATAGACGTGAAATAAGCCTTTATTGAAAAAGCGATCAATGGAGTAATAAATATCGATTTAACAACTTACCTGTGGAATTTTACGCTTGATCCTGCATACCACACATTTCTGCAACCACGGACTATACAACTCATGATGATTATCTCCAAAATACTGCTTAAATAATAAATAAAACCGATGGAAACTTTCGAAGCGTATGATTACTGTATAACGGCGGCCATTACAATGTTTGACATATAGCTGTCAGTGTTGCTATAATACGTCGTCATAATTACCATAGTTTTGAGTAAAAATCATAAAAACTAATGTAACTTAAAATCCCTTTTTTGGTAATGTATATGTCTGTGACATAATGTCACTAGCTTATTCAAAAGGCACAACGCCGTGTAACAAATGAAATAAAGCTAGCTAACTTTTACCTTTTCATAAAAATACATAGTAACATTAGTAACAGATAGTATACAGCGAACTAAATAGTATTATTTGGGAAAATTGAGCCTGAACTTGGCAACTCCACTTAAAGAATAAGTGAGATAGAAGATAACAGTAAAGGTCAAAACAGGTCAAAAAAACGATCTTCAAAAATTTGTTAGTATTGCAAGCTCCATTTTGGATTTAAGCTTCTTGACCTATACTCATAATGTCCTAAACGCAAAATACCCTAAACGTATATTGTCCTAAAGTCGTAAAGAAGGAGGTTGATAAAAATAAATTAAGCAGTCGTAGCGAGGATGACCTGTGAATTACCTACTTCATAGGATAGAATTAAGATCCATAGTCTACGATTGGAATGGTTACTCTCAAAATATAAATTCTCAAAATCCATACTAATATTATAAATGCTAAAGTGCGTGTGTCTGTTAGCTCTTCATACTTAAATCGCTGAGCCGATTTACATGAAATTTGGTATGGAGATAGTACTTATGATATGAATATGACCCATAATAAGTTACGAGTAATACCGTGTATGATATGCTTGGGGCATTTTGCGTTTAGGGCATTTTGCGTTTAGGTCAATTTGCGGGTGCGTTTAGGTCATTATGCGACGGGGGCAAATGACAACCACCGTAAAAACAATACTTACCTCATAAGTCGCAAGTAAATGAGCACTCCGTGAACGAATTATTCCATCTTACACAATAAATCAGATTTATCTCTCCTTAGATATATGGAACACTGTTTCTGTTATACACGGGTATAATTAAAGGTGTTTAATTATAGAGAGATCCGCTTGTAAATAAGCCCTGCTATTGATTATTATTTCAGTGCCAGGTTTATGAAATAATTATGTGTATAAAAAGGAACAATATCTACTTAATTGATTTCTATTCTACACAGAAACTTATAAATATGATGATTACTCATAAATACAGGGAGGTCGATCTAAAAAGGGCTCGCCACGAGGGTCATACATAGTTAATTAAAACCTATTCAAAATATATTGCGTCTCAAAACATTTTAGCTCCGAAGAAAAATAATAATCTCGTAACTATGTATTTTCTTTCCGCTGAAGTACCAGCGCTCCATAATATGAAAGCGCATCCTCCCGAGACTACAGAAAACTGCAAAGCGCTACAATGTTCCTTCCTCCTAACGCAAACCCATTGCGTTATCATAAACAGTATAAAGTCCCATTATCGCTTATTTATAACGTCGTAGCTGTCCATTCTTTAATAGAAACTGGGTCCGACTGGGAAAGATAAACATTAGCAAATATATATCTATAGGAGTATAGACAGTAATAAATCGCACCGGGACGTTTTCGTGGACTTGATGGTGGTTTACAATTGAAAGATTCGCTATCAGGTCGTAGTGACACATTTCTCTTAGAGGCGGTTTTCTCAGCTTCTCAGAGCGCCTCATTCAATCCGGGAACATGTGTGTTGACATCAGATTAATGACCGTTTCGAATTTCTTTCCCCAGCTTAGCTACCAACGAAGATAAAGGAGGCAAAAAATAAATTTCGTGACGGCTATGTAAATCTTGTCTGGCAGATTCTTATGCTGACGTTTAGGAATCTCCAAATCCACATGATATTTATGCGCGTAGGTAAGTATTTTATTTAACTGCGACCCATTTTGGTCTTACCGGTTCCCAATTCATAAATTATTCCAGCTGAAACCTACCCGAATAACTAGTGGATAGTACCTATTGCACGAGTTAATATTTCATCCAGACATATAAATCAGTTTCTGAGAAGAATAACTTTTATTATGTATGGTTAGGTTTTATGTGGGTACTAGCTTTTCCCGTGACTTCACTCATGTGAATCATTAGATTTGGCGCTTGAATTAAAATTGCGGCATTTTATAAGAATACAATATACATATCATCATCATCATCGTCGTCCACGCCGTATCCGGCGACGGCGACTCCCATTATGTCCAATTCAAGTTGTGGCTATGCGCGGCCCTGATGTGGCTCGCAAACCCGAACTTGGTTTTGAAAATACGACCACACGGTGCGCAGTGAAGTTGGCCTGCTGGATTATACGTGTAGGTGTAAGAAGGCTTCGGTCGAGTTTTGCGAAACTGACGCTTATTGTCAAGGTCTTCTAGACGCCTCTCCTCGTATGTAGCCACGGACTTCTGCACAGTACGACGCCACTCTGGTCCCTGACGAGCACGCTCCTCCCAACAATCAGGCGGCAAGTCACAAGCTATAAGGTTACGCTTGAGCACATCTTTATAACGCAGATACTGTCCACCCTGTCTGCGCTTACCACAGGCAAGTTCGGAGTAGAACACTGCCTTCGGCAATCTGCTCTCATCTATGCGAAGAACGTGGCCACTCCATCTAAGCTGCTGTTTCATTATAAGCGCTTCTACCCCTGGCAAGCCGGTGCGGCGCAGCACTTCTGTGTTTGGGATATGGTCTTGCCACTTAATATGCAAAATGGACCTAAAGCAATAAAGGTGGAAGGCGTCTAGTCGTTTGATATCTGTTTTATAGCAGCACCACGACTCTGCGGCGTACAGTAACGTTGGCAAAACGATTGCCTTGTACACTAATATTTTAGTTTTAAGTTTGAGGTCGTGTGAGTTCCAAACTCGCGCCTTGAGTTTCCCAAAGGCCGTTGCAGCGCCTGCTATTCGGGCTGGTATCTCTGACTCCAACGTGTTGTCTTTTCTTATTCGACTACCCAAGTATCTAAAGTGTAAGACTTCCTCCAACGTCCTGTTCTCCAAAGTAATATTAGAATGATCTTCATCACAACCTCGTGAAGGCTGTTTAAGAACTTGGGTTTTACTGGTACTTACAATTAAACCAAATCTGCGGCATGAGGTATTTAAAGATTCCACGTATGACTGCAGTGCCTGCATGGAATCGGCCATTAGACAAACATCGTCGGCGTACAGGATTTCCAGAATTGAGAGCTTGGTAACCTGTCGCTTAGCTCTAAAGCGAGAAAGATCAAAAATACTTTTGCTGGTTCTTGAGTTAAGCCCTATCGGATCACTACACGTCTCCATCGCATCACGCATCGCATAAGCAAAGTATATAGAGAACAGAGTTGGAGCCAAGACACACCCCTGCTTTACACCACTGGTCACCGGTATTTTATCCGAAAAGCTATTTTCATGTCGAACTCTCACCATCATGTTGTCATGAAATTGACGTATCAAGTTTAACAACTTTGCGGGGCATCCAGCTTTTCTTAATACAATCCACAAGGCATCACGTGGTACTCTGTCAAAAGCCTTCTCTAAATCCACAAAGCACATGTAAAGAGGACGGTGTTGTTCTAGACATTTTTCTTGAATTTGCCTAACGACAAAGATAGCATCCACTGTACCTCTTCCAGGGCGAAATCCACACTGGGTCTCCGGTAGCATAGTCTCCGCAAGACGGGACAGACGGGTGTTAATAATATGAGCTAAAATCTTACCAGCTGTCGAGAGAAGAGAGATACCTCGATACGAACTGCAATCGGCTATATCACCTTTGCCTTTGTAAAGTTTACAAATGGACGCATCTCTCCAATCCTGCGGGATGACTTCACACTCCCATATTTTCAGGACGAGACCGAATAGCCTGTTACTTATGTGTGGACCGCTATATTTGAATAATTCAGCTGGAATACAGTCTATCCCGGGTGCTTTGGAATTCTTCATTCTCCTCAGCGCAGCCGTAAAATCATCAAAAGATGGAGGTACAGCCAGATCTTCAGCTGCAGGTTGACTCTCGAGAGAATCTATATATAACAAGTCAGTGGTCTGAGTACTGGGATTCAAAACTTCGTCAAAATGTTCTGCCCATCGATGTAATATATCTCTCTTTTCAGTCAGCCGTCGAGACTTGTCACTGTTGAAAATTGGTACTGTCTTTTTGGTTTTTGGACCAAAGACACTTTTTAAACACTCAAAGAATCTACCAGATTGGTTTTTATCAGCATATGACTGGATTTCCCTGGCCTTGTCCACCCACCATTTGTCCTTAAGAGCACGCACTTTAACTTTAAGACTAAGTTGAGCTTTTCTGCGATCAGATATATTTTGCGACAGAAGAGCGCGCCTGT
Source organism: Archips crataeganus (assembly GCA_947859365.1). NCBI lineage: Eukaryota > Metazoa > Arthropoda > Insecta > Lepidoptera > Tortricidae > Archips > Archips crataeganus. Next base: position 38,594,354 of record OX402045.1, read on the forward strand.
GCTCCTGAACGAGGTTCTTGATTTCCACTTCGGAGTCATCGAACCAATCCTGGTTTTTCCGCACTGGCTTTCCAACAACTCGTAAGGCACAGCCATAGAGATGCTTAGCGTATAAGCGCCAGCTATCATCAACAGAATCATCCTCTCTCCCTTCAGCCCCCGACATACTGGCAGCAAAAGCGTCATCTAGCTCGTCTATTAGTTGTGCGTTGCGGACTAGCTTTTCGCAACTTAACTTCGCAGGAACCTTGTGAGGTGCTCTACGGGGTGCTTTCAATTTAACCCTCAGTTTTGATCGAACAAGCCGATGATCGGTCCATCCATGGGCACCCCTCATTGATCGAGTGATCAGAACTTCACTGAGATCCCTCTTGCGTACCATCACATAGTCCAGGAGATGCCAATGCTTTGATCTTGGGTGCATCCACGTGGTCTTATACTTTTCTGGCAAGCGATAACATGTGTTCGTGATGACGAGACCAAATTCAGCGCACAAAGTGAGAAGATCAAAGCCGTTGACGTTACATTTCCCAACTCCATGGCGCCCCAGAACTCCATCCCAAGCACCGAAATCCACGCCAACTCGAGCGTTGAAATCACCCAACAAAAGTATCCTGTCAGCCGCAGGTATTCTACCCATGACTTGTCTAAGATCATGGTAAAACTTAGCCTTTTCTTCATCCGGAGATGGCAAAGTGGGGGCATAAAACACTTATTAGGTGGATATACTTGTTTGTCAAAATTTCAAGTCTAAGTGTAATAATTCGATCATTGATGCCCTTTGGTAGTTCTTGTAGCGTACATACTAGTCGGTTTTTAATAGCAAAACCTACCCCACTGGGAGCTCTTTCAGAGCTCGGTTTACCGCTCCAGAAGTATGTATAGCCACCAAGCTGTTCCCTAAGCTCACCACAGTCACTCAAATGCGTCTCACTTATTGCAGCAATATCTATGCTGTATCTACAGAGTTCTCTCGCTATCAGCGCTGTCTTTCTCTCTGGACATGAGTTCGCATCATTGTCCAAAAGGGTACGAACGTTCCATGCTCCAACTATTAGGTCTTTAGTTTGCACTTTGTTATTAGTTTGTGTTGTTGTATGTCTATTTTTTCGACCGCGTTAAGTTGGTGAACAAATGATCGCGGTTTACCATTTGCTTCGAAGTAGGGACAGACTATGTTTAGGCCACCTTTTCTAGGCCCCTCCCCGGATTGGGGAAAGCAGAGCGCTCCTAAATAGGGCTGCTTTGTCATCCTCTGAGCTGCCGAACTAGCCCCCTGTCCATCGAGACGCAGAGCGACCATCACCAGAAGACCGCCTACGTGCAGATGCCAACTAAGGTTTGGATACACCATATCCTCCCCCCACCATCAGCTCTCCATCGCCGCAGGGCTTGCAATCGTGGATCCGTTTAGACATGCAGGAGTCATCTGCGCGTGAATATATTATAGTGGACAAGCAGTTGCGCAGTTACAAATCCACTCTCTCATCCTCAATGTCCCGAAGTCAATGGACCGGTTAGCCGGTACGATTGACAGAAAGCAGAGGCTGCAGGAGATTGGCCACACGCCGCTTTAAGAATCCAGACGTGAGCCCTTTAAGGCACTTCCCCTTGTGCCGCGCCTCACTGCTGTAGAGACCGATAGCATGTGCCTATCGACGTTGCTCGCTGCCTACACCAGAGAGGGCTTGTTTATGTGATGGTGGATTGACCATAGACTGACTGCACTAGTATTGACATAGTAGTGGGCGATGGGGTCGTCACTTCCCTACGCCTTGAACAAAAAATATACATATATAGCTACATCGTGGCCTTCAATTTACGTTGCAAATTTTTAACACTTTCGCATTTATAACATTAATAGGACAAAAGGACTATTTCTTCTATTATCGAATAAAGTTATTACACCCAGCATTGTCAAATATTTTTTTCTCGTAGAATAAGAAATAGGTAGGATAGGTAGTTTTGTACGTCGAGTCAGATAGTCCGCCGATAGCCTCGTTGTACTGAAAAACAATATCTCTGAAATCCTTGGAACACACGTATTGATTATACCTAGAAGTATGTAAATGTTGTAGTATTATAGCTGTTTACCATTCTGTATAGTTTTAAAGTCTTTTATCTCAAGCGCCTCTAAAGTTACAAACTTTATAGTTAGAGCCGAATTGAGGAGTACGTCTGAAGTAGCTAGAGATGTTGTTAAGTTATCTGAATAGGAACAACTGCTTTATTTTGATTGCAGAATAGGTACTCAACTCATATAACACCCAACATAACACAACAAACATAATTATAGATAGAGGTACCTATTTAAAAAGTTTATAATTAGCTGGTAGGTGAAATTGGCGTGTACTTAATCAAAATGTTATTATAGGTACCTCCGTAAAGTTATGTCTTGTATTTGTAACGTAGGCGCGTTGATAGAACTGGACGATAGGGGGGGGAAAAAAATACGTAGGCGCGTAATATTTTATAGAATTAAGTACATAAGTAACTCGTTTTGATCTCATTACAATTAGTTATTAGGTACTTAGTAATCTTAAAACAATAATTGTTGAACTATAATCCTCTAAGTATGTTACATAGAAAGCAAATAAGCTTATATTAAGGGAATATTAAAGATAGGCACTCTAGGTTCCAAGTACATATTCTTATATATACACGTGACGTGAGTCTCGAAACAGAAGGTGGCCTAGCGAAATAAAGAAGTTAAACAAATTTCAAGGGTCTGTTACTTAAACCTTTCATAAATGTGATAAGAACGTTATTTGCTAAATTAGTAGTCGGTTAGGCGAAAACATTTTAACGACGTCCTCAGCAAACGTATTGCGGACGGGCCTTCATTGTTGTTAAACAATTTCAGCGGGTTTAATCGCTTTCCTGAGCAATTTTCTGCTCAACTGTCGCGCGCACGCGGCCGCTTACTGGCAACATTCTTTTTGTGTTAATCCTGACGTTTTTAGGCGATAAAATAATTTAAACCCCTTTAACAATTGATTTTATTTTATCTGTCGTCATGGGGCTTTGTTGGCTATATGAACCATGCGGGTAACTCCCGGTAGAGACCCTTTTCATAAACTAATTGTTTAGATCTAGATGAGTGAACCATAGCTCTGAATGAATCTTAAAAATCGCGCAATTTATAAAATCACGTCGAGTTATAACTCACGATTGGTTCAGAATGAGGCGTTGCCTTAGAGTCCCCCGGGGAGCGTTTCTCGTATCCCTTTGATGGAAAATGTATGTTGCGGCCGGCCTCCAGTTACTGTACAATTAATTTGTGCTAAATTTCGCACCGCTGAATTATTCATAGACCGCACCGCCAGCTGCGTGCAAAAATCGGATAATGGAGAAGGCGTATTGAAAAAGGAGAATAGTTATCAACTTAGCAGCTGTAAGGGCCAGACTCGGAATTGTCAATACATATTTAATTGTTCGGTAGGGTGTCAATATTGAGCACAAAAACTTTGAAAATGAATGTTGAAAGTCTGTCGTAATCAATACCTACTAGGGGCGTTCAATAAGAAGTGAGAATGAGTATGTTATAAACAACTTTTACTAAATGTCATTTTATTTTTCGACATAGTCACCTTTTAGCATAATTCACTTAGTATATCTTTTTTCTAAACTTAAAATTCCATTTTTAAAAAAGGTCTCATCTTGAGTACTTAAAAAATCTTGTACTGCAGCGACTACCGCGTCGTCGTCTTCAAATTTCTGGCCTCTCAGGTATTGTTTCAATCTCGGAAATAGGTAGAAATCACTGGGAGCGAGATCTGGTGAATACGGAGGATGCTTAAGGATATCGAACCCAGCATCACAAATTGCAGCCATTGCAACGGCGGACTTGTGTGCCGGAGAATTGTCCTGGTGGAACAGCACAACTTTCGAGAGTTTACCTCGCCGTTTTTCGCGGATCTCATTGCGCAATGTTGCTATTTGTTTGACGTATAAAGTGCCCGTAATAGTGGCTCCATGCTCGAGATACTCAATCATTAATACCCCTTTACCATCCTAAAAAACAGAGCCCATGACCTTACCGGCAGATGGGCTCACCTTGAATTTCTTCGGAGTTGGAGATGATGGCCTTTTCCATGTCATCGACTGCAGTTTCGTTTCAGGGTCGTAATGATGGAGACATGTTTCGTCCATTGTTATAAATCGCGCCAAAAAAAGTTCCCGGTCTTGCTGCATCAGGTTCAAAGCTTCTTGAAAAATCTCTAGTCTAGTTTGTTTTTGCGTGTCAGTAAGCATTCTTGGTACCCAACGCGCAGATACCTTTTTCATACCCAAGCGTTCATGTAAAATATTATGCACGCTCCCCGTTGAAATCTTTACATTTTCAGCAATAAAACGAACTGTGACACGACCATCCGCCAAAACTGAGTTTTCGACTTTTTTCACAATTTCTTCAGTTACTGCTGTAGTAGGGCGTCCGGAGCGGGGGTCGTCCATTGTCGATGTTCTTCCACGTCTAAATTCGGCGCACCAACGTGCGACTGTCGAATACGGAGGAGTATTAGACCCTTAAGAGTCCCGCAAATCCAAATTGACTTGGTCCGTAGAAAAATTTTTCAAATACAAGTATTTGATAACGGCGCGCAGTTCAATTTTCTCCATTTTCGCTAACGTACTCAATAGCATTGCAAAGAAATTACCGTATATTTTTTTAAACAAAAGACAGTTAGCTTTTTTTTTCATAGTAATCAGCTAGATAGATTAGCTTTACCGGCCAGTATTTAATTTCGTAATATTAAAAGAGTTTGCATCTCATTCTCACTTTATATTGAACGCCCCTCGTAAGTATTTGCTTGCATTAAGGATTTTTCTTACTTAGTATTTAATTGTGCTTTGTTTATATTACAAATTTTGTAACACGTCTTGGGAATATCAGAGATTCTTTACAATAACTTAGTAAATAAGTAAGGTAAACATACCAATGCTCGACACCTCATCGCCCAGTTGATGACACCCATCCGTCACCTCTCTTACTATGAGATAAGATCGAAGGTGCCATGTATTGGGTCAGTGTCGAGCACAGGGACGTTTACCTTACCTTTTGTTTTGATTGTCTTTACCGTAACCGTTGTTCGCTGAACCTCGAAATAAGGAAATTCCTCTACCCTGACTGACCTATTTATCCAATAAAGATAATATTTGTGTTTCTAACAAAAATATTGCGAGACGTGACCAAACACGAATTTCATTTTGTATTTTTAGCGTTTCTCGATCTACCTTGCGAGGTAAATAAACGGACTGTCTATCCCGTTGCATAAAACATAATAATCAACTCAAATGGTAATACCTAATGATATTAAAATGTCTGATTCTATTATCTGTAGCGTTTTACAGTGATACAATCAGCAATTAATTGGAAGAGGTGATGAAGGTTTATAAACATCAAATATTTATTTGTTTTCTTGGCTCTACATACTAACGGTACAAATGCGAAAGTCTGTGGAGGATATATGGATGAATGTATCGATGCTTGTTACTCTCTCACTTCAAATCTATTGAATAATATGTACAAAGACATGTTACAATAGGTAATTTTCATTTCTAAAATTAATTAATTAAGAATTTTTCGTAGCAGGAGGAAAGCAGGAACAAAAATGCTTTGGGATATTTAATGACAAATCGGATTTAATATTTGGACCATGAACCAACCTACATTGACTAAGTCAGTCCACTGTAAATTAAATGCCACATGTAGAACTATACTAAAATTAAACCGTATTCTTAGTAATTAGTTGAACAAACATGAAGCTTGTCTACAAGAATTAGAATCCCGATCACGCGCGAGACCGAGTATTATCATTCCATTATGGGGTCCCTTGCGATGGCGTGGATAGCTTAACGGTAATTACCGAAACTCACGTCCTGCTCAACTCCTCTTATTTATTTTAGTTACATGATAGGAAAGACTTTAATTACATAAGTGTATAGTCGCATTAGATGTATTTTAAATTGCACATGTACATACACTTTTACCCTGTTTAATAAATGGTCGAAAAAATTATATACACAAGGTCTAAATATTAATGCCTCAAGTTTCTACCTGTAGGAGACTTATTTATTAAAAGAACAAAATATAATGCGAACGTTTCACTTATAACGAGCAGCATTCACAAATACGTTTTAGTCCATGTATTTATTTTCAGGCCGTAGAAAAAGTTACTAACCCGTACCTAGGTTGTATGAGTTTAGCTGTAATCATTGCTGAATAGAATTCTAATTGAATTGCTACAGTATTTTCGTCTGGCTCTATGAAGGGAAAATTTATCGTTTGTGAATAGGATTCTAGGTAAACTATTTAATCTGAAACATTCGGCAACTTTAGTATTCATTTAGTGTGTGATAGATATAGTATATATCCAACTCAACGTTAATGAAAGTCTCGTTAGAGTCGTATTCAGTGAACAAACAAGCCTGAAATTAGACCCAAATAAAAGGTCTGAGCCCAGAGGTTGCGTAAAAACTGTGATTAATCTTCGGCCCGCCACATGTGTGAAGTGATGGGAAAATGATAGTTCTGGACGATAATCGACCCTCATTAGCCATTTTTTTATTATTATTTTAAACGTAGATAGAGTCACAGCAGAATAATTATCATGATCCTTTTGTAAATTGGAGCAAATACAGATAAAACAAGATTTACGAAAAAAAGGGACCAGTCTAACGAGATTGAGAAATTTGAAAGAGCTCAGGATGGGTGAAAATTGTCGTTCAAATTGAATAATATGAAATTATATATTTTTAGGCAGCACTTTAATTCCATCCCGGTGTACAATAGAGCGGGATGATTACAGGATTTAGCAGTAATGCGGAGTGTATTGAAAATAAAGATTAATTTATTTGATTCCCGGCGTCGTGGTGCTGTACAAAGCGACTTTATTGCAACAAATCCTACCTCATTATTACCTTAAATCCACGTCTACGTAAGTACGGTGTTGCTCACTCTGTCGAGTTATTCTTGATTGCTGTTTTTGTGCAAAATATGTGAGTGTGGAGAAAATGGAAATATAGCGATACGTCATTAATAATAACGGAACTGTTTTATGACGTGCACCTGCAGTTAAAATAATGATGTTGATTTATAAATAATTTTATTATAAAATACCATATAGGGTTTTCTCCGCTTACTCTAATAAATTATACCCTTTTCAATATTTTGCCTAAAGTGCTTTAATTTCAATCTTAATTTATTAGCAATTATCAAAAACAACCGCAAAGTACAGTTAGGTTAATTTAAAAGGTTATTTTGTAGTATTTTAAACTGTCGACAATTCAAAACATTTAGCCTTGGAATGAGCGTGAGGGTAAAACAATAATAATTAGGGTTGAATTTTTGTGGTTTCATTTCGCCCTTTCAATTTGTCTGGCTGCTCACATAATAGCCATTACTACGACTAATGAACGCTTTACTTACTTTTACTGCACTTCTCGAAGTAATAATGGCTCTTGATGAAGTTTTCTCGGTAAAAACACCCTTGCCTACTTACATCTGAAATAGGCGGCGGTATAACTCATTCGGAATAGGCTATTGTTCCGGAGTTGTTTGCTGCGATTTGTCACATAGTGGCATTACGGCTTAGATAGGTCGTTGGGGCGAGCTTAATTCATGACTTATCAATACGCGCAGCCGCGCGGCGCGGGCACATTTGCAATGCTAATATGTGTCGCTCGTCATCAACATTTGACCGACCTCTGGCCCCAGATCCCAGATCCCCGGTGCGGCTTCCGACGTGCCGATATTTATTGCCTTCCGAGCTCCCGACGCCTATCGGCCCTACATATACGTACCTACTTATGCACCAGTGCTGTAAGCTTCGCGACCAATTATTGTCAGGGAAAACGAAAATAACAACGCTGTGCTCGAATCAATCGTATTTTATCGTTATTTCGCCGATTGAATTTCAGCACACGCGTCAGCATTTACGTGCAATGAGATGAGGACTAAGAAATTGCATTTTTCGGTCCTATTGTAGTTAGGTATACACTTTTATACAGCAAAAGCTTTTATATTTACATCAGTGATTTATTAGTTTTATACATAAACTAGCTGATGCCCGCGGGTTCACCCCCGCTGAAGTAGATTAAAACGTGTTTTCCCTTGGTAAAAAGTAACCTAAATATGTCTCTCCAGCCCTTCTATTATGTCCATACAAAAAATCACGGCAATCCGTAGCTCAGTTTCGACGTGAATAAGGACAAATAAACAAATACACTTGCACATTTATAATATTAGTATGGAGTATGGATATTAAAAGCGTAGAAATTAGTTTAATGGAAAATGGCCACCTCTGTGTCTACGTAAGTTTCGAAGAACACATTGAAATTGTTTTAATCAAGAGTAGAGCCAGCTCAATTAGAGGTAAGTACCGAGTGAGGTGGAAGTGTAAATTCAGCTCACGCGGCTACTCCTGTTAGATCCGGGAACTCACAAAAATATTTTTTCTCGCTGCCCCAGAAACGGTTCTCTCAATATTTTATATTAACATCCGCATTTATCCCCGCTCCGGTAGGGCAACAATCCTTTCCTTATCTGTATACTTTATCGTAATGACATCGGCCATAGAAAGGGGTAGTGGCTAAGGAAATACAATAAAAACCGGCCAAGAGCGTGTCGGACACGCACAAGGTAGGGTTCCGTAGCCATTACAAAAAAATCAAGTAATATTTTTCTAAGGATTTCGTATGTGTACGGAATCATCCAAGTTTAGGTATGTTTTATACCTTAGGCTACTATTTACTCTTAAACTACAAATAATTTCCAAGCAATCTTAGCCGCTATAATTTTCCTAGTAAATTTGATATATTTACTACCATTCTGAATTTTTTCAAATTTTTCCACCTAACAGTTTAGATTTTAGAGGGGGGGGGACGCTCGATTTTAATGAAAATATTCACTTTAAAGTTGAATATTTCACAAACAGATCACTGAATAGAAAAATCATGTTAGCAACCCCGCAATGGTTTTAAAAGACCTATCCAACGATACCACACACTATAGGATAAGTCGAGAAAAAAAAAATCACCCCCCCCCTTTACGTCTATGGGAGGTACCCTAAAAAAAGTTATTTTTTTATTTTTTATTTTACCATTTTGTTGGCGTGACTGATATGTATATTCATGCCAAATTTCAGCTTTCTAGTACTAACGATCTCTGAGCTTAGCCGCGGACAGACAGACAGACAGACAGACAGACGGACAGACATGACGAAACTATAAGGGTTCCTAGTTGACTACGGAACCCTAAAAATGAGGAGAGAGAAACCAGTAAATATAATTTAATACTCGTATAATACCAATTAGGGGCGTTTTTGTAAACATGTGAGCAAGTGTTTTTACGTAACCGTTTTGTAAACCGGGAACGGACGCCCTACCTGCGTAAGGTTTTCAGATACTTAGTGGGAAAATAGGGAAAGGTAAAGCGAGTCTACGAGGGATCTGAATGTGGGTGAAAATAGCTGTCAGTTATTTCAATGTTGCCAAAATTTAACACTCGCCATAAAAATGGACTATTGACTGTAACAACTAACGGAGTAGACATTGTCGTTCGAATAAAATCTCTCCCGCAAACAATGACGCTGCGATCTACTTCTTAATAACTGTGTATCTAAGTTAAGATCGTAATGGTTTTAATCGTAATGTTCTAAGTGCAGGTTACTTATTAACTAAAATAAACTGTTAGAAAAAATCCTGCAGATTTAAATGTTATTACTTGAAGTTCGTGAAATGTATTAAAATTGTATGGATCTAGATTCATGCCTGACCTAATTTTAAGGCGTCCATAACGATAAATGAGATATATAGGGGGGGTGTAGTGGTAGAGCCATGTTGTAGCTAGCCGCTGCATCACAAATGGGCCGGCTCGTCCGGGGCAGTACCACCCTCTCACAGAACACCGGCGTGAAGCAGCAGTACTCCTGCTGCGTTTCGTACGGTCAGTGAGAGCGCCGGGGGCCCAATACCTCTCCCCCTCCCCTATTCCCTCTCCTTTTCTCAGGGCCGACAACGCACTGGCATCGTGTAAAGCGCTGCGGGTGTCTATGGACAGTGGTGATCATTTAACATCAGGTGACCCACTAGTTCGTTTGTCTGGCCTCTTTAACATAAAAAAAATAATTTGTCTATGTAGTTTTTTTTTTGTCAGGTCTTTTTCACTAATCGGTTTTCCACTAATCGGGTTCTTGTATTACCACATATACATACATAATTATAATCAGATGACCTAGTTTGTTATGGGTTTAATAAATAAATAAAACCGATTAAGTGGTTCGACACCGCGTACCTACTGGCGTCGCAACATCATCGACACAGGACACAGCTCAGCGTCGATCTTTAGAGCAGGTTTCGCCTTCGTCGTAAACTCACCTACCCTTAAAGAAGGTCTCCCAAGAATACTGAAACTAGTCTGATTTGAGTCTGATCGTCCACGTGCATCCCGACCTTGCGTATCCTTAACCGTTTAAGTTTTGGTTTATTTTTCCAAATAGCTCCAAACTCATCAAAAGTGCGGATATCTTTTACTTATCTCTAGACAAATTTGATGTTTTGACTCAGTAGGTAGTATAGGTAATATGCCTAGGTATATTGAAATATTCAAAACTGTCTATAGGGATAAAAATTATCCTCAGGCACCATTGATGACTAAATTTAACGCCATTTTAGCTCTATATTAAAGAATAAAGTTTACATATATGTACCTAATAAATAAATAAATTGGTGCAAGGTCAGTAACGATCCTTGTAAAAATAAAAGTAGGCATTATTTAAATACACCATTCACAGAGTCGCATCAAAGCGTCAGTTTTGAGACATTTTATACTGTGCTAGTGGTATAAATATGTAGGTACCTAAGTAGCGACCTCGACGATAAGTCGGCCGGGTGGGATGCCTACTACACAAATCGAAAAGAGAATTTATATTAATGCGGGTTGGGTACGGAAAAAAGCTTTTATAAGTGGCAAGCGCTAAAGTTCAAACAGCGTTCAAAATAAATATGAAGGGATTCTATTGCCTACCGACTCTTGGGCGGGTTCGTCAAACAATGGCCTTCCTCGTGTATGTGCTGGATAAATATTTTAATGTGTGGAGTAGTAGAGGCCTCTCACCAACTTGTGGTTTGCTCAGCTAAGTAAGTAATGTACCTACATATTAAATACGTTATTATTATTGCATCAAGAAGTAATGTTGCCTAACTATTTGTGAAGGCGCTAACTTTTAGTATTGCTGTACGATTTCATCATTATTGGTCATACTTAGTAAATTCCCATACCTAGATTTTATTTGTATAAGAGAGCTCTTTCAAAAAACTTTTTATCTATTTACTTATTTCGAAGTTTATTAGAGATGGGTGAATATTTAGCGTTTTTACGACGTTTTATCTTCTCATTACCAATCTCAGCAAATAAGTATTATTAAAAAGTTTAATTTATTGAATCATGCGTTACTTTGCGGAGGTCCATATTAATGAACAAACAATTACTTGGCTCACCCGCGACCTTACGATAGTTATGTTTATGTAAGAAATGCGTGTTCATGCAGTTCTTCCACCTCCACACTGTACGAACACACACAAACCCAACCCAACCATCACCACCACCAAATTACACTGACGCGTTTCGATTATTATTAAAAAGGACAATGCTTAGGGTTAAGTTTTTATGAAATCGTAAGACGGTATCGATGCTGAATCTAGTTTGATAAAATTTCGTGCCACTCGTCTTTTGGTTGTGATAATGATCATTGGGTGGTAATGAGGTTTAATCATGCGTTCAAAATGCTCAAATATTCGGAAGTAAAAACCTACCCCTTGGTAGGCAGGTAGCTACCATTAGGCAGGTATTTAAATCGTCTGTTCTTTTTAAATGGCTAACAAAATAAGTTGGGAAATATTTTCATCGGAGAAA